>VRYO01001463.1:55523149-55571494 GCA_009812075.1 Sialia sialis
TTTTTCACCAGGATAAAACCAAGTGTTTTGGGACACTAAGGCAGACCTTGTTCCCCTGGACTCCATAGGAAAACCAGATTTTTCCACGTCCTCACTGGATCTTTGGAGGGAAACTGCACTCTTCTGTAGGACCACTGTTTCAACTAAACCACATCTGTCACTGCAGGAGGACTTTAGTCACCATTTAACCGGACTTCTACCAGCACCCTGCCTGGGTGCCAACGTGACAGGGTGTCAGGTTGTATTCTGACTTTGTCAGTGTTTGGGGTTTGTTTCTTTGTAGTATTGTATTTGTACTTCCATTTTCTTAGTAAAGAACTGTTATTCCTAACTCATATATCTTTTCCTGAGAGCCCCTTGATTTCAAAATTATAATAATTTGGAGGGAGGTGGGTTTATATTCTCCATTTTAAGAGAAGCTCCTGCCTTTCTCAGCAGACATCTGTCTTTCAAACCAGGACACATGGGGATAACCAGTAAAAATATGGCTACAGGGATCACAAGCCTCTATGAACCAGTAACATCATGCTGATGCAAAGAACGACAAGTATGTATATATCTTACTTGGAAGCATAAAGAATAATATGGCCACAGAGAAAGGAAAACAACTTTACAGGAAGATAATGGAGATTTACCCACATCCTAACATCAGAATTCCAGTTCAAGGAAAGTCATGCCTGAGAGAGAGAGACCAAAGGAAGTCAGGGTTATATGCAACAGACCTCTGGGCATGCTCTGTAAAGCATGCTTTTTCAATGAACTCTTTGATATTTAGTCTGAAAAATAATCTAATGGAGATACAGCAATCTTCTCATGCATAAAACATTGCTGAAAAGACACTGCTCTCAGTAGTCACAGGACAAGAAATAAGTTTAAATTCCAGCAAGGGAGATTTCAGATGGATGCAAGAGATAGGAATAATGGAGTATGAAAATGGGCTGTTTGGAGAAGTTACGGACCCTCCTCACAGAAAACTCATTAGAACTGGCTGTCCTGGATTCCTGAGACATTTAGTCATATGTGACAGGTCTGTTCACATGTCTCTGATCTGTCAGATTTGGCTGAAGAGTGTAGGTCCCAAAGACATTTCATTCATTTCATTGCAGGAAAACACCTTATGGGCAAAGGTGGAAGACTTCACTAGAATTCCTTACATTATGGGGAATTGAATGTTTTGAACTCAGCCTTTGCTAGAACAAAGACACTGTCTGTGAGATCAGATGTGACTTGACTGTATACGAAACCTAGTTTCATTTTCACTGATTCTACCATGTCATGGATAGACAAAGGGTTTTTAAGGCATGTGGAGTTTCAGCTCTATGTGTGTTTTATTTCTGACTGTTTACAGCTGTCCTAGCTGACATTCAGGCCAATCTGAATCTAAAAATTTGGCTTAAATTTTATTTTTAAAATATTTTGTCATACAAATTAACTTTCTGCACGTGCTTGTTCTGTGATGGCCTTTCCCCTTAATTCTGATTCTTTTTCTGTGGGATTAGAAAATCTGAGAAACCACTACCCAAAACTTTCTGCCATGTCAAGCATTTTCTCACCATCAGGAAGATAATATAATCTCTGAGTTGCTCTGGAATGGGTACAGGATGATCCACTATGCCAGCTTCATGATGAAACCATGTCTGGTCTCCTAGGACATACTGTGTTCAGGATGATTTATCTCAATCCTATATGTCATTTTCCCATTAAGTAGCCATGACTAAATCTAAGAGTTCTATAATCCAGCACTTATATTACAGAAATTTGCTATATGTATATGGTGTTCCCCAGTGCCTTGATCAGTACGGTGCCATGTACTTTTGAAACACAACTGGCCTTTTATAAATTTTAAACAAATAGTAGGCACACTTCCCTTCCCTTCCCTTCCCTTCCCTTCCCTTCCCTTCCCTTCCCTTCCCTTCCCTTCCCTTCCCTTCCCTGAAACTTCCCTGAAACTTCCCTGAAACTTCCCTGAAACTTCCCTGAAACTTCCCTGAAACTTCCCTGAAACTTCCCTTCCCTGAAACTTCCCTTCCCTGAAACTTCCCTGAAACTTCCCCGAAACTTCCCTGAAACTTCCCTGAAACTTCCCTTCCCTGAAACTTCCCTGAAACTTCCCTGAAACTTCCCTTCCCTGAAACTTCCCTTTTCTTCCCTGAAACTTCCCTTCCCTGAAACTTCTCAGAAACTTCTCTTCCCTGAAACTTCCGTGAAACTTCCCTTCCCTCTTTCTTGATTTGGTTGTCAGCTATAACTGGCTATATATATAGAAGGCTTCTCATGCTAATGTATATATTTAGTTTTATTTCTAAATCAATAGCCTGAAATCAGAACAGGCTGAATTAGCAGTATTTTGCTCCCAAAATGTAACAGTTAATGACTGCATTACAGAAATTTTGTATTATACCATCTGAATTCTTTATGACTTGCTGTTTTATAGAAGAAAAAAAACCACATAAAATGTTGAAGACAAAATGGGAAATAATGGAAGATAACTACAGTAATTTCACGATTATAAGCTGCACCTTTTTCATTGAAGAATCCAGACTATACCAGTAGTGCGGCTAATCATCAGGTGCAGCTTATCTATGGAAAATCCCAGTGAAATGCCAACCCAGAATTGAGAGCCAGCTGGGGAGAGAGCTGCCGTGGAGCTGCTGCCGGGTGGGTGGTGAGCTGGAGCCACTGGCGAGTGGGCAGCGGGCTGCCGCTGGATTGGTGAGGCCAGCCCGGCTTCGCCGCCTTCGCACGGGCGAGTGAGCCGCCTTCACCGCCGCAAGCGAGGCACCACCGCCTTCGCTGCTGCTGTGGTGAGCAGGCTCGCTGTCGCTGCGGCGAGTGGGCTCACTGCTGCTGGGCACTGCCACCTATGCTGTCGCTGCAGCAAGCAGGCTTTCTGCCGCTGGCGCCGCCACCTTCGCACTGGAGAGCATGCTGCTGCCGCCGCCTTTGCACTGGGGAGGGAGCTGCTGCTGCCACCTTTGCACGGGCAAGCAAGCCGCTGCCGACACCAAGCAGGCGGGGGCCGCGGCAGCCAGCACCGGGGGTGGGAGTGCCAGGGCCCGTGGCAGGGGTAGGGCACCTGGGGCTGCCTTTAAAGGCTTCACTGGTCTATGAAAACTGCTTGCAACTTGAGCACCTGACACCAAACCCCGCGCTGGAGCGATTCTGTTACTAACTCGTTACTTTGACACACATGGATCCTTGCTTAAAGTAAAAAAAGTGCAGCTTGTATTTGGGTGTGGGTTATATATGGACGAATCCTGCGGTCTACCTGGCTACCCGGATGTGTGGCTTATAGTCAGGTGCGGCTTATAATTGTGAAATTACTGTAAGTTCTTATTTTTTAACTTGTTTTCATCTGCATAGTATTAGAAATGTTTGTTCTCACAGACAAACATTTTCCTTTTTATTCCTATTTATTCTTATTCCTAAGAATAATCCTGTGGTGAATATGTGAGCATGAGATGGCATTCCTTTGAATTTCTGATTGGTGTTGAACATTTGCCTTAAACAGAAGATGAGGCGCCAAAACATGAAATGTCCATTGGCAGTTCTGAAGAGAACACAATATGTCCTCCAGGTCCCTCAGCCAATAGTCCCAAGGCCCTGAGGTCCCTCTTGATTGTCCAAAGCCCTCCTGATGCTGCTTGCCTGGAACAACAGTAGTGGGTAATAATCAGTGGGCCATAACAGGCTGAGAAATTTCTTAGTGATGTCCCTTACTCAGACACCAAGAAGGCATCACATCTCCCCATGGGTTGGACCTAGTTGGCATATCGGGACCTGTCTCAGAAGGCAGTCAACAATGAATACTCCCTTCTTTTTGCTTTAACTGAGGATGTTGTGATCCAGGGGGTTTTGCCATAGGTGACCCTTCCAAACCAAATGGCCATTCAGCAACACTCTCATTGTCCTGGTCCTCAGATTCCAGGGCCTGAAACCTACTATATAAACTCACTTGTGAATGTGAGGTACGTTGGAAAGGGATGCACCTGGTAACATGAGCAGCCATCAGTTTTCATTCTCCTACATCTCTCAAGGTCCTCTCTTTCTGCCTGGAGGTGAAAGGATAGAGGATCTATTGTGAAGTGGATGGCAAATGGGTTTCTCTAAGGCATGGTGAGTGTGGCTCCACCAGTCAATCTCCTCCTCAGAGTCCCTAATCTTTTTTAGTCTTTCTACTTCATCTCTCAGCTCCTCCTAGCTGCTCCTAGGCTGAGCAGATTGTGAGCCTGAGCACACCTCACACAGCTGCTGTCCCTGCTGTCCTCAGGGAGTGGCACCAGGCTCTGGCACTCTCTGCAGCCTGAGAAACAGTCTTTTCAGCTCTGTGCCATGTGGGAAAGCTTACCTTGCTTCTTCAGCATGATTCCTTACTCAAGAGAACTTCTGTCTATGCAGTTCACTTGAGAGTCTTCACTGAAATGGTCTCTTCTCTTTCCCAAGCAGGAAAAAACCAGAGCCTTTGAGCAGGGAGGGAGACAGACTTTCCACAGTGAATGAACTCATCAGCTCTGCAGCCATGGCCACAGAAGTTATCTGCTGAAATGCTCATTTCAGCACCAGGCTTTTGGAAGCACCAGGTAACCTCAGCTCCATTGACAGGGATGTGTGCTGATGCACATGTGGGTTATCAGTCCTGAGAAAAATGGACTCACACGTGTGAAAGGGTGTCAGAATCTTTCCCTGTGTAGTTTGCAAACATAAATATGTGATTGAGGGTTTCAAGCATGCTGCCTGCCTTAATTCTTCTACAAAGAGACAGAGGAACACAGATAATAGACATGTTCAATTTACTTAAATATAATGACCATCACTCACATTGTATAGCCTCAAAATTTGGTTTGTTTGTAGCAAAACATTTCAAGCCAAAAATTATGACTAACCCTATCTAAATTACTTAGAGAGGTCAGAAAATCAGCTTTCTTCCAGTTCAAGAATTTAACACTCTTTTTCTTCCATAAGATTAACATATACCCATAAGGAGAAAAAAAGCCCTCAAAACCTTTTGGTGGAAAATAAGAGGTAATTTATAGCTATGTATTTAGTTCAAAGCATGCCTGAGATTAATGGCTAAAATATTTAATTGTACAGAAATAAGCTTGATTAAATTCAGCTTTCTTAATTTAGAAAAAGAAATTTTCAAGCATCTTGCACTGTTTGTTCACAGAACTGTAAGAAGCATCAGAAAAATAAGGATTTCTAAATATTAGGTTTCAAGGACATTGTGATGTTGTTTCTCCAAAATCCCTATTCTTCCAACATTAAATTCCTGGCAGTTGACACCTGAAATACAATATTGCCACTGGGGATACTGATAGGTGAAGCTACCAGCAACACAGTGGAGTAACTATTGTAGTTTCAACTGTGACAAAATTCCTGCTATCACCATTACTTTTCTGGCAAAGCATAGAAATCCCTTGCTTGCCAAAGTACTTTCAAGGTCAATGACAAAGCATTTACTGTGAATTCCAGAAGCTGTTTTTATTTTAACAAAATTTATGAGAAAAAATAGCCTAGTTGCTAAGCTTAAAAAACCCACAGACCGTTTCAGCAGGTGGAAAAGTACAGGACTAATAGTTTGGAGTGAAAAACACAAATAAAATATATTAAGAAACAATGAAAATTTATAGAAAAAGTATTTACGACTTCACTGTCATTTGCTCCCTCTACAATTCTCTCTATTCTGCTCAAAAGATACAATTTATAATTTTTTCAAAATTTAAATGACACAAAATATCTATTTATAACAGCATGAGAATGAATGGGAAGATTTACTTAGGGCTTAGTATACTTTTAGGACCAAGTGTTGAACCTACGAATGCTCTGGAGGCATATGTTAACAATTTAGTAAAGCAGACATTGTGTTTTAGCACTGCAGTTAGATATATAATGGAGTACATGTGCTTCTCAGAATGTGATTGATAACAATTTCAGACCTTTGAAACAGTATTAATTAGTGCTATTGTTTTTACACACAAAAAATTGAGAATTTCTGTAGCCTGTTCGTTTGGATATTAAAGTCTATGAGGATGTACTCAGATAAGACTATGCTTGAAAGACAACTGTACATTTAAATTATTTTTATGGTCATTTTTTAAAGCAGAACACACCTCACAGAATACTTAGGGGGCTAATGTAACTGCCTTTCTTCTTTTAGTTGATTCCTGCATCAGAAAATGGTGGAATTTTAAGGGCTTGACTTAATTTTGTATGACCATAACTAACCCTTCTCAGCCTCTTCACTGGCATTATCTGTCTTTGGAGAGATCATTTTACTGAAGGACATGCATGCAATTGCAAGAGACAGCCTTTTCTTTAGTGGTGATCAGGGATCAGTGTAAAGTAACTTCTCTCAGTTGTTTTCTGGAAAATTTTTTTCAGCTCTGAGGATGTACTGAAAGGCACAGTACTAGAAGGCTGCAATGGTTTAAGTGTGAGGGCTATGTCCCATTTAGAGAAACATTTCTTATGTTTTTAATGTGTTTATGTAGCTTTCAATGAAGAGCAACATGATATGACTTCTGCTTATTCAGACACTCTAGGAGAAGGTAAGCTGTATCAGTTTTCTGAGTCGCCTGCAAGTTTAACTGAATTTTTTAATGAAAAAGGGGCCCTGCGTGAGATCTTTAAGCTGTGCTAGCAATGGGGAATGAGACAGGTGATATGGCTCCCTAAGCATGAAGAGTGCAGAGGTGGGTGCAGACCAAAGGGACTGCCCACACTGAACTCTGCAAGAAGCTAGAAAGCAAAAAGTACACATTTCCTAGAGGACTCCAAAAGTAGTTAGTTATTCAGAGTTGTAGATATAACAGTAGATTATCACTGATGTTCTAAATTAAGCTAGGTGGGATATACAATGACAAAAATCCCTTCATTTGCAAGAAAGACCTCATATAATCGAACAGAATTGTATTTGTATAATGACACTGGATCTTGTTGGTTCACAGTGTCCTTTATGCTTTTCTTAATTGGGAATTATTTACTTCAGCTTCTAATAAAAGGCTGAGAATCTTAATAAAAGACCACATAATAATCTTGGAATGGAATAGATCTTGCAGATGAGTATGATGAAAATGAAAATATTAATTAATTCATTTTCCAACACAGAGATTGTGAGTAATCTTATACACTTGACTTCCCTACAGGGAATGAGTTACCAATGTTCTTAATGGAGTCTGGTGGCATGAATGGTGCTGAAGGAAGCACCCTTGAAATATGTGGTGCTCCTTTGCTCTCAGTTAAGGAGAAGGAAGAGGCTTGTCTGTACAAAAGCTAGCACACTTGCTTTTTCACTTTTGAATACCATCAGCATTACAGTGGTAGCTCAGTGTACTGTTCCCATTTTACACTACCTTTGTGAGCCAATAAAGGTTGAACATGCATTGAGTTTTAACAAAAAGATCAGGCAGGGATGTGAATGACATGATTTCAGAGACTGCCATTGTGACTTTTTAACATCAGAATAATATATTTCTGAATTGTGAAAGAAAACGCTGCCTAAAACTTTCTTCTGAAAGAAGAAAATAACTACTTCCTCTAAAGGAAAATCAAGTTTTATTTTTACAATAAAATACCCCCAAAGTCATCACCAACAGCAAAACAAACTGTGTCCAGGAAGTGCAAAATACATTAAATTTCAGGTGTTTCTCCTACAACTTGTTGGGGTTTTTTTTTTCTGTACTACTTCTCCATGTAAAGGCAGAATTCATAATATATTTTATTTTGGAACGATGTGAAGGGTTAGTATGTAACATGTTTACAAGTCTAGCCATCCAACTGGGCAATTCCATCCCTTTTACCTCAATTTCCTACTTCATTTCACTCAAAGCAGATTTCTCCCTCCTCCTTTTCTTTTTGCTTATATTTGGTGTCTGAACTGAAAAAAAACCCCATCAATTATTTTATTTAAGTCTGTAGTTTACCCATCTATAATTTTCTTCAAGGTTCTTCTAGAAAGTGTCTTGTGGATAACCTTGCTGTCTAAAAGAATTAACTTACTTGTATAATGCACTTGGAATAGACAATACATAAACAGATAATCACAGCTGTGATATACCAGGGGATATCAAAGTCCTATTGGTCAAAACAGGAATAATAATAAAAAAAAAAAAATGGAGAAAAAGATTTAATAAAGAAAATGCATTCTTAACTTTCCCCTCCAACCACTCTCCCTCTCCCCCTGCTCCTTTTACACAGAAAAAAAAAATATTAGCATGTATTCTTTTTAAGCAATTTCCTTCTCCAACTGTCCTAGCCAGCCTGCCAGTCACAGAGATTGTCTCATAACCTGCCACTGCTCTTATCCTAGAGCACACACTAAATCCCTTTCTCCAGGACAATTTGTCTGCACCTGTGTTACGTGAACAAATTTACAGAAGATGGTCCAATGAGAAAGAGAGAACTACTTTCAATGCTTATCAGCTTCTCTCAGAAATACACTTGGCTTTCAAAAGCAGCCTTAGTCAGTACTCCCAGTAAATCTCCTCCACCACACAATTTATTTTTGTTCTTCTGTCTTTGTCATCAAACTATGGGCAAAGTCCCATTCCTCTTGTCATAGAGACCTCTGGCATCATTATCTGTGCTTGAAACAAAACCAAATTGCCTTTCAGAGAAATGCACCACCCAAAATGCCCATCCAACCCAGTAGACAATGATATGCTTGTTGCATGCTTTTGCTGAAGCCTTTGAAAAACTATTAATATTATTAAAATTTCTGTTTAGTTCTCATTCCATGCTGGTTTGTTGAGAGCCTCTGTTACCTTGGCACTCACTGCTTGTGTGAATGTCTGGTGAGGCTGAATGTGGTAACACCTGACACAGAATACATCTCCACTGCAGCAGTTCCGTGTCTCTTGTCTGCTGTAAATGGATTTCACATTCACTGATAATTAACTCTTTTTTTCTTTTTTTTTTGACAAATCTGGAATGTGGGCCTCTCTGAGAGTGTTGTGAGATGGTATGATTTTCACTTTTTCTAGCATTATATTCTGAGTACTTTCTAGGCAATATGCCTCTATTGCAGTTTGCATGTCTCCTCCTCTTTCATCTACTTGCTCTAAGCTTTTCTGTTCTTGCTCTCTTGAGCTCCACCACAATGTATGCCTAAGTGGCGCTAACAGGGAGCTTTCCAGGTCTACTTTCACCATTTCAGATTTAAGTCATTGCAAGATCCCTTCCACCTCCAAATGTTAAAAGGGATATTAAAAGTGTGCTGCAGTCTCAAAGAGACCAATACAGTTGTATTATCTACGTGCAATCATTTTAATTTAAAAGTGACAGTTTATTTTTATTAAGAAAATAAACACTATTTTTTTTGTATTATAAGTACTCATTCCTGCAGTTCTTGGCAGGCTGCAATATAAGCTGTGCCAGACAAAAATAATAATGAATCTTTATCCAAGTTGCTCAATTAACTCAGCAAATCAATTTAATGCTATTTCACTTATTGTTCTCTTTTTTCTCACCACAACCCCCCCAAAAAATTAAATACTAGGTCTTGTTTAATCCAACAGACTGGAAGTGTTGTGATCTTGGATCTTTAAAGACTGATTTTAATGTGGTTTTGTTGGTTAGGGTCTACTCAGTTTACATATAAATTCTCATTTTCTCAGTCTGCCTTAGTACCAAGAGCACATCACGGTCCGTCCACTGGAGGTTAAACCTGAAAGATTGTAAAATCTTTGGAACAAAGTGGTTTTTTTGTTGGTTGTTTGATTGATTGTTGGTTTTTTTCCCAGCTTGCTATTGATGGAGCAGATTGAAAATAAAAAGTATCAAAATTTTAAAAGATTAGTTACTTTGAAAATTTTGTTATTTTGGCTAGGGGTGGTCATAACTTTTGTGTTGCAATTTTTGTCCTGTGAAAAGTGCAGTAGTTATTCCTAAGAGACTTTTCCCACTAAAGCACAATTTCTATATTTAAAATAAATAATCAGAAAATATGGTTATTCTTATCAAAACTTTTAATAACATTTTTTGCATTGCTCTCTCTGTAGGAAATAATACTGAATTGTCATAGTAAATGGATATTGCATCTAAATACAAGCTTTAAAATCAGATATTTACAATGAACAGAGAGCAGAAATGTTTGCCAAATTTGCATTTTAAAAGTTCTTGAAGTTTGTTATAAAATTTTTATAAATTCATAAAAAGGTGAATTGTTCTGTTCTGACCATTCACCTTGAGAAATGAAAAGATTTAGGCCTTGAACATGAACGTCCATGCTCATTTTTCTGATTTATTGTACTACTGTGTAGCTAATATTAACCTACACTGCTGTGCAAGTTTCACTTTGTTCAAGGTTAGTACAGTATTAAAGTCAAAACATGGAACATGTAAGAGACACAAAAGAAGTCAAATTAAGAAATCTTCTGTTTTCACATTCCTTCATGTTACTTCAGGGAGTCTTCCTCTATGTCTACACTGACCAATAACATATTTAAATTAGGATTTGAGGTCACTTCTTTCATACTAGTAAGTTTAGAACATGCTAAAATACTTCCAAAGTAATGCTCAATTGAATTATGCAGTAGGGTAAGAAATGTTCATGCTTTGATCTTCTTGAAAGTAGGCAGAGGTTAAAGCAAAAAATGCAATCTAGAATGGATAGAGCAGAAAAGGAACAGAAGCTCTTAAAAACTCAACTTCTCCCCCAAATCCCTAGGTCTCAGAAGAAATTTTTCTATTTCTTATGCATGCCTTAATATCCTGTTGACTTCCTTTGCTTATGGATTTTTGGAAGAATAACAGTGGACTTTTGTTCTCTCATCACACTGGCGGTAAAAAAACAACAACCTGGAAATAGAAGTTTTTGGAATGCTTTTTCATGGAAAATATGACTGGAAAAATCTTAGCAGTAAAACTATAAACAGAAGCGGGGGAAATGCAAAAATTTTAAAACCCTAATTAAATTATTTTGCACCAGCATCTGATGCACTGGTTCTGAGTTCCTTTTCAAAGGCTTGTTAAGAATGTGAACATAAACCAATTCTTGTATTCATTTGCTCTGTATCATCCCCAGATTGCTCAGGTTACAGAGTGAAATGATTGAAAGTTAATGCAAGGTATAACTCCTTGTCATTGCACATAGTCCAAGGACAATCAAAACCTCTCTATGAAAATCTGAGTATGCCAAGTAACTAAAGGCTGTACCACAAGCACTTTGGAAAAGAGGTGGCTTGAGGACTGTGTAATCAATCTGAATTCAGATGTCTCCAAATCCATCTCTCAGTTCTTTTCCTTCTCCTGCTTTGGCAGTAATGGGGTACTTCAGGCAGCTTGGTGGGGCTGTTTTATACACTGCTTAGCAGTACTATAAACCTGGTCTGGGAATGTGCCAGCATGAATTTGGCACCCAACCAAAACTTTTTTCCAGAAGAACAGAAGTTAAGAGAAGAGACATTTCATTTCTTTGTACCTTCAGTCAAATGTGAATGTAATCCCACAAAAAGAGAAAACTCAGTCTTGTCAGCTTCAGAGATTTTCTCCCTTCATGCTCCCCAGTCTGCAGCAAATAGCAGAAATGTGGACATTTTGAAAAACTTCAAATAGGAAAGCATCAGACATTTTGAATATATAAGCTCTAACAAGCTACTATTATAATATTCAGGAAAGATTTTCTGAACTCAGGTCTTGACACAAGAAAGAATGTGTCATTCATTATTAAAAATCAACTAACAAGTAAAAAAAGCATTGAAAAGCAGAAAAAAAATAGTGCCAATAGATTAAAAGAAGTCCTGTTTGGTCCCTCTTTCTGAAAGCATCTCTATAAAATAGGCTTATTTCATATGCAAACGTGCAAGGCAAAAATATCCCATAACCTAAAGGGAAATTTTATGAGGTAAAAATCCTCAGTAGCTTCCTACATAGGACATAAATGAGGGAGTGCACATTTTTCAGCATGTAAGTGGAATTATCTTTTTGTAAGTTACACATTAGACCACTCAAAACCCAAATGCATTCACACACACTGGTGATAGCAGAATAGGCCTCCAGCTGCACAGCTTTATTAGAAAGAGATATGGTAGAGCACTACAGGGCTTTGTAACTGCTGTGGAACAGAGAGACAGATTTTCACCTGCTGCTGTATGGCTGAGCTGTAGTAAGACATGATCCTTAGCAAAGTATTAATACTTATAAATATATGCACCCATATAAATCTATACCTAAGTATATAGTTTGCTTGAAATGCAACAGGAAAATTATGTAAAAGCATTATATAACTGTTACATAAAAGGGGAAAATTGAAGAAATCATAAAATTAAATGCAATAAAAAGAAAAAAGCCAGCTTTTAACATTTCAAACTTTTTTACAAGACCAGAGAAAAACTAGTAAAAGAACTGGTTCATATATTGGATCGACCCATTCAGTCCTTTGCAAAACCCAACCTGTTTATGCCTTATAAGAAAACAGGAAAGTGTGAAGAGACTCCTTCCTCTAACACCACACTGTGACTACATCCTAAAAAAGGTCTGATTTTTTTGTTGCTCCGAGGACCCCCTTTTAGGTTTTCTGGATATCTGGCTAGTTACATGTCAATGATCTTCAGCATATTTTAAGAGTATTTAGAGGACATCCTCTGTTACTTTTTTTTTTAGAGATTTGATCCAATGTCACAGTAGCCATTGAATACTTGTTAGAAATTGCCTGATTTAGAAAGCCTAGAATGAAAAATGCCTGCAATCAAAACTTATGGTCATTCTCTCCTCAAAGAACAAATGTGTCTCCAGGAAGATTTTGAAATGGTGAGTGTTCTTCTTAACTTCATGTAGCACTGTACATCTTGATGATACATAAGTAGAATTTATATTTTTATGGTTTTCAGCTGGCATTGCTATGTCATGAGATTACATGTACTTTCTCTATGAAAACCTGATGTCATTGGCTTTGTAGGGGAATGCTGAAGAACAGACTGTGTATTTCTCACTTCTACGGTGACCCAGCTCTATGTGGAGGCATGAAGTTTCCTAGGACTGTTGATGACTTCTTCATCTCTGGCTGCTTCTGTTGGGCTCATCTTCCACATTTCTTCATCAGAAAAAGAAAAAAAAAAAAAAAAAAAAGAAAAAAAAAAAAAAAAAAAAAAGAAAAAAAGAAAAGAAAAGAAAAAAAAGCAGTACTAATATTAGGCAGTAAACTAAATTATTTTGCTGAGTTTCCTTTAAACAGGGTAAGAGTGAAAAAGAGGGGTTTTTTTCATTATCTTATTGGCAGAGATGGTGTGATGACAATAAGACCATGAAGGAGCATGGTTTTGGAGTGAAGAAAGTGTGTCAAACCCGCCTTTATCAATTACATACTGTGGACCTAAGTTGGAATTTTTCATATTGCAGAGGAGGGAAGACTTAATTTCAGATGTCTATGATGTTTTATTATTAGGAGGTAATTTTCTGTAAGCATACTTATCTACAGAAGCTATTCTGAGTACCAGACTCCTTAGTAATAAATAGTAGTGAATTTGTAGGTTAAGTTTGAAACTTAAAAAATCCCAAAACCATTGCCAAAACATAGTATTTTGGCAAATGTAGGATATTATTAGTTGTGACATATGTTTTTAATTAGAAGTTGGCTTGCAAGACTTATCTGTAATAATAGTAAAGCCATTACAATGAAAGATGATCTGTAGTAAATATTTTTCTGCATGTGTGTAGTGAGTAAAATTGATAGGTTAATGTATTAAATAATACTCTTATAAAAGGAATATTAAATAAGATATAAAGGATACACAGAATGAGTTTGAAGGTCTTTCTTCAAAGGTTTCACCAAAATGATAATTCTGGGGTTATATGTTATAGTTATATGACACTCTTTTCTGGTCTTCATTAAAGCACAGAAAGTAAACAAGCAACTTTTCTGATTCTAAGGAGAGAGAATGTTGAATTTTCCACTTGATTTATGCTTAGACGGCTTTCTTCTGTGACTTTCCATAATAATCTTAATGCAACCAGTCAGGAATGGAATCAGCAAAACTCTGAAGAATTAATTAGGATCTTTTCAATGTCATGTCATCTAGTTGTTAAGGTTATTATCTCACCCACATTTAGGGTTGTTCTACTGCTCACCAGGCTCTGAAAACACCACCTACAATCTCATACCCACTATTAATATCTATTTATTGAATCCTGGGAAAAGATCAAGAGTGATGTAATTTAAAGGCCTTGTTTTAAGTTCCCCTTCTTTTTAACCTAGGCAGATGGCTAACCTTTATCACTGTCCTTGTTGTCATTTCAAACAGCCATGACCTTCTTAGCAGGTAAAAGAAATATGCTATTTGTAGCAAACTTCTTCAATACGTTTAAAATTAACAAAGCTAGTTGACTATAAAAGAGTATCAAACTTTAATACATATTTTCTAGCTAAAAATGCCTTTCAGAGAAGGAGTCACTCCAGAAAGTGCTGGTCTTAAAATACGAATTTCAGATTCATAGGAGGAAGAAAAAAAATCTGTTTTCAATAAAGATAACAGGTATTGGAAATTGTGTAATAGTTCCAATTATCTCATCTTTTAAATGAATAATAATGCTGGTTCCTGATTAAAATAGTCTCATATTTAAAAGGTAAAACTTGAATCATGTGTAGTAAAAAAAAAAAAGAAAGAAAAATACAGGCAGCAAAGAGCAATCATTAAAATCATCTTCTAATAAAAGATGATAGGCAAGTAATAGCATATCTGACAGTCACAAATGGTCAACCCAGAAACTTCTATAAAATTATTGCAGTTGCCTGAAAATATATTTAGTGTTTCAAACTGGTAGGTTCATGTAGAGTCCTCCTCTAAAATTACTGTCTTTGGAACAAAACAATGAGTTAGGTGCCCAGGTCTGTATAACTAAATTGAAGCTATGAAAAAAACCCCAAAAAACATTGTGGTCAAATAAGTCACATGCTGATGGATTCCTGGATGATATTTAAACATTCATAAAATGTTTAACTCTATTTTACAGACATATACAAGAGCTTTATTGCACTATCAGGGCAGGAGAATAGATAACAGTTCTATTATAAGTTACACTTTGGACCCTACATTTATTTGTGCATGAACACATCCTAACATGCACATTTAGAGGCAAATGAATGCATGCTAGAGAAGATTTTCTCATTCAGCCAAAAATGTCACAATTTATTTTTTACAAATGTGATAAGACAGCAATTTTTTCAGAGAAAAATTATCTCATCTGAAAAGACTTTTTTTTAAACTATTTGACCTAGAAAAAATTTCATAAATTCCAGGTTTTTTAAATAATGTCCATCCATTTTCTGTTGTCTCTAGCTGCAGCTTAAGCTGCTCTATATAGGGGAAAAAATACAATAGCTACAATAAAATAGTAATAAGTACTAACCTTAAAGGATAAAGGATTGGCAATTAGCCATGTACACAATGCCTTAATACTTCTAAAGAGTTACAGAAAGTCTGTGATGTTAATATTGAACCATTCTGCAAAGGTATTCAGGTAAGATTAAGTTGTGAAATAAATCATACACATATGTGATTGAAGGTAAGTAGGGAAATATTTATGTTTTACACTATGCATTCCCTGAAGGGGTGCCTACCGCCTACTCTACCTGATATTGCAGGCAATGGAGGGTGAGGAGTGATGATTTGGTAACACATTAAAAACAGCTCCACTTCCAGTGGAAAAGCACATGGCTGGGAAGACTAAAATAGATTTTTCTTCCTGCCACTCCTCAGCTACCCACACAAAGGATCCAAGCTGGAATTGCTGGGGTTGTGCAGAGTAGAACAAGCCAATATCAGCCCAGGGAAAATGCAGACTGCACTCATGATCTCTGACTTCAAAAGAGTCATACTTAGTTTCTCTCTGGATTTGAAGGCACAGCCATGTTCAGGATTATGTAAATGCAGTATAATCCCCAGATCCTGACCCATTCCCATGAAAGTTAGACCTCCCTATGAGCTTGTACTTCTGTGAGTCTCAGTCTTGTCCTGTGAAAGTTACAGGTACTGACAGCAACCACGGAATGTCTCTGCAAATCTGACATCTATTTCCTAGAGTCTGCCCAGATACACGGATACAACAGTGGAGTATGCAAGGGTTTGAGATATGGTTACCCAGGATGTTTCCAGGCAAACAAAGGTTTGTAAAACAATGTGTTTGTACACTCGCCTGGAGTAGGTGCCTCATTCTGCTCTCCAAAGCTTCAGAATGTTTTGAGGTAAAGTAAATAATGTGAGGTGTGATGCTGAGGCAGTGGGTTTGTGAGATTTGCCTCCTCCACTACCATTAATACTGCTATATTCTGAAATATGTGATATCCATCAGGACCACTCTTTAAACAAGTGAAGGCTGTGAATATCTGGAAAAGCTATGTATCCAGACACCTTTCTCTGCTGCAGGGGCAGCTTGCAGTGTTAGGGGCTGGTCCACTGTCAGTGCAGCTGGATTTTAAATAAGCCATTTTGTGAACTCTGAACTGATAAGAATATGTGATTTTTCTCCTCTATTAGATGTCCTGGCCTCAGTAATTACATTAATTTCACAACTATAAGGCACACCGGATTACAAGGCGCACTTTTTTTTTGCAGCGAAGATCTGTGCACAACAAAGTAACGAATTAGTAACGGAATCACACGGGTCTGGCAGGTGCTCAATTTGCAAACATTTTTCACGGATTGGCGTAGCCTTTAAATGCAGCACGAGGCGCCCTCCCCGTGCTGCAGGCCCCAGCACTCCTGCCCACCCCTGGCACCGGCTGGTGCAGCTCGCGCTTGCCATGGCTCAGCTCGGCCTGTGTGGCTGCCGCGGCAAGGTGCATATTTCCAGGTTGGCAATTTTCCAAACTTTGTCCATATATAAGGTGCACCGGATTATAAGGCTCACTTCTGAGTTTCGATCAAAATTTTAGTCAAAAGGGTGCGCCTTATAGTCGTGAAATTACTGTACATCTTACCCACTGTCTCCTGCAACATCTGGACATAAGAAACTCATGCTGTGTGTAGTCCAGAAGTGTGATCATAAGAAATTGCTGAATACATGATATTGTCTTCCCTTGCTGATAGGACAAGTCACAGTCTGTGTTCTTTACCTGACATCAGTTTTCACAGCATTTCTAAGCTACTACCCACATCTCAATTTTTCCTATTCCTACCAGACTGGTCAGCCTGCAAGGCTGTGTCGAGGATCCTGTGCACGTTCTCAAGGATGGTCCCTACTTAGACATGTTTCCTGATACCTTCCTGCACATCCAAAGTTTTCCTACACAGCTCTGGTTAATTACTTTCTCTCAGATCTCCACACCAGCACCTCTCAGCTGGTCTAGAGTTACAAGTGGAGGTACATGTTCGGATATTTTGGAGCAATATGGGTAAAAGCTGGATTGAACATTTGAAGTCCTGTGTCTTAACAATAGATTCACCAGAGCTGTGAAAATGAAATACACCAGTTTTCATATCACCACCAAGAGTTAGCTTTCCCAATAGATAAAACTGAAGGCTGTAAGAACAGAGTTTCCCTTAAACATGGAGTGGCAACAACACAGCAAAAATACAGAAAAACAATAAGGCAACAAAATTTGTGGTGAAGGCTATATTTAACAATAGTTACATTTTGTTCCTCGGCATTTTGGCTAGATTCTACTCCTCTTTTTGTTAGGTCAAGCTGAAGTCTTCTTTGAATTTAAGTCAGATTTACCTTCCTCCTATTTTCTCTTGCTGTCTTCTCCCACAGAGATGGGTAGGAAGGGGAAAGGATGGGTTAACTCTAAGACAAAAATATGCTAAGATATACTGTCCTAGCTTTCACTGGAAGACTGCTTGTGAAATTTGGCATTGAGACACTTCCTTGTGTCACTCCCTTTTCTCTTCATTCTTAAGGTTCTTCCATTAACACTTATTTCCTACTTCTTCATTTTCACATTTTTTGGTGTAGGCTGTTTTTCTCCCTTGTGCATTTTTCTGTATACACATTCATAAACCCTTGTTCTTTCTATTAAAAGAAATATAAAGAGAATAGACCTCTTTTCTACACTCATGCTCTCTCAATATCACATGGTTTAGCTTGCAATAAAATTTATCTTTTTGAAGACTCTATCACAAGGCCAGGTTGAAATGCTACCTGAGAGGATAGAATTGATGAAAAATCAGATAAGACAATGAAATATAATAACTTCTCTGTAAGATAAGAGGGATGGTAAGAAAAGAATATGCTTAGAATGCATTTGGTAGCTTTTGATCCACTGCAGTTCTTTTCATTAACAGACTATAACTCTGACCATTTATAGACTAGAAAACCATACAAAATACAAAGAAAGGTAGTAAATAGTTGGGATATTTTTTAATGCAGGACTTCCCATGCTAGAAACTTGGATGAATTAGAATTGAAGTTTGTCTTAAATCTTAAGTGCACTTAGCTACGTTTCAACCTTCAAGTCTTTCAAGGCAATTATAATGGAAAATCATACTTTCTACACAATATGGGATTTCATTCCCTAAAAGCTTTTGTGGAGCTGTTTTTGAAGATTACTGGAGTATTTTAGGTAAAATGCCAAATATATTCTTTTAAATAGAAAGCTTATGTGCTATTCACCATGTTTCATGTTTAGAAATTGGCAGAAGCTAGTCAGAAAATTAATGTTTTTATCTCTATTTGTTTGCAAAGGGATTAGGTCTAATGGGTTGCCTAAGATTTAGCTGCCTTAATTTGAAACATTATTTCCCCTCAAGCAGAAGCACAGTACCTTGCTCTTGGATATTACACTTCATGGTCAAATATATCAGCCTAAGCCCTTTCTGATAAACTCAGTATACAAATTCTTCTAATATCACTGCTGCAGGGCGTTGCTCTACAAAACCAGACTGAGACAGATATCTGGCGGAAGGAATGCCTCTGGCTGGTGTAGTTACCTCCAAGAGAACATATATGCTAAGACAACAATGGCTTGCCTACACAGTCATGCTCACAGTGCTTCTTGGTTTGGGGCAAAATGATAAAAGCGTAAGTTATGATTTGTGTCCAAAGCCGGAATCTTGGACGAGCAGAGATTTTGACTCTTACTGGCCCTCTGATAGAAAAGCAGAGGTGGAAAAATTCCCATTTCTGATCTCCAACACCAGACTAATCCACTATAATATATCACTCCATAAACCAGGAGACGGCACTTTTTAAAATTAACCTTTCTGACACAGGTAAGATCAACAGAGTAAGATATAAACCTACATATCTACCATCTAGCTGAAGGATAAAAAAATAGGTAATAAATATGCACGTGGTTTCATGCAGGAACTAATGGCTTTGTTTTTACAATGCCCATGGAAAACAATAGTTTTTTAATATTGTCTATCTACATGATTTATATTTCATGCTAGTTCACAAAGGGCTCTGGTTAGTATGTGATTTATCGTTGGAGCAAAATAATTGTCTGAAGCCTAGCTGAAGGTAGGCTTTCAACACATTAATAATACATTAGCTAATGTTTCTTTCTTGGCATTGCCTATGCATATTTCTATTATCATAATAAAAATGACTGTTTATTTTAGATTGGAAACAGCTTTAGGTGAGAATGTGTTTTTTATCAGGTGTCTTGAATAAATACTAACTGCCATTCCCTGATAAACTTTTAACCAGAGATTTTCCTTTAGTCTCAGCCTGTATTTGGTCAGGGAAGTAGAGGGTAGAAACAGGTAGAAATTGAGAGGAGCTCTCTGTGCTCCTCTTTGTCAGGTGAGGTAAAAGTCCACCCTGGCATGAAACTTCAAACATTGAAAACCACCATTGGAAAATGATTCATGAATGTGAATCATTCACAAACAGTGGACATATAACTTCAGATTTAAAATATATACTGCCTAAATTTATTCATTTTGTCAAGTAAGCACGGGTGAAGATAATTTCATTCAAATTAATTACTTTCTGTCAGAGGCAAACAGCAATACTTATTGTCTGTCCAAAATAGTATTACATTTGATTGCACTTATGTTAGGTAGATCAGAAATGAATTTCTCTGCTTGAAATAAATTGTGACTTGATTACCTGCTGAATCATTTCCATTTCCAAATGATGATTTCAGCAGCCATATAAAAAACGTCATATTTTTGCAAATATATAAGGCTTTTATTCACGGCAATGTATTCTTCTGAAGGAATCATATTCTTCCTTCCCTGACACTCCCACTGAGTTTGTACCTATTAAGTTTCTGAGACCATTTGACTTCCTGAGATTTCTGAAGAGATATAGCATTTGGGGCAACCGCTTTGAGGAATCTTTTTTTGTCAGTTGACTTATTCAGCAAATACAATATATGCATGCCATGTGAAGACAAGAGTATTTTTGTGGGGAAGTAACAAGACAGTTTGTCTGTATTCCTGTGATTCAGAGAGGCCTTGCTATGCATTTGTGCCTCAAGCTGCCCATGGGACTCATATGCAAATGAATATTTGATTATTCTGTCTGGTGCTATCCAAAGCAGCTGAAAATAAATACCAGACTGATCATTTTATAAGCTCAGGCTGGCTAATTTACACTCTGGAGAATGCAGAATGAAAATGCCTTGTATTTTGCACATATTTTCCTTATCTTTTATTGTCTTTTTGTTGTATTTTGTTGTAGTAAAACAAGTAATAACAATGCAATTCATACATGGATTTTAAAGAAAAATACAGAAAACAATAATAAATAATTGGAAAAAATCTGTAGAAAATTACTATTAGCTTAGATTACTGTTGCATTATTATAAATCAAAACAATTTTCCATGCATGTTATATGATAAAGCAATATATTAAAGAATAAATGGATGATTAGCTTTGGAAATATAGGACTGTCTTCAATTTTATTGGCAAAAAAATTTCCACTGTACAGATCTGACAAGACATGCATGTTAGAAAGGTGGCACAAATTCTGCTGTATCCTTACAGCAGAAATTGGAAAACTAGAGAGTGCCCAGGAATGTCACGTGTTCTGAAGCTGCTGCTCTTTCTGAATGACAAACAGAGCAATCTTTAAAAAAAAATTGCATTAGTTCTATCTCTGTTTGAGAACACATACAATTTTTCTCAGATTCTACAAGTCCATTTTTGTGTAGCTGAGAGGTGGTGAAAAGGGGGCAGGGACCCTATGTGAAACCAGTTCTACAAACTTACAAATCATTCAGGGTTAATCTGTAAGGAAAATGTCTTTTTGTCAGTTAATTGAATAGGATTATGTACTTTTCTGGTTGGCAATTGAAAGGAAATGTTCCTTTCTTTTTTGATCCTTCAAGAGCTTTCTGTACTTTAAACAATCACCAGTCTCATCTTGAACAAAGCTTTTGTTTAATATGTGGTAAGGTGTCTTGAAAGAATTCTCTTGTAGGCATATCCCAGTTTTCTCCCTAAAATCACTGAATATTGTGATTTAACATATCTTTAAAATAGAAATTAAGGAAGAAGTAATATTCTGCCCAAAAGCAGTTCAAACCTATCCTTTTGACATTTCACTGGAAATACCAAGGAAGCCACAATTATATATAGGCTAAGTATTTTTCTGTATTCCTTCGTATGACCATATCTTTTATTTTAAAAGTACATAATTATATAGAAGAATATTATATATATATAGAATATTATATATTTTTGTTTGGTTAAAAATAAAGCAGAATCGCTATTCCTAGCAGTTGTTCTAAAATTTGTATAATTGGGTATAACTGAGTTGAGCTGCTAGAAAATAAATGGATAGGTAAACTTCCATGTGGTTCACTAATTGCTATTCAAGGAAAAAAGATTGGAAACAAATACTAAGAGTTATTCTTGGGAAAGGGAATTCTCTTGGCATAGTCTTCTAATTTTCACACTCATTAGACTTGAATGCAAAGCTAAAAGCAGTCAATGAAGATTCAAGATCATAATGTTAAGATTTTGTTTTGTTTTGTTTGCCCTACCCAGCTGATGATGGACTAGCAAAAATAATTTTATACCTAGCAGTACCCTTTAGGTACTGCTCTTAGGTCACCTCTCTTACTGCTCTTTAGGTCATCTGCTCTTCTACAGGCTGAGCAACCCCAACTGTCTCAGCCTTTTCTCACGGGAGAGATTTTCCATCCCTCTGATCATGCTCCTGGCCCTCCTCTGGACCCTCTCTAACAAGTCCATGTCCAGTCTATGCTAAGGGCTCCAGAGCTGGATGCACTGCTCCGGGTAGTTTTATAAAGTTACAAAGTTTTTCCTTATCATTCCATCACCCAAGCACTGTAATAATTTTGCTAGATTGTATCTTTCCTATTTGGTGCAAGGCTAATCTCTAATGTTGTCTATTGATTTTGAAAATCAGAAATAAATCTAACAAACTTTCAACTACAGAATTACGTTCCATCACCCCAGCCTGCAGCACACCACATACTGCAAATTTCTGGTTCAGAAAACTTCAGGGCAGTGGTGCAGTAGAATGGAGGTATCTAGCAACAGACCACACGAAGCTTTCATTAAGCTTATCATACCAATCAAACTTTGTCCACTGAAAGCGTTTATGGAGTACAATTTTATATAACAATCTTATCAATCCCATGTAGCTGTAGTTTGTCTTTCTCAAGCAGTTTAGGTCCATTCTTGCCCATCCCTATTTACATGTAAATAAATCAAACACAATTTCCTCCATTTTTTTTTCCTTCCTAACGTCTCCTAAACATTGTTTTCTTCAGAAGTCATTCTTCTGCTAGGTCCACCTCAGTAAGCAGTAATTAAACACATGGTCATCACTGCGGAGATCACAGA
Organism: Sialia sialis; assembly: GCA_009812075.1. NCBI lineage: Eukaryota > Metazoa > Chordata > Aves > Passeriformes > Turdidae > Sialia > Sialia sialis. The sequence goes on from VRYO01001463.1 coordinate 55,545,851, forward strand.
AGGTCTGTGTGGAACAAGTAATTTTTCAACTTCAGATGGACACGTGTTTGTTGGTTTGGTTTTTGGGGTTTTTTTTCCTTTTTCCTTCCTACACTTCTGTAGCTTAGATATTTGTTTCATTAAGTTTTTTGCACTGACACAACAGTTCTGTGTTTGCTGCTGGGCGTCTAGGCGGCTTCCCGAATGCATGAGGCTGAAAGATGCCCTCCCGGGCCGCGTTTCCGAAGGGATCTGCCACCGGAGCCGGGCATGCCGCGGCCGCAGCCATCCGCCAGCCTGGAGAAAAGTGGGCAAAGCCGGGGCCGCCGAGGAGAGCGCCAGCCCTCCGGCAGGTGCGGTGCTCGGGCTGGGCCGGGCCGAGGCGCCCCTTGCCCCCTCCCCGGGCCCCGGCGGCGGGCAGTGCGGGCAGTGCCGGCACTGGGGGCAGGGAGCCGTGCGGGCACTGCCGGCACTGGGCTCCGTGCGGGCAGTAAGGGCAGTGCCGAGGCTGGGGGCGGGCTCCGCGGCCGCGGCGCCGGAGGCGGTGTCCCCGCTCCGCCCCGCCCGCTCCCCGCCGTAGGCGCGGGCAGCCGCGAAGGCACCGCCGGGCGGAGCGGGGCCGGGCGTGGGGCGGTGGCGGAGCGGGGCAGCGAGGGGCCGGCGGAGGAGCGGAGCGGAGCGGGGCGGAGCGGTCGGCACCCGCCCAGCGGCGGGGCGGGGCGGTGAGGTGCGGAGCGGAGCGGAGCGCGGCGGCTGCCGCTGCCTGGATGCCAGAAGCGCCTCTGGAGCCAGCGGCCGGCAGCACCCGGGAGGGCCCGGGAGAGGAGGAGGAGGAAGAGGAGGCGGCGGCGGCGGAGGAGGAGGAGGAGGAGGACTCCGGGCGCGGAGGAGAGGAAGCAGGCAGCGCTTGCCATGGCCTCCAACTTTAACGATATAGTCAAGCAGGGCTACGTAAAAATCCGCAGCAGGAAGCTGGGGGTGAGTTCTTTCTCCCTTCGCCGGCCCTGCCTGGGATAGGGGCGAGGCGCTGGGTGTCGCCCCATGGGTCTGGGGGGCGGTGGTGCCCCGGGCCGGGGCCGCCAGCGTGGGGCGCGGCGACCTGCTGCTGCTGCTGCTGCTGCTGCTGCTGCTGCTGCTGCCGCTGCCGCTGCTCCTGCCGCTGCTGCTGCTGCTGGGGCTCCCGCTGGTGCTGCTCCCGCTGGTGCCGCTGCCGGGGCTTGGACTTCGCTCCCAGCTGCGGAGGGGTCGGAGGGGATGCGCTGCCATTTGCGCCTCGGGGAGAGCCGGCTGCTCCCCTCTCCGGGAAGGCGCCGCTCCTCCCTCTGTCTCAGCCATCGCCCGCCAGGGTCACTGTCCGCGAAAAGATGCCCCCCGTGCCCCCTCCTACTCGAGTCCCCAGCCCAGGCCGGGGCTGACGCTCCCCTTTGGCCGTGCCTGCGCTCCCCTGCCCCTCGCCTTGCTGCCTCCGGCAAGGGCTCGGGTGGGGAGGGGAAGGCGCAGTCAGGAGCTGTAAACTTTGTGTGCAGATTCTCCCTCTCTCTCCCATTTCGGAGAGGGATGTTTTCAATCAGAGCAGGGTCAGAAAACGCTCTGCTGGTTCCGGAGTAACAGAGTAGCAGAGTAAAGCGGGCGGAGAGGTGCGTTGGTGCTCTGCCCTAGGGCACCGGGAGCTGGGGAATGGGAATCTGCAGCGCGCCGGGGATGGCAGCGAGGCTACGGGGTGACAGCCTCATGAACCTAAATGCAGATGCAGAGGCTGACAGTGATAAAAACTGTGAGAGTGGCTCTTCGAAATGCCCACCGGGATGCTCAGCGATACCATATGTGCTATCAGATTGGCCATGGGCACTTTACCTGAAGGGGTGCAGCAAATCTTGAAAAGGCAGTGCAATTGGAGCAGAGTGTGTGCAGAGGTCAGGATTTTCTAAACTTCAGTCGGTCCCGGGAATCATCGTTTTGGGCTGTCCCCTACCCTTTGTGAGAGAACAGGAAGGCTTGCTTGCACAGCTGCTGATGTTGCCAGTAATCCCGAAAGGTCCAAGTCCCTGTTGGTCTGAGACTGGGAGAAGGTCTGAGGTTCTTTGCTTTCATTCTTTCAGTTTTTCTTCAGGTGTGCCGAAAAGTGCAGGTCTCTACCAGCTCTTCCTTCCAGGGAGGTGGTCCCTGCTTCCCCTGAAACCTAACAGCAGGGACCATGTGAAATCTGTCCTCCTCCAAGTTGTGCTCTGTGCGCTTATCACAGTGCTAATATTTATCTCCTCCTCCCCCTCCTTCCCTTCCCCCCCAGATGCTGTGCATTGCTTGCAGACACAGTGTGCAAGATGGTGGGACACTAATCATAAATTGACCTTTGGAGCACTTTGGTGACTTGGCAGGGCTGTTAATTCCAAAAGAGCACAGGAAAGTTTGGTCCAAACCCTTAATAGCCTCAACTACGCATGTTTGAGAGATGGTGTAAATCCAAAGAGAATGGATGCTCTTATTAATGATTTTGCAACCCCAAAGTCACTCTGTGCATCAGTCAAGCATTAATCTTATCTGAAGAAGCAATTTCTAAGCCTTAGTTTCTTTCTGGCAGTCCTCTGCTTAACCTTTGCTCATCAGTTTTTCCCCTGCTCAGCAGTGTTACTGGATGGGCCCAACACAAAGCAGAGAGATGATGATATCCCATCACCTTGATGTTAGTAGTTGGAAGCAGAGTTAATCTATTTGGTTTGCAAATCTGGTTTTGAAGCCATCTCAAGTGTCCTTTAAGTGTGAAATTATGTATATGCATATCTCTATGTATGCAAATACTTTTATATACCTATGCCTATGGCGTATATGCAGCAAATTTAGAGTTCATATCACAGTAATCTTGGATGATACTTGATGACCTGTGTAAAAAAAATTGTGAAGAGAGTGATATTTCATTGCAGAATATCTTATGTAGCTTGAATATTTTGTTTTGAAGATGTTAATCTGATTTTTCTTTAGGGGGATACATAAAACTGTTTTTTTGCATGGATATTTTCCATGGTCGTAATGATTATTGTACTTCTACACTAAGCAGAAGGGAAATAGTTCATACAGTGTCTGTGGAGGATTTTCTTCTACTGGAGTGTGAGGGTGACAATTCAGACTATACAGCCTCAGGCAGGTGGTAGTATAAGCTTAAATATGACATATGGAAATGCACATCTGAATAAATCTATTAAATAGAATTTAAAAGGGTTTATATTTTATAGAAAATAGCATCAAAATTCAAATGAGTGTGATGGTTGAAAGGTATGAATATGTGTGTATATATCCATAGCTAATTGGATTCTTTTGACTGAATAGCTAAATTAATGCAATTTTTATTCACCAAGTGAAACATAAAAGGTTTGTCTTTTTTTTCCTATATGTCTATTTCCAAGTCCAAATCTTAATGACTTACACTAGAGCCATCATAATGTAGGTGAATATATCAGTTTTCAGGCATATAAATGTCTGCTATCAAAGGAATATTTTTAACCTCCAAAAATGCTGAAAAGAGGGAGGAGAGCTATGGGTTTTGCAAACTAAGGCTAAGATAATTTTAAATATGGCAACAAAATTTTATCTCTTGCTACTTATATTTCACTGTTGCACACTGAAAGTTACTGCGGTAGGTTTTTTTGGTCATAGTAGTCTACGTTCTTTGAATATTTCAAAGTCTCCTGAAAAGCAGATTGATTAAAACTTGGAGAGCTGAGGTGTCTAATAGCAATTTTAGTGCTAGACTTGGGCTATAAAACTAATTCTAACCTTTAGGCTGGTATCCAATTTGTCACAGAGATTCCTCTAAATCAGCTTTTATTCTGTTTTATTTTGTGACTAAGGGACCCCTGGCTAGCAATCAAATGGAAGAAACCTCAATAGCATATTTTCATTTTATTGAAAAAATCCCTCAACAATAAGCTTCCATTTGAGGAGTATTTTCTGGTAGAATTTATTTTTTCAAGAATTTAATTTACAAAAACCCAAGTAGTAAATCTTCATCTAATTTTAAAAGAGAAATCTTTATGATTTTTTTTTTTTGCTTACTTCTGATGTTTTACACCTATACCTTGCTTTAAGTACTTGTTACCCATCTGCCTACTCCCCACATACCTTCAAATTCTATTAATAATATTCATGAAGTCAGGACTCTAGCTGTTTTCCCATCAGTAATTGATTCTGTTCAGAAAAGTGATTTGAAGACAAAAATGATGCCTAAATCTTGATGGAAATACATGGCAAGAAGAACTGCGAGAATTTGTCCTTACTTTTTTGTTTAGTGATACCTATCATTAACTTTTATTTTCCCTGCTTTTCACTATAATCCTTAAGTACTTGTTTACAGAAATTCATTAATGAGTAAATAGTATGGTATATTCCTCTAACACTCCAGTATTTTCAAGTAGACCTCATTGTTCTGATACCTTTACGATGTTAAAGTTGCTTTTGTTGTGAAGTTGGATAGTCAGCTGAGGACTTTTACCAGCTTCTCTGTTGTTGTTTTCTGACTCTGGGAATATCAGGGTTTCTGCCATGGAGATATCAGGCCATGAAGAGACATCCATCTAGTCTGACCACTTAGCCTGTCTCCTTATTTTGGTTAGGCATGAATTGCACATGAAACTTTTCTCTCGTCCCCTGAAATGTCAAGTGTATGTTAAAGGCTATGTAGTAGGCAAGCTCGTGTATACATCACATCTTCAACAAGATATCACAGTGGTTTTGAAACGTAGAAACTGTAGTCATTGAGGATGACTGTAATTAAAACATCTTTATAAAATCTGTTTCCTTGCAGCCTAAATATGCCTTTCTTTTCAGTGCCCTGGCATTCCCACGTTGTTTGATATTTTGCTTTTCTTTAATACTGCATAAAGGAAATACTCATTCTTGCAGCCATTACATTTGACCTATGTGATCCTCCTTTGAAATAAATTTGATTGTAATGTGGTGTGCTGTTCAGATCAGAATAGGTCATTTGTGTGGTGTGGAAAAGGACTGTGCTGCCTTTGTTCTTTTGGAATCTTTCATACTTGTGTCACATTAGAATTCATATGACACAATTTTGTACTGCACTAGCTGTGCTTATAGGGTGAAACTTTCTTGTAGCAGATTGGAATCCCTTTGTTGCCTCCTAATAAACTAAGCTGTGAGGATTTCATACCTTGCTGAAGTGCTGTTTCTTGGAAAAAAACCCCAATTTGATGTTGCATTAGGAAGTGTAATTAAAAATGAACATCATGTCACTTTGATAGTCTTGCTTTGACCCATGTCAGCCTTCGAAGTTATAATCTTATTGTTTGTTTGGGTTTTTTCCTTTTTTTTTGGTCATGTCTCAGCCATAGAATGAAAGAATCCTATCTCTTGGAAATTTTCACTATGTTTGTTAATAATTACAAATTGTTTCGTGTTTCCACATACTAAGTGGAATTATTTTCTGGGTGCTTCGGTTTATACTTTAATACACCTATCCAAAGAGAAAATTGTATCTGCCAATCAGTCTTGATTGAGAAATAAACGGTAGGTTACTCTTAGATACCAAATTAGAAGTTTTACTATATAACCTCCCGCTGTTTTTAACCATGCTTTTAGATCATTACAGGTACCTTTTCTGTAAATGAATACAATATTTCTCCTTCTGCAGTTAACTCCATCCTCAATCAATCAGGACTAACAATGCTATAAATACAAACCACTGATTGCAGTGTGGTTTCTCTTGAAATAATGCTACGTGGGTCTTACAAAATTGTAACATTCAATTGATATTGTGTGTATATTTTGGGTGAAGAAAGCAAAGGGACCTGCAATATTTCTTGGGTTTGAGATTACATTGATTGATCACACTTGCTCTGCAAGTGGGTCAGGATGAATACAGAGGGTAAAGTAAAGGTTCTTCTGTTTCTTTGAGTTGCCACAGCATATACCAAGAAATAAGCAAACACATGAAAAGGTACAGGCAAGTAGTGCACCTGGAATGGATATTCTTTCCTTGGATTATTTTATATTATTACCTACGGGAAAGGTGCTCAGCCTGATTGTAAGCACCAAGATTGCCTTTTATATAACTGCATCCTGACCAGTGATAGTAACTGTGAGTTACATCTTGGAGTATTAAAATATTTCAAATAAAACTATAAAACCTCAATTCCTATTCATAATAAATTAATTTTGCTTTTTATAAAGCTCCAGATGGACAGGATTTAGATTGCGGATTCCTTTCTTGTAAAGGAGTTTCTTTTTCACGATAGTTCAAGGCAACCTGAGACATGAATTAAAAGGATTTGACCGTAATCTATTAAAGAAGCTGGTCACATTCGCTACTTAATGCTGAAAGTGTCATTTAAAATACCAATAATTACTCCTTTCAGTCTTCTTGCTACAGTTATGTGAATGGATTTGAAGAATTAAAAGGAAAATACATGGATTTCCAATTCTGTCATTATGGAAAGAACAATCATCTTGAGCTTCTGACCAGTTTTTATCGATTAAACATATTGTACAGGAAATTGAAAGAAATGTCTTGCAGCCACAGTAAACAAGGACAAAAAGTCCCACAACTTTTTATGCTAATGCTTGTGTTAAAGCAACTTGTGAGTCAGGCTTGTGGTAAGCACTTTGATGTTGCTGTGCTTCCCAGTTATTTTCTTGATGGGCTTTTCCACCTCTTAATTCCCAAGAGGTGTGATAGCTGAAGGTCTAGTAATATTGTAATGGATGGCACTTAGTTAAAGTCAAGTAGTTCTCTTTTGTAAATAGCATATCACATCTATGTTATCAATGGATTATAGATGCTTCTATTTTTACTCTTGTGTGTAATACCATTGGCCTCAGTGAGATTGCGCCTTAGCTATATGAAGATTACACAAAGAAGTGTTTGTACAGATGCTCTTTTACTTGCATATTGTGAGATGGTAAAATTTTACTGAGAATTTATTGTGTCTTCTGTAAGGTCTTTTTTTTTTTTCATTTAGGAGTCTGTCATTTTTGTCCTATAATGGACATTAAAACCTGATGAAAAAATCCTGCTAAAAGACTCTAAAGTCAATTTAAGGAACCCATTAACTTTGGTGGCTTTGGTTCAGTGTCCATGTGGGAACATTAGCCACATGCATAGAACATGAATTTCCTTGTTGCAAAATGCTTTTCAAATCCTACTCAAAGGAATTATCCTTTCTGAAATTGGTAATTATGGAAGGAACATGGTCTGTGTGTCCTTGGAACATACAATGAATTATTCATGTAATTCCAGTAGTGAGTTTTCTTCCTAGTTTTTTAGAAATGATCTCTCTTCGAATCATTCATTCAGATTTTTGCAAGCAGTGCAAAATGCTTTATAGCTGTTGCCTGGCAACAACATACTCAGGCAACAGCATATAGGAGTCAGTTGTTACATGTTTATATATGTGGCTGTGTACAGAGCATATATTTTAGTTTGATACTAATGAGACATTTTTTTAAAAGCATGCTATGAACTCCTCTTTTTAAATAAAATAAAATTAAAATAAAGGTTTTGGGGTCGGTCTACATTACCCTGGAAAGTTTGTCTTTTGTTTCAGGTTATGTGAAAGATCAGTTAGCTGAACAGCTTTTCACAAATGTCATGATGTAGTTAATATACTTCCATTCAGTCTGAGCGAGCAGTGTAAAATATTCTCTTTGTTGAAGGCAAGCAATATATTTATATGTATGGATGCTAAATTATATCCCTCACTGTTCTTTAAATTAATAATGTGTTATTGAACCAAAATTGGATATTTTTCTGTGTACTGTAGCCTTTTGTATATGTTATATTTGAAATAATAATTGTAAATGTTACACTGCAATTTTTGTTTTTAATCTTTGCAACTTGCAGTGCAGCTAAAAGATTCAAAATGACTGTGGTGTATTATCGTAATGAATCATAGCTTGGTTGAAATCTTTTTCCAGATAAAGATACAGACTTTGACTCTAAATACTATGAAATTTCTTTAAGAAAACCAATAAAGAAAAACAGGGAAACCTTTTGCTACTGTGGAAAAAGTTTTTATGTAGTAGGACAAAATTACAAACTTTGAAAAAAGATTTTAGTGATAGTAGAGCATGTGCATTATCTTGACACTTGAGCACATAAATGCTTACTTTCTGTCAATTTTTTTTTAGTATTCAGAAAACACGTTCACACATCATGTCTGAGGAAAAAATCTGTGTGATTGATAAATGCAGCTCGTAAACCACTGTATGTGAAGAACTTTGTACAAGTCAAGAGAGTTCCAAACAGTGAGATTTGCAGCTGGCATCAGAATTGAGTCTGCTTTCTTCAGGAGTACTTTTACCAACTAGGATAGGGTGGGATAGCTTTCTTGGAAAGAGTTTTGATGATGAATCCTTATTTTGAAGTCTACTTAGAAATTAAGGGTGGGGGGGAAAAAGCATCTATAAGCTAGAAATGAAATACGCTTCTTTTCAAAAGTGATCTCCAGTGTAAAATAAGTCTTCCAGATTCTGATGCTTTTTAACAACTGAAACATGTGAAACATTGCGTTGCTGTCATACTGAGAGGTTACAAGCCCATGCAAACGGAGCCTCAGAGGGATTACTGTTCACTTAAGATGCACATAAATTAGGAAGATAATTAAGGGAAGTGTGTAAATCTTTTAAAAGATTGATCTTCTTTCTCTCTGTTGTTCAGTTGCCAAAATGTCCCTCATCATCTCTGACTTATCTGGGCTGAACTTTGAAAAGGTTGAATTCGTTAACATGTCAGTGAGGAATTACAAGCACACTGCATTGACTAAACCTGGAAAAAAGTTACACTGTGTCTGCTGGAGAAAGGGCTCTTTGGCATATTTCCCCTACCTGTTCATTGCAAAAAGAATTAATAGCAAAGTTTCATATCGAAAGGCTGTCACTGCTGTAGAACCAAATTACTCCCATCTTTGAGAAGGAAGCCCTTGATACTTCCAATAGTCTTCGTTTGTCCCTGGATTTTTTTCTTTTTTTGAGACAGTCTTGCTCCGAGGTACCCTGCCCTCAGAGTGAGTTGTATATTCTCATTCCTCATGCAAATACTTTTTTCCTGTAAAGACGAAAGAGTGCATGAAGTCTTACAAAATAAGAATACAAGAGTTTTCTGAAGGAGTGGTCATAATTATTGCTTTTGTAGAGTGCCTAAAAAGAAGAGGAAGTTTCATTTTAACTGGAGTTGACACTTTCAATTATTAGTTGCTAGATTAGTATGATAATAATGTGTATGATATATATCTAAAATAGTATGACAATAAGCACCCTAGCTCAAAAGGTGGAGGTTAATTTTTCATAGCTCTAGCAAGGTTATTAAAATAAAAGATATTTTGCTGAGTTTTATTTTCTGTAGTTCTGGTATCTTAAACTACAGAATGAATTCTGGAGCCTTTTGCACTGAGGATGAAATAACCTCTTTTGAGAAGACAAAAATCTTTGTACTGACATATTGGACTCAATATTAGAAAAGTTAAATTTTAGTCTTTTGAGGAGATGTAATTTGTAATCTTGAGCACTTTGATTCATTCCAGCCTTATTCTCAATTATACTAAGCCCACTGTATGCCACATAAATTAAATCTAAAGCTGTGTTAAGGCCCCTTATACCAGCATAGTGAATGCTTTTAGTGTAAATGGGAAGCAGGCTTTCTGAGCTTAACTTTTCTGTTTGTAAAATTAGTATAATCCCTTTTCACCTGTGATTGCTTTATTTTGTCTGTCTCAAATATACACTCAATTCTCCTTTAAAATGGGTGGGTTGGCTAACACTGACTATGGTTAAAATATTATTAGGTGCTCCAACTCAATAGAAAACACTGGAATAATTAATATTTCATTTTTAGTAATTAGAATTTTATAACTGTGGAATGCCTTTCTCTCAGTGGCAGGGTCACTGTCTGTTTTAATGTTGTGTGAAGACTTCTGGTTGAAAAGAAACTTTTGGTTGTGTTTCATTGAATTTTTCTATGGATTTTTTTTTTTTTTACAGTCAGTATTTTTTCTGTAATTTATTTCAGATTTTTGTATATAAAGAAGGAAAATATTGTGTGCTTTCCTCCCAGATCTTACTGCTAGAAATGACTGCTCATCAGTTTTCAGTTTTCTTATTAGAAACAAGTGTCAGAAAAAGGAATGTGAGAAGTCTGAAGCTGATAACTTTGATAGGCCTTATGTCTTTTTTCCCAGAGAAAGAATTATAGCACAGAATCTAAAGTGTTGGAGAATTTCACTTTTAAAAGTAAGTATTGAAATGTTTAAGGTAGAGTTGTTCACATCTTACTTGGCAGAACAATCCTGAAAGCTGAATACTGTGAACGAAACAATTTCATAACTGCTTGGGTTGCTGGTCTGCGTTTGTGGGTGTAAATTTCTGACCTCAACCATGCAGAAAAGCTGTATTTGTCAAATATATGGCTCATAAATAATAACCTTATTTTAATGTAGGGGGAAGGGTTAAAGATTTTACTGCAACATCTTTTTCCTTTCCTGGTGCAGTGTATCACTTCGGATTTTGAGAAGACATCAGTTGTCTTGTCTCCAAATTTTATAAAAGGCATATTCTTCCACAAAAAAGTTGGAAACCCCTTTCTCTGCAGGCTTATGTGAAGCATTCTGCTAAGCAATGCTAGCCTTAAGTTGTATTTTTTACCCATAATATCTCGAAGCCCAGTATGTGGAACATGTATTTATATGATCCTGTAGAGGAAGGTCTGTAGGGCTTTGTGCAGGTTGTAGGGTGAATTAGTTGAGTCCCCTTGCAGAGCCTAGAAATATTAGAAAACATTATTTCTTGAGGAATTCTACTTACACAATATGTGCAATAAAAGAGCACTATAGAAGCATTTATTGAGAGAAAATATATAAGGTTACAAAAAACCAAAAAAATCAAATTATGGTTTGCCCATTGTAATAATACTAGTGTGAATGCTTCCAGATTTTTAGCAATCAATATTCTCAGGGTACTGGTTTGCCTGTAACAAAAAAATGTGTTGAGGTTTATTTCTGCAAAAAAAGGAATAATTTTGAGGTCACTGAATCATTGGTATCTTCTTCAGTGTATCATAGCTCAATGAAAAAGGTTGAAGATGTACTGGGTAGCCCTTGCTAATAAGACTATTGGTTGAATCTTTCATTATCAGTGCACTTAGGTTGTAATGTATTTAATGAAGTTGAATTCCTTCATCATATTGCATTTTTCCAATTATTGAATAATCTGGATGTCTGGGGTTTTTTGATAGTGAAAATTCTAATGTAGAACCATTCAAAACAAAAAAATAGGAGAAAGGAAACTACTTTTGGCTTTAAGTGTGAGCATGTAGATAAATTAGATCACCTGTTTCAGGCATAGGTAATAGTTAACTTGATTCGATCTCACTGCTCAGTGTAGGCACATTTTTAATTTCTTCTGATGAGTTGTAAGATAAAACGTTTTTATGGGGAAAGCTGTGCAACAGACAAAAAGTTTCTCAACACTGAATCTGCATTTGTACATAAACTTTGGCTGGTGAGAATTTGTTAAAATTACGTTTGCAAAATGCAGAGTGAAAAATTCTGAGATCTGTCTTCTGTGATGGAGCAGAATCTCTGCCAGCTGTTATTCCCAATAATAACGTGTGATATAGAAAATAGATAAATATTAAAAAATGTAGCAGAAGGAATAAGGAGTGAAAGAAAGGCAGCACTCTAGTTTAGTGTGATGTTGTTGCAGAAAAACAAGAATAGAATTATTTTTATGGTCCCAGAGGTCTTAATAAAGAAGAGCACTGCAGTTTTTTGAAGATAAAGTAGCTACATTAATGCAAAAGCTCTATTTCTAGAATATAAGCTATTACACATTATAGGACTTGCCCATTACCCAGGGGCCAAATGGAATATTTCGGAGTCACGGCCATTTCTGAAAGCTCAGGTTATTTTTAAGAATTAGGTCTGAATGTCTGTAGTGTATCATTAGAGATGACTCTTTTCAGACACTTCCTAATCATTTGGGATGAAGATAATGCTTACAAATCATGAAAGGGAGCTGTAACTAATGGTAACAGCTTAGCAGCTGGCAGAGAGCATTGGCTAAACTGTTGGAATTAGGAATCTGAGGTACATTGAAAATGGAAACCTCACAGTGAGGTGTAAGGAGGAATCTCTGGAGCAGCCATGGTATAGATTTACATGAGATTTATGGGCAATGAGAGAAAAATTTATGCTGGTGGACCTCATAATGTATTTATTTGAGGATAAACGTCGCTTTAGAAGCTTTTATACAATAATATACCTGTAGTGTTTGGATGTATTGGTTTGGGATTTTTTGCACTGAAGGAAAAACTAGAAAAGTAAATGCTACTTGTAAATATTTTTTGATATGATTTTGACATGATTATAACATAATGCAGTTATATAATGCAGTATGTCTCAAGAGAACCCAGAGGTTAAATACATTTCAAAATGGTTTTGGAGGTGTATTTTCCAGAATTATTGATGTCAGAAAATAATTTTTGCCTGGATTTCTTTTCCTCTCTTCTCTAAAATGGAAAATCAGTAATTTCTGCTGTGTTTCTTTATAATATTATTTTATGGCTTACAGTCATTTCACTTAAAAAAAGTAATAATGGTGAATCTATCCTATGCTGCTGTCTAAACAAAATGGAATTTAAAGCTAATGAGGTGGTGCCTCTTGTTCAATTCTTCAGAATCTTTTCTTTTTTACCCCTGACTTACCTGAAACATTTCCTAGACTATCATAACTAATTGATCTTCTGATAGCAAAACTAGCAGTTTTTCTTTTTGTAACTTGGAATTAACTTGAAAGAATATATACTCATTCTCATTTAAACAAACAGTGCTTGATTTAGTTGTACTGGTGGAAAGGGACTGAGCTAACGGGCCAAATATCTTCTTGTGGGTAGAAAAGCATATGAAGGATTACAGTCTCCTTCCACACATGCCAGGCTTTTAAGTTTAGGAAAATGCAAGAAGCTGTAAATTATATTGATTTTGTTGACCTGGTCTAACCTGCAGTGGTGGCACAGTGGCACTGTCGCTGATGCTCAGGGCTGAGCTGAATGCGCAGTAGATGAAATGAGTTAAACAGGAGATCTGAAATGGGAAATGCTGCTAGCCACTCTTTGAAGTCAGCTTTAGAGAGCTATAAAACAAAGCATAGCTGACTGCGTAGCCGCTAAGATGATCGTGACTGAAATAGTGAAAATGGAAGCTCAACTAGCAATGCATAATTATCAAGAGATTCTTGATTTTTATCACTAGTGTTTGTTCATTAAGTTAGGCTTGCAATGAGTAAATAAACAAATACAGAACAAAGACCTGTGATAAAGAGAGCCAAATCTGTCCTTGATTGTGCAAGGGTCTCTGAAAGTGTGTGTGTTTGCAGGTTTCACACGCCAGCCACAGGGCTCACCAGAGCATAGCTCACCTTGCTTTGATCGAGTTTCATTAGGCCAGTCCTTTGTTACAGCAATTTCATGAAGTTCTATCAATCCCAGCAAATGCTATTAAAACCTAAGCCAGGCAGAGCAGTCCCTCATCTTCAAAATTCTTTTTCTAGGTAGGGAGGTAGTTTTAGGATTGCATCCCATGTAAATGGGATTTGTTCAGATTTCATGCCTCAGCTTTTCTTCAGAATCAGAAGGGTTAAAAAACTTAATTTCTAAACCCCAAAATTGAAATGCTTCTGTAATATTTTGTCCTCAGGACCAGATGCCTTAGGCATAGGCCTTTAATCCCTGTGCCCTAGTTACAGCAATTAAGGTTCATGAAATATAAATTTTGTTACATATGCATTTTGGTTTCTTCTTTTTCCTTCAGTTTCAAAATCAGTCTGAAATATTAATGATCATATTAAATGGACTCTGTTATGTGAATTGCTGTTAATATTGCATTCTAGTTATCCTAAAAGATGCAGTGAATGACATTTTCTAACATTTAGACTTAAATGCATGTTCTCTTGCTGAAGAAAATCTTAACTTTAATAACACAGTTTCTTGTAGGTGTGCCTCTTTATCTGCATTTAAGCAAAAAAGTTGCTGAAGGTATGCAGCACTTTGGAAAACCATAGCTTATAATTGTTCATGATTTCTAGTGCTGCAGTGCAAATTAATCATCGTTGAACTGTGCTGGGGAGAATAGAAATGTCTGACAGGATTGTGGGTCCTGCCTGAAAGAGCTTACGCTCCAGTATCTGAGATGTTTAACCTATCCTTCAGAGTCTCATGGCATTTTTTTTTTCACTGAAAGATTTCTCTCAACCTTAATCTATCATCCATTTCTGCCATTCTGTCTATGCAAATGGATTTCTGAAGCTTGATTATAACAGTTCCTTTCTCTTCCCACACTAATGAAGAAATGGTCACTCATGTGAATGAAGAGCCCATCAGTGCAGGTTTTTTTGGGATCAGGGAACGCACTGATAAGGAATGAGGGTACAGAGGTGGAAAAACAATTTCATTTAGGTGGTTCAATAAAAGAAGTGCTGTCTGCATAGCAACAGGTATAGCCATGCTAGATTATATTTCACTTATATAGATAGTAGTCCCTTCGGTATAGATATGAAAGCTCTCAAATGAAAAATTCACAGCCTTCTGGGGGGGTTGTTTTTGTTTTTGAAGGCAGAGGCGTATGTCACTGTAAAACAACTATATGTACTTTAATGTGGCCAGAAAAGAGGCACTTAGCTGTTCCACTGCAAAAAGAATGAGTTAATAAACCCGGCACACAATCTGTCTCTGCTGTAGCTTTTGGCACACAGCAGCTCTAATTGGTGGAAGCTATTGAGGCTTTAATTGCTGATTTTGCAGTACTGCCATGTTTACTGATAAGGTTTAATGCAAGCTAAAATTTGTTAACTAGAGAGAAACAGTCACACTTGCGTGAAGAGTGTGAGGACAAACAGCAGGTTTTTCTGAAGCACCAAATGACAATGAGGTATTCCAGCACGTGTCATTGTTAGATTTCTCCTTTGAGGCTATTTAAAGGCTTTTCTTTGAGCAGAAGACCAGGAAAAACTTTTCTGTGTCATGCAGCTACTGCTGGAATAAGCCTATGGTTGAAGTGATAGTGTTCACTTCCCTGATTTTCATGGTGGTGCTCTGTGCTGAATGCACGGAGTATCATTGTATTTAAACATTAAGGCCTTTAGTTCTTGAACTGAAATATCCTCACATTTTATTTTTAACATTATTATTGCACTATAATACAATAGCCTTTTGAGCTACTAACTTGCTGTTTCATTTCTGAACTATTAAGTTAAAAATCATTGTTACTTGTATTTGAGTTTATGTAGTAGTAATAAAAATATCAAGTAATGATGTTATATGTCTGTTCATGTCCAAAAAGCTAAAAGGGAAAATAAATGGAAATGTGATTTGTACTTAACTCTCTGGAAGTGCCATTATTTTGTGTCTTAGCATGTTTTTCATGTACTACATGCATAGCTTAGAGCAGAGGAGAATGTAAGATGCTAGCTGAGTGAAAAACAGATGCTGCTGTGAACTCCTAATGGGTTTTTTTTCTTAATGTTTGAAAAATGTGACAGTATTCAAAGAGATTTTGTGCTTGCATATGAATAAGATCTATTTAATATTGTTACTGGACATACTGTATCTGGAATATATTCTCCAAGCATCTCATACAGTTCATAAAATGTGTATCTGCATGTGTATAAAAGAGCAGATATTAGAAGTACCTTAACATAGTGCTTTAATCCAATATTTATTAATGTTCAGGAGATGAGAAATGTCATGTTCATCAAATGTACTGAGAAAACTAATAGTAATTAGCATTATATCGTTTTTTTCTGCTGCTATAATAGAAATTATGTCAAACATACATTAATTATGATTGTAAATTTTCTCTACTCCCTAGACCAATTTTGTTCCAAACTGTATTCGGTTAAGTAAGTTGTAACTGCATGTGGATCTATGACAGTATAAAATATTAAAGCTTGTATTACATAGTTTTTTAGATGCTTAACAGGACAGCTTTACAAAGAAGTAGTTGGTTTTGAGTTTCCTCAGGGCTCTGCACTTCTGTAGTAGTCCTTGCTGTCCAGTAGTTTCAGCCTTGAAAGGCTGATAGAGAAAACAAACCTATCATCAGTGAGGCCATGGTTTAAACTTATCTATGTAGATGTGAGAGGCATGTCCAAGTTAAGAAGGGCTGTATCTTTCTGGTTTTAAAAAGCTTGGGAGTTTGCAAGTCTGGCTCACAAGAACAACCTTCTTGCCAGGCTGCTTGGCAGAGTTGTGTGGATATCCATGGAATGGGTAGCACTTTGTTCTTTAAGCAATCCAATTCAGAATCTACTAATGTCTACTGATGTTCTGTTACCCATAAATGCAGTGAAATGTACCTAAAATCCCGTTATTTTTACTAAAATTTGAATGTATTTCCAAGAAGAGTTATGCAAGATGCAGAATAATTTGCAGTACCACAGATCCATGGTCTTTTTAACTCCAAAGCTGTATGCTGTCTTGTGGGGTTTAAAAAAACATATATAGAGAGAAAAACAAACAAAAACCAAAGGGAAAGGAAAAAATATATGTCAGTTACTTTCCTTCCTGTTGCCCAGAAACAGTTGCCAAAATATATCTATCTACTCCCTTAACATAGAAAATTGTCTTTTGCCAAATAGCAGTGGCAGCAAATCATGAACTTTCCTCTGCCTTTTCCTTTCACTTCACTGAAGTGTGAAACAAAAAAATGAGATGGTAAGTTTTTAAAAGGATGAAGTGGGAAATAAACTAATACATTCTTGAACTAGATAATGTTTTAGAAATATTAACTTGCATTTAATCTGGATGTAAGCATTCACAACATTAGAATTCTATCTTACATTTTCTAACAGTAATTTTGAAATCACATTTCCTGCATGAACTTTATGAAGTAAATCACACTTGTGCTAACTCCTGTATAGTGCTTAACTGTTAATGGTCTTGTAAGTTTTTGTCTTCTATTCCAATTATTTTCTTGGATACCGTCTTCCCCTTATAAATTGTGATGCAGAATTAACATCTGGAGAACAAAGTTTTAGAAGAATAAAACGTGGCTTGTTTTTATCTTTCTATAGTGTGTCTTAGCACAAACATGATGGTATTTTTTCTGCCTGCTGCTATGCTGACAGACATAGTAATTCCAATATTCTGTGTAAATAGCAAATCAAAGTTACGAAACATAAAGTTTGTAGCTTAATTCACATTAAAATTGTGTGTAAATGCACATTATTATTTGCTTTATATTCTACAATAATAATTCCACAATTTGATCTGTTATTAGGCTTTAGCTGTCCAGAACTTTTATTTGTTTTACCAGAAGTAAACAAATTTCAGATAGAAAATTGCCATTGTCAGTAATTATATGATACTTATATATTTGCCTAATCTGAAATAAATTGTGAAATAAATAGTGTGTTATTATTCCTTTCCTCCCTGTAATCAGTAGAAGGCTTTACCAAGCCAGCCAGGTTTTGGTCATGGTGGTTGCATTTGATTGAGAGCATTTGAGTGATTTGAGTAAGTAGTTAAGGTGCTTGCAGATAAAGGAGGTTCTTGATAGGGTTTTGTTGTTGTTGTTGTTGTTGTTTTTGGTTTTTGTTGAGGGGGGTTTGCTTGATTGTTTTTTGTTTTTGTTTTAAATTCATTTCCACACAATTTAGGAAGAAAGCTAATGGATAACACATACAATATAGATATTTCAGGTGCTAATTGCACTTAAGTGTTGTACTCCTGTGATGGACAAAGTCATATCCTGGGGCATCTTGTACTCATTTACTTTGAATAAGTGTCAGCAAAATATCTTGGACTAAGGAGAATTTCCTACTTTAAAAAGCAGTGGGCTAAATATTTTAATTTGAAAATAATAATAATAATAATAATAATAGATTTGTAAGAATGAAGCAATTTATATTTTCATGCCTCTAATCCAGTTGGATTCCTCCATTTTCTTAAAATTTTTTCCTGTGAGTTCTTATCCAGTGTTTTTTTCTATTTGCTATTGTCATTTGTATAAGGCAAACAGAATCAATAATAACTTATATTCTTTTCTATCATGTCTGGTTTTAGGGCAGACATCTTATCTGACTTAAGTAGAAATTTCTCCAAAGATAATTTCTCCAACCTTTCTGTGGACAAGGGCATGCAATCCAGGAAGAAAACAAAAATTAAAATAGATAAAGAAAAAAAGGCTGAAATGAAGAAACTGTTTGTTTCCATAGTTGCATTTTCCCCTTACAACTCTTTGATGCATCATAAATGTAGCAAGCAGGACTATTAACTTGATACACTCTCTTTCACAATACAGTGTCGCTGCTCTGGAGAGAGATTTCAGACAGTGCTGGACAAGCAGAAAATAAATGTGGTGAAACTAAAGTACAGTAATTTCATGATTATAAACCGCACCTGAATATAAGCTGCACTTCCGGGTAGCTGGGAAGACCACGGGATTTGTCCATATATAAGCCGCACCTGAATATAAGCCGCGCTTTTTTTTTCTTTTTTTTTTTTTTTTTAACTCCACACGGCAGAGGGGGCGGGGCGCTCCGGCCCGGCCCCACACAGCCCGGCTTCCCAGCGGCAGGGGCCGGCCCGCCCTTGGACAGCCCCCGTTCCCGGCCGTCCCACTGTCCCAGTGCCTCCCGGCGGCACAGGGGCCGGGCCGCACATTCGCAGCCCCCGTTCCGGGCAGTCCCATGCTCCCGGTGGCTCCCACTTGCCACTCTGCTTGGCCGGCTCTCACTTCTGGGTTTGCGTTTCACTGGGATTTGTCCATAGATAAGCCGCACCTGATGATTAGCCGCACCACTGGGGTAGGCTGGATTCTTCAATGAAAAAGGTGCGGCTTATATTCGTGAAATTACTGTAAGCTGTTGGAATGAGCAAATGAAGGAAACTTTAGAAACAGTCAATATAATGCATGAAAAGCATTTTCTAAATGAGGAATAAAGGAATATAAGTTTTGTAGCTAAAATTGCAGCTTATAGTTTCTAGCATTGTTAAACTTGTTATATTGGGGCTTTTAGCCTGCAGTACTTGGGATGTTGCTGCAGGAGAAGAGGTTTTACCTGAGTCCTTACTGTGGGGCTGGTTTAACTGAACATTAATATAATGGCAAGTACTAACATGATAATATATAAGATACACACGTTGCAATACAGTCTTAAAATTTTAAATGTTTGGCCTTTTGAGTTTACTTTCTTGCAACTGCAGTGGTTAATGTATTATTAATGGAACTTCTGTAAAATTTCAGGCACTTGACAGGTCACATTTGAAAACATAGCTAAATACATGATGTCAGATATCATTTTCAAAGAAGATAAAGCAAGCCTGGGATCATCCAGTTCAGTGATGCTAATCATATATGGTCTGGATACACATAAAAAGGAAAGATTAGGGAAGATAGGTTCATATTTTAGTTCCAGGCTTCTCTTGGCCCTTTACCTACATTAAGGCAATTCAACAGTCATCTATGATGAATAATAGAAAATAAGCAGCTACAATTTGTGTTTTACTCTCTCAAACTCTCTGAACCTTTTTCTTTTATGCATCTGCTGCCAGTGCTGTTTAGTCAGCAGCTTATTTCAATTCCAGTAATCAAAACTCTGAAAAATTTCTTTCCTGCTTTTGTTTGCCCCACAAAAGCAGCTTCTGTCAAGATAATCTCCTTTCATTTTATAGAATCATAGAATCATTAAGATTGGAAAAGACCTACAAGATCATCACGTCCAACCTTTTACTAAACACCACAAACTAACCCATACTAACAAGTGTGATGTCCAGTTGGTTCTTTAACACTCCCAGGAGTGGTGACTCTACTACATCCCTGCAAAGCCCATTCCAGTGCTTGATAATGCTTTCTGTGAAGAAATTCTCCCAGGGAGAAACGTCCCACCTGAACCTTTCCTGACACAGCTTGATGCCATTTCATCTTGTCCTCTCCCTACTTACCTCTGTTCTTTATCTTTGCCTCATGGAAATCTACTCATGAGTCTGCAAAGGTTTAAGTTTCTGTCCAAGGTCACAAGACTTTGGACTTACCAAGCTTTGCTGGAAGGTGGAAAAATTACATTTGGCAGTATGACCATTTTCTTTCGAGCTCAATGAATGCCAGCACACTGCTCAAGCTTTGCTCTTAGCTAATATCTGCTCTACTGGAGGTCTTGAAAACTGCAGCCAATTAAGGTAATGTTACTCTTGGTTTCATCTCTGCAAACAGCCATCATACTACCTCTTTGTCAGTGTTGTAAATTCCCTTTATTCTTATTACAAGTAGTAGTTGAGGTGATACACAAATCACAACCATGATTGCTTAGGAAACCTTTTATTCAGTAAGGCAGTGTGGCTGTGTAGTGTCCACCCAGGAGCAGGGACTGTGCAGGTGTGCCTAGTGGGGCTTCTAGTTAGGTATTGAGGCAGAGCTCCAGGGGCTGTTCACTTTTCAGGTCTGCAGATGATGCCATAGCCTTTGTCTGTGTGTACCTGAAGCTGCTTTCTTGGGTGGCACGAGCTGCAGATCTTGTTGGTGTTAGTGTGTGCCCGTGACCTTGTCCTTCTAACAAGTCCATCAGCATCTCTGCCAGTCTCAGTGGGACAGTGGGTCTCCAGAGCGTATCAGTCCTTGGGGAACTTTCGCATGCTCCTTTCTCAGCAGTGTTTGAGCCCAAACATGTTTCCTCTCTTTGGACAGTTTTTGCTAGTTTCTCCAATCAGGCATTTAAGAGCCTTCATGGCACTAGGAAGTCCCATGGTTTGATTTGGTGCTATGTGATTCTTGTCTCATCAGTGATGAGAGCAATCTTTTTCAAGCTCCGTTTTTATATTTCACACTCCCTTTTCTGCCTGTTGTCTTGGTAATAATTATCAGTATTAGATTAAATTTGAATAAGAAGCTTCCAGCAAGTGGAACTGATGCAAAACTAAGTGCTGAGTGAGAAGACAATCATGCAGAGTGAAAGAATGCCAAGGTCTTTATTTGTAAAGTACAGAAACATGTGATAAGAGTAACAGTCTTATTTATGGAATTGAGAATCGGTGTACTCTCATGCAGCAAATGTGGCTGCTCAGCAAAATTCACTCTCTTTTTTTTTTTTTTTTTGTTTGATTGTGTGTTTATGCAATGATGCTACACTGATGGAAAAGCAAGCAGGAGGTTGATTGAACCCAACATTAAAAGCTCAGCTTGTTTTGAGAAGGTTTGTAAGTGCCGACATCCTCAAAACATACACTATTTTTCACAACAGTTCAAACTGTGTAAATCTGTTTATCTTTGTAGTCCTCCTCCTTAAGTTGCTAGACAGATTTCATGATACCTTAATTCGGAGTGAATTAGCTGAGTATGTCTCATTACTGGTAATGTTGTAGGAAAAGTTTTTGCATAACTGAACACGCATTTACACTAGTGAATATAAAAATAATTGTATCCTTTTACCTTAAAGTCTGTGGGCTTTAATACCTGAATGAAATGCTGATTTATTAAATCAATACTTCTTTCAATTGTTTAATGTAATTTCTAACAAAAGCATAAATAATTGTAGTAATTAAAGGGCAAGGTTTGACATTTACAACTCCTTGTTGCAATTGAGTTAAACAGAAATAATAATTTCTTGTGGCAAAAATAAACAAAAGAGAAATTGCCTGTGTGAATAATAGTTTCATTAGAAAGAGTTGTTACCTGACATTTTTTTCTAAACTGTAAAGTTACTTACTATAATAGCTATGCCTCTAGATCACAAAAGAGATGACAAAGGAGCAGGAATCAAGTAAAGGAATATATTTAATTTCACCCAAATTACTTTAGACAAATTGTCGAATGCCATTTAATTGATTTGAAAAATTCTTTGTGGTGTGTCTTTGCAACTCTGCTTAGAAGGCCATGCATAAGCCACATAGTTAAAACTTCACCTATCTAAAGCATTTCTGAATTGTCAGCAAATAGCAAGGTATCATAATGATTTGAAGTTATTATAATATGTATTATGACAGAAGCTCCTTTTTCATGCATGTTTCTGTAGTGTTTTGCTGCACTTGTATTGAAGAACTCTGGAATGACAGGAAGGACAGTATTGGGAACTTATAGTCAGATCCCAATATAAAAGGAAAATCTTGATTTCAGTCTGTGGAATTTTAATCTATTTTTATCTTACATAAGATAGGATTTTCCTTCCTAGTCTTATGCTGTCTGTAATGTTCCTATTAAAAGTGGGAACATGGGTGGTTATCTTCTCACAGAAACCTGAATCTAGGAACTTACAAAATAGCACTGTGAGAAGTTGAATTATGTGGGTTTAAGACTGTCTGAAGTATGTTAATATGTGTTGTACACTTGTAGGTCTGGATTCAATATTTTCCTGCATTTGCCTGAGGAGTATTGAGACCTCAGGCCTATCCTGGCCTTTAGATAAACCAGCTTCACAATTTTATGTCTGAAAGGCCTTTGATCAATTTCTATGCAGTATTAGCCTGCAACTCTCTTGTATTATCAATGCTTTAAATTCTTAGAAGACAAATACTCCTGAAATATGTGTCTTCTATGTGCAATTGTTTTGTGGGTATTTTCTTTGAAGCTTATGAAATGATGCAGTACAATTTTATGTCCGGCTCTGGTTTTATACACTATTGCTGGTTTCATGTACTATTTCACTATCCTTTTCTTATAAATACATCAGTCTAACACATTGAAATTAAAGGAGTGCTGAGCTGACTTCTTATCCAAGCATACAGGTAGCAAAGCACTGAGAGGACAAAGGTATCCTGTGTTTTACATATGATATAATATGGTTGGCTCTGAATGTAGAATTCTAGGCCACTGTTAGTGGTCCTGCAGAAACTGTGCTGGAAGGGATAGAGGATGTTCTTCCCGTGCAATGGAACTGGTGACCATGAGGCTGCATGAAGAATTTTGCACCGGATAACTAAAAGTCTTCCTGGTTTGAGAGAGGTTGGCCATCCCTTCTTTTCCAACCCTGACAGATATTTAGAGGTCTTACAGCAGTGCCATTCAAAGACTACTTGCACAAGCTGTTATGCTGGAAAATGTTTTACATTTTGGTTATATGTGTTGTGTGTAATACAGTGTGGCTCAGTGACAAGTCATGCAGTAAATAATCTCCTTGTGTGTCTATGTTAGAAGCTTTGCCTTCGCACCAAGCAGGTGGTCCTACAAGGAGAATGGCAGTCAGATGGGGAAAGGCCCATTTTTGGGAAGCATTTTTTTTTGTTGTTACACCATCACTGTCATAAAGCTGTTGTGTGCATACTTTTACATTCCTTCATCCCTGAGATTGCAGGGAGTGACCCCCATTCTCCTCATGGCATCAGGCCATGAATTGGGCAGGGAAGTCTGTGAAAAGAGTGCCACTGGATGCTGGATGTTTTCTGCCAGATGTAATCCCCAAGCATGTGCATGTCATGTTTCAAATGACTGGCAATCCTCTGCACTGCTTTCCGTGAGGATGGCTGAGCCTAGACATACAAAGCTATTGAGACTTCATGTTCTTTTGGGTTAAATCTCACTTTTTCTTCTGGTTTCTCAAGTGGATCTAACCCAAATCCTAAGATCTATCGGAAGTGTTTGCTCAGAATCTTTTAAAACCTGTTTTTATGTAAAAGGCACAGCTGTATTGAAACAAGTCTTCAAGTGTTGCAACTCTTTTCCTTCCTTCACACCCATAATGAAATGCCCTGCCATTTCCTGAGATCTTTTAGAGCAGAGAAACCAATTTGTATAATATAAATTGGTTTCATTTTCTGATGGCTTGTTACTATTCAATAACAAGATTAAAATAATTTAGCACCTATTTTTAGCTTGGTTAGCATTCATAGGGCTGTTTTAATCAACCTGACTTCAGAAAGATTCCATTATGTTAAGCTTATCCTTGGCTGCAGATGAAATAATTCTGGATTAATGTCATCAAGGTGTGCTTTGAAGGTGGGAGAGTAGGCCTTACATTGATAGGAACTGTATTAATAGCTGAACGTATAATTTTTCTTGCAAAAATGGGAGAAATTTTTCTTTGATTATGCATTCACATTAGACTGAATGTTTTTTTAGGATGGGTAAGGTGCCCTGAGAAGAGCAACGATGCTGACAGAAGAATAGGAATCAAACTTTCGCACACTAGAGATTCAATTTAAGATACTACTATTTAATATGAAATTAGTTGCCTCAATACTAGTAAGAGTGTTATTTCAAGGATGACTTTTAATGAGAGTGGTGTAGAACTTCTCTAGCAAGTCTGACATACTTCCTCACTCTTTTCTTCATTTTATCCTGACTTCTCAGTGATGCTTTAACTGATTCCATACCTCCTTTACCAGAACTCTGTATCATTTTATCTCTGTTTTTCTCTATAATTACTCCAGAAGTTATCCAGAAGCCCATGTGGTCCACTTTATGCCTTGCTCACAATGTTTAAAATCACCAGACTTTACTTTTCCATTTTACTTTTTCATCAGTAAAATGGAGATGATGTCATCTAAAAAAGACATAGCATGCCTTTTGTCTTTAACAAAATTAGGACCTATACTTACAGTATGAACCTTCTATCAAAAATCTTGAGTGCCTGGCTCTCTTAAACCCTCTGCAGATCTCTAAGTAGAAGTGTAGATTTTTATGTCTAAACTTAAGCACATAAAATTCAGTGAATAAATGTACTCTAATACAGCAAACACAATTCCTTTTAATTAACAGGTGCATATGCTAATCAGTAATATAGTATGTTGGATTTTTAAAATTATTAAATGAAATCCTTTCTTCCATGACTTCTGAAGAGTCTGGGTGACTAGTCACATTTGGGAATGGACATCTTCTACCAGTCTGTTGTGCTTTTGTAACTACAAATTGTTTTCCATAACTGACAAAAAATGCAATTAAAATTTATCCTTCCAAGGGAGAAAAATCTTCTTAGGGGATTATGCCACTTATGTCATGGTTAGACAAAGTATTTCAACCGTGTTTAATGATTTATTCTAGTCATTATTAGGACAGTACAATTTCAGGTGTGCTAAATACTAAGTATTTATAGATTTTCATATTATAAATGTATCTTCTGCTTTAGAAAATACAATCTAGGTTCTTTACAGAGCTTAGGTCTACATACTACTTTTCTGTAGTACGTAGAAATCCAGCTATGCATAGAGTGATAAAAGTGTAGATTTATAGCATTATGACTCAAATTATTTCATTTCAGTGATCTAAATATTTAATGGTGTAGCATTTTATATATAAGCCCAAAGCAGAATTCCACTTTCAAACTCCTGGAGTTTAGTATTTGCTCATCATGTGCAATTTGTTCTGGACAACAGATATGTTACTCAATAAAACAAACTTTTCAGTGTCATTTGCTTCATTGTTGGAGGGCAACTGAGGAATAGTAACAGAAATATGTTAGCAGAAGGCAAAGAGATTACAGAAATACAATAACTGATTCTAAAAAAGTTATCTAATGATAGTATTGATGAAAGACTTCAAATGCAAGTCCATGATAGGCTACAGAGTTCACAGTTGAAGTATTATGCATATGTTATGGATTTTTCTCCATAGTGTTTAGGAGCTAGAGGGAATAAACTACAAGGCACTGAATATGTATGGAAAGAGAAAATGTTGTTTGCCTAAGGACGGAGAATGCTGCCATTATTTTTGTTATAAAAAGTTACCCAAAAATTAAAAAAAAAAA
>VRYO01001463.1:55572494-55586528 GCA_009812075.1 Sialia sialis
TTTGATCTTATGCTGTGTCTTTAAAAAGTTTGCAATTAATTACAGAGAAAAAAAGAAACTCGAAACAAACTAACAAACATTTCCAGCAAGCCTAATACCTATTCAACCTTGATAACAATTGGTTGCTGTGATAATGTGACCATATTCTACCTTAAATTAGTATTTCCACATAAAGTTCTGTGGTCAGAAAACCAATACCCTTGATTTGAATGTAAGTAACAGTTAAACACAGTCCTAAAATTCTTATTGTTCTGAATTAGAACGAAAATAAAATAAATTTTTTAAAAAGTGTATGGTTAGCTTTCATGTGTATCAGATGTATGTCTGTAAATGAAGAAACCTGAATGAATTGATTTTTAGAGAAAAAAAATGTTGGAATTGGAGAATATAAACAATGCAGACAAACATTTGAATAATTCTGCAGGATTTGATTCAGTAAGTTCACTTGCATGTGCCAGGGAAACATGTTATTCAACAAATACTCTTTTTACTCAGACTGCTTTTTAGATAACTGCCTGAAATTCACAAAATAAGGAAGAACAGTTATGAAATATTAAGATATCATCCTGACACTTGAAATGCAGTGCTACAGGGCTCACTGCATAAAAATTATATCATTCTGCTGGCTTTGAAATGTTTTATGATGCTTCTTGAGGGCCTCGCAACATTAATTTTAAATCAAAAAATTATTCAAAAAATGAGTGGTATAGCATGTCTTTGCAAATGGCAAAATGAACTGTTAGAAAAGGGATGGAGCCATAAAAACCCAAATCCTTTCAATTCCCTGGTGTAGTTGATAATGCTTATCAATATGCTACTATCACAGTGTAAGGTTCTTCTTCATTTTAAACCAGGATTTCCTTTACAGAAGAAATTATGAATGCCATTACAGCTCAGTATTAATAAGTATTTCCCATTCTTAATGATCAACGAAAAATACCTATACAGAAATCTTTCAAGATCAAATACTGTCATGTTTCCCAATTCCTGTTTGCTCTGCCATTTATTTTCTTCAAAAGCATCTCTCCTGAAACAAGTTTCTTTTCTGAGGAGAGGACATGGTGTAGTAACAGTAGGTGTGTGAGAGTACATTTGAGAAGCACAAAATTGGTGGGCTTGTTATGAATCAGGGGATGACTGTAAGAAAAACGAATTTTTTTTTTTTTTCTGAAGCATGGCTTGCCCTTTCATTATGATTCATAGATATAAGGGTAATGTCTTCTTTCAGTTGATGGAGGACTTGAATGATGCTTCATGTATGGCAGACTGGTCTGAATGTGACCATCATGTTCTTGAGAAAGATAGCATCAGCATGGCTTCTCTTTTAGCACCACCATGTCTGGGATGAATCGTAGCACTCCTTATCCTTCCTTTGCACTGGTAAGTACTGTGATCATTCATTTCTGATCTTCACTTAACTCAGGACTGTAAAGCTGGGCAGAGAAAAAGCAAGCTGTCATCATTAGGAAAACAGCAGGTTCATGAGTAAAAACAATTCTTTCTGATTTGGAAGCGAGATAGAATTGTTGTCTCTTAGGTGAGGTTAAAGAGATTTCTTGCCCCTTGCATGAAGGTTGCACACTCAATTTCATACTCAAAAAGATTGATCCTAACTCCTCAGAAATCAATGGTTTTAAAATTTTTTCCTGCCTTAATGGACATTTTCTTCTGTCATAACTTTACTTCTTGAAAAATTTGATCGATTTTTTAGGCACTTTCAGTAAGCCCATAATCCTTCCTTCCTCATTTACCATAATACATCAAGCAGATTTGAGACAGGGGATATATCTTGCTTTCAGTCATAAAATAACTTCTTATTTTGCTTTATAGAAGCCTTATTCTGATATCTGTGTGGAGTAGATCCTACAACTGCTTGCTTCCTGAGTAGCTGGTAGCTGTTCAACCACTTTTGTGGGATTCTGCATGTCACAGGGTGTCCCTAAATGCCACTCCGCTGACGCTATTTGTTGAGACAGCGGCCACCACTTATTTCACTGAGCCATGCAGCAAGTGGCATTGAAGGCACATGTAAGCAGTTCACACAGAAGGGGTGCAGGACTTTGAGTTTGGATGCTGTGTCATTGTACATAGCACTTTTTGCTGCTGACATTTTGTATGAGATTTGGCTATATAGTTGTGAAGGATGCTTAAATGAGAATTTAGAGTCTCTACTGCTCAAGAACATTTTTATGAGACTGGTGCCTGCTTTATTGCTTGTTACTTATGCCAAAGATATTTTTAAAGTGTTTATTCAGTGTATTAGCTTAAATGATGGAAAGCCTTTCCTCCTCACAGCCTTGTTCAGTCTTGTTTTTTATTCAAACACTCCATGAATTGTCATGCCCTTGTTTCAATATATTTGTGGAACATTTTATGCTAGGTATTAGTGATTAATCCTCAAAGATTATGAAGACCTCAAATCTGTGTATAATTCAACAAATCCAGATTAAAAAGCTTTTAGGCATTGAAAATCAGGGATCTCTTGGGGACCTGAACAATTTCATTTTTTTCTGCCGGGGAAACCAAGCCATTAAAATCATGTCCTGTAAGTGCTCTAAAGCCAGAGAGTTGAGTGACACTATTGCCTGTTGTTCATTTGCTTCGTCATTTAGGTATTTCCAGTGGGCTCCTTAGAAGCAGATTTTGAAGAGGTCTTGCCACACCAAACATACTGATCCATACAAGAAGTATACAGCCAGTTTGCACAGATGCCTAAACTTTGTAAACAACAGAATAATTTATCTTTCATTTGATTACAACCCTTCTCTTCTCATATTTTTTTAAAGAACGTCTGTTAAAATTAAAAATGCTGTTAACAACTTTAGCCAATTATTTGGAGCTTAGCAGCTGAGAAATGAGTTGTAAAAATTATTTTTGGCGTAATCCAGAGATGACTATTTTCTGTTTTGAGATATGAATTCTGAATTATGGTAATTTGATTAGGAAGGCCTCCGAAAGGTGGGAAGTTTCTAAAATTCAGCTCTCAGTAATTTATCTAATTTGGTATATAAGTTTTGTGCAAGTTAGATTCTTGATACCCAATTATGGACTGGTCCCAATTTTTTTTTTTTTTAATCATTTCATGTGTACAGTTCTATCTGTTTGAAAATTGATTCTTTCTCTCAATTAATCCCTCTCTGTTTTAGAGGAGACTTTTTGATTTGGTGGTTTGCTTTGTCTTGTTTTTTTCTGTTTGAAAGGGGTATCTTCAAAATGGCTTACAGTAGGAATTGTGTTGAGAACGAGTAGGCCTGGATCATGATTTAGTAATGACTTGTAATGACAAACCACTGTCTTTTACAGGCCACTTACAAGCCTTCCAAAGGAAGGGAAAGGACAGTTTGATCATAAATCAGTGGTGTATCTTAGGTGGTATATCATATGTGGATTTAGTCACTGAAAATACTTGGAATTATGCTAACATACTAAAGTGTTGGAGTTTTTTTTGTTTTGTTTTTTCTTTTAAGGCAGACACATTTTTGTTGGCCATTTGTTGTCATAAGAGTTTCTTGCAAAATTGTAAGTTCTGTTTATTCTCCCTGGAGACATAGAATGATATGGTTGCCCAGGTTTAGGCTGAATAGATCTGAATATTTAGTCCTCTGTTCTTCTCACTGAGCTTCTTGCATATAGTTGAGGTGGGTTAATCACCTGCCAGGAACTCAAGCAAATTTGGAAATCTGCAATCAAGAGCTAGAGTCTTGCTAAAGTAGGACATCCCAGATCACATAGAGGTGTGAGTCACAGTTCTGAGATGCTCCTCTGGAGGTATGGCGTAGGAAATCCCAGACAGAAGTCAAGGATGCAGAAGATGGTACTGGATGATCATGAAATCCTAGATGAACTATTGTTAATAAGACTGTGAGATGGAAAGTAAACATTGCAGAGAAACAAAATGTATTATTCAAAGTTTCTGCATTTTAGAACTTTGTGCTTCTCTAACACATAGGGATATGATACTTGGCTAAATACTTCCTTACTTCTCTTCTGCATGTTTCTTGTTACAGTAATAATTAAAGGTTGTTCATTCCCCACATTATCAGGAATTCTAATGATTGTACCAAGGAGAAAATTTGCCAAGAACAATACCCTTTGAATCACTTAAAGATAATTAGCTTTTTTCCCCCACTCTCAAGACTTTTTATTTTATAATGTACCAATTTAGAGGAATAAAGGATTTTTTGGCATTAAAGGACTAAAGGACTTTTTAGGACAAATTCAATAGAGGGCTAGGGTAGTATTTCTTGTGAAATTTTGTACTTATTTAAGTATATAGTACAGTATATGTCCTTCTGCCTGAAGGATTTCAAACTAAAAATAAATTTAATAATAATAATAATAGTAACAATAAGACAAAGTTTATAATTTTTCCACTCAGGTATGATGCCTGACTCTAAGCACATCACTGTTTACTTATTCATTGCCAACATATTTCAGTAGCAGAATGCAATAGAAATAGCAGAAATAATAATTACTCACTTAGAAGACAAACCATTGTGGACATTTTCTTGGACCACATATACTGACTGTATTTTCCATATTATCACTTCATATATTCTTCCATCTTGTCCCAGTTGATTTGTTCTTGCATTTCTCCAAGACTCCAGAAGATTTATTGCATGGAATTGAAATATGCTTTTAAAAAAGCTAAAATCTTCCTGAGATTTTAGGTTTATACGAGCTCTACTTTTTGTGTGGTAATTGTATAAAGAATTTAGAGGCTGACTCAGTCCAGGGTTGCTGTTTTGCTTACACAACATGTTCTCTGCTGGAACACTCATGAGGATGACAGTACAGGCCTGTGAGTGGGTTTAAGTCAGTAGGTTAAGTACTAACAGAGGGATGCTCTCATTACAAGTATTAACTGGTTCCAGGAAGGGGTGTAGTAATTTATATCGTAGAAACAAGGCAGCAAATAAAAATACTAATTTTTCTTACTCAATTAAATTGAGTTCAATTAAATTGAATTCATAATGGAGGTCATTGTTGGTGACTGAGTGAAAGGCCATTCCGATTCACAATGCAATGTCAGGATAAGAGGAAACCTAATTCAGGAAGATTTACTGTCTCTTCTTCCTCTAGTATTTCTCTTGGAAAGATGCTATGAAAGCTTCTTAGTCTGTATTAGATGGCAACCAAACTACGGGTACAATCAAGACGGTGTCAATTTTCTGATGTCTGCAGTGTCTTCTGCTTTTTCTCATTTTAGTTACTATGCTCCATGATTTTTGTACTTTCAATACAACAACATAATATGAAATTAAGCTAAACATGTTAAAAGCTATTCCTGGAAATTTATTCATCATTCTTTACCTATTCCAGAGTATGTTCTGACTCACGGGCAGCCTGGAGAACTCTCTCTTAGTCCAGCAGAACGTGCAGCTGCTTTGCATTCAGAGATATTCTAAATTCTTGGGTTTGAAAAGAAAACTTTGATGAGACTACCTACTATGTCACACCTTTTTCCTGAGTTTGACTTCTGCCTGCTTGAAAAGGATATGGTTGTACTTTTTGCATATTCTAGCACCGTCTTTACTTATTCTACAAGTGCATTGAATTAGTGAATGAAGGAAGAATAAAACTCAGTGATTGGCTCAGTCATTCTTGACCACATGAGTCAGACGTGGTCCTGAGGATGAAGTTCAGTGCTGTGGGGTTTTGAGGTGCAGCATGCTGCATAAAACTGCAGCTTCTCTCACTGTGCTGATAGTTTACTTGTGAATTTTCTTTGTCTGAGGCCATTTCCATCCCCAGGTAGTCTAATAATTTCAGTACAGTACAGTAATTTCACACTCATAAGCCGCAGCTGGCTATAAGCCGCACTTCTGGGTAGCTGGGAAGACAAGGGAATTTGTCCATAAATAAGCTGCACTGGGTGATGTTGCACTCTTTTTTTTTCTTTTTTTTTTTTTTTTTCTTTTTCCTCCCGCACAGCAGAGGGGGTGTACCCCATCCTGCCCGCTCACTCTGCCTGGCCCGGCTCTGCGCAGCCCCGCTTCCCAGTGGCACAGGCCGGGCCGCGTACTCCCCATTCCCGGTGGCCCCCCTGCTCCCGACAGCTCCCGGCCGCCCCCTGGCCCGCCAGCTCCCAGCAGCTCACGGTGGCCCCCGGCCCTGCCCGGGATTGCCACAGGGGGTGGCCCTGACCCCGGCTCGGCTCAGGGCTGCTGCGGGCTAGCACTTCCAGGTCGGCATTTTGCCGGAATTTGTCCCTATATAAGTCGCACCGGGTGAAAAGCCGCACTTCTGGGGTCGCCTCAAACATTCAGTCAAAAAGGTGCGGCTTATAAGCGTGAAATTACTGCATTTTCTTTCTTTGGTGGTTTAACTGGTTTTGCATTGCTATTTATTGTTTGTCTGTTCATGGGTTACTAGAAATCTATAGGAATGTTGAACAAGAATGCTGATTTGACTTTCTCTTTATGTGGCTAATCTGTTAATAGCAAGTCTACTGACTTCAAACACACAAATATAGAAATAGCCACTAAAATTCGAACATATAAAGTTTTCTAGATTGTTAATTTTATTTCTTTAAGGAAAGTGGGATGCCTTTGTTAAGTACTTTAAATACATCTAGCCTTTTCTTTTAAGGGCCTGCATTCTCACAAGGGAACCACTCAGTGCTGTGATTGGATTAATGCAAATTGGATGGGAAGATTGGGCTGGGGTAGGAGCAATTGAATTTGGAAAGTTTATGAGAGCTGCTAGTTCAGGGTGAATAATAAAATAAAGACAGCAGTTTTGCAATTTTGAAAAGCTCTGCGCTATGTAATAGACTATAATTTAATTCTGAGAGACTTTTTTATTAGATTTTTTTCCCAAGTAAAATCACAATTCCTATTGTTCCTTATCATATGTCTGATTACTGCTGCAAGTATTATCCTCTTTATATGATTAGAGTGATTCATACTTAGCTCTCTTTGTTGTTCTGTACACGATTGCAGGTAAATAATGGAAGGGATTTGATGCTTTTGAATACACCAGTAGGTCCTTTGGGTTTTTTTATAAACAGGGATGTATATTTTAGCAAAGGAGTGATGATAAACCTTACATCGAGATCATCAGCAGATGCATACCTCTGAAAAAATGTCTCAGCATTGGTCAGAGTAATAAGCCTGTGCCGATCAGTGGTTCTGAGGTTCACAATAAACATGTATGAAGTTTGTCATCATTTACACTCATTATCATTTGTAGGTACTTCTGGAAAATACACTATTATCATTTGTATATTTGAACATAAAACCATCATAATAATGTACCTAACAAACAAAATAATAACTCTTTGAGGGAAGTTCTGTGAAAGAAGGAACACTTTTCATGTTCTGGTGACAGATAAAACTAGAGAGAATTGGAACAGTGAGGTTTCAGCCCACTACCTTATGGAATTGAAGGGGCTCCACTGGCTGGGCAGTAAAAAGCACTCGGTTCCAGTTCCTGAAGAAGCAATGGTTTAAGAAATCTAAAACCAAGGCAGTGATGACTTAAGAAAAAAAAAGTGTTATTGGTGAAACTGTATGATGAATTGAGACTTCACTCTTACTCTTGCTCAGAGTTGTGTGTAGCTATAAATTCAGCATGGCACTGGCAGTGTCTGAAGTCATCTTGGAGTGGATTGCCTGGTTATTTTTTAATCAAAAATTTTAATTAATGCTTACCTGGAGTAAGATACCTTACATTTCGGCTTCTGCATTTTACTTGTGGATCAGTGCACAAGTTTAAATTTTGCTTGAAAAGTATAGTTAAACTTTCAGAAAACGGATCAAAGGATATTGGGTATTACTTTTTTGCCTGCCTTAGGGCATCTCAAGAAATTTGGTTTCCTTACTGCATACCCACATTAATTATTGTGTGGTAGTGCAAGAACATTTTTTATTTATTAGTTTTTCTACCTCTTGAATTTTCAATTTTGAACTGATGATTAAAACTTTACTAGAGCTCCTAATTCATATTTTTACATTGCTCTCCCTATTTGCCTTCTTCTTTTCCCCTTTGAATTCAGATAGTAATTAACACAGTAGATGTCATTCAAACTAAAAGGAAAATCAGTTAAAAGTACTATACTGAGAAATGTTCTGGACTCAGTTATAAACAGTATAATTGAAATATTGACAAATAACTGAGAAACTGAGTTTTAAAATAAAGAACAAATCCTACCTATATTTTTTTGTGAAAATAATAATTTTAATTTCTGGGTTATGCGAATAATATCAAGTGATTCATTGACCTAAATATCTGGAGAAATTAAGTGTTAAATTTGTTCTGTAGAAGTCTGTGTCATCTCCTTCATTGTGAAATTATATTAATGACTGAATCCGCCAGACAGGTTTTCACTGTTAGATCTATTCACTAGGATTCAGCATCAATAATTTGTTTAAGTGCAGGGCTCTGTTAAAGAACTAATGCTCCTTCACCTTGGACTGTTAATATTTTTTTTACAGTTATTAGACATGTAGTCAACCAGCAACATGTACAAATGCACAAGCATGTGTATATATATATCATCCTTTTTCTGAAAAATTTAGATGCTATTTGTGTATTTAAAATTTGAACTACTTTCAAGGTAGAGGTAGAACAAGGTAATTTTTTTTAATGCTTTATGAAGCATAAGACTCAGACACGGTTGTTTGTGACAGTTTTTCTCCGTATCTGCAAACATATGCTATAAAATTCAAGACACAAACTACGAAATTTAAGTGAGAATAAAAGTTGACAGTGATAAAGAGAAGATAATAATTACAGTGAAAGAAGCAATTGTTTAAGAATCTATGTATATATAGGTTCAAGATGCTCTTCCTGAGGATGCAAATAATAATGTATGAAAAATACATCGCTCTCTAACTATCTTTTTAATTTATTGTATTATATTAATTTGACTTCATTGCTTATGAGAAGCCTTCATCTTCTTATGAAGGGACATTTTTCAGGATATATTATCATAATTTTTAGAATTTATTATTGCTTAATGATAAAATAAATATTCATTATTTTTATTAAGCTGAGAAATAAATTGTAATAGCAATAATAGGTTATAATAATGGAAATAATACCTGTCAGAAGCATAGGGATCATCCTTTAATATTTGTGTAGTGTCAGTTAAATGAATTTGAAAACCATGGATTGGTAAGAATGCAGTGGCATTTCTCCAAATGGAAATAATCTTTAAGAGGTTGTCCAAAAATTGTTACAGATGTTTTAAGTGGCATTTAATTATTTTAGCAGATTTTTTTTTTTTTTTTTTTTTTTTTTTTTGGTGTTTTTTAGGTTTTATTAACATTTCCACTTCTGGGCTGTGGCTTTTATTCAAACCCAAGATGTCATAATTTCAAGATGTCTATGTTTATGAGACTGCCACATGTTGCTGTGGAAATCATTATAAAGTCATAAATAGAAGGCCTACTTCTATATGAGGCTTTGCTCTCTTTGCTTCTCCTTATTTATACATTTATTTAACTATACAGCTTCTACAAATATTCAGTATTATTCAGGATACAATTATGGACGTATCAGTGCCAAAAGTGCAAGATCAGATGTTTTAAGGAAAGACTGGAATAATCAGTAGGAATTTGGTATCCCTTTTCTACATGAATCCTGATGTTAAAAACAGTTGGGCTAATATATTAATTCCAAATTTCTTTTGATTTGTAGCAGTTATATTACTTTACTTGTAAGTGCTTTTCATCTGACTGTTTCTAAGCTTTTTTTTTCCCCCAAAAACGTTAATTTAATTAATCTTCTGATGTGCAGTAGGTTAATACAATTTTCGTTTTACAGATGAAGAAACTATAACTAAAAAGGTCACATCTCATGTCAGTGACAGATGGAGGTACACAGTACTATTCTGCATTAGCCACTAAGAAAATAGAAATCTTTGCATTTGCAACTATTACCATAACCAAACATAGATGCACAGAAATTGAACTTTTCGCTCTAAGATCATGTTTCCATCAGATGAGGAAGGGTAGGAGGTAATGAAAGTTTTAGAAGGGGATCAAAGCAGAGAATAATCCATCATTCAGGTGGATCAGTCACTAGACATTGGACGAAAATGTGTACATATCATATGTGTTTATGTGAATAGATATGAGTGTATGTGTTTATTAATTTACATATACTTAGTGTATTTTTAGGCTAATTTTCAAAGAGCTGTGGAAAATATTTCAGGAGATTTGCAGTCTGATTTTATCTTGAGGGGTTTCTCAGTAAGGATCATACTTTCCAAAATGGTCTATTTCCCAGGAGTTTGAAAGAACTGGTGCTCAGTACTCCAAACCAGAAACTAATAGGAAGAAAA
The DNA here is from genome assembly GCA_009812075.1 of Sialia sialis. NCBI lineage: Eukaryota > Metazoa > Chordata > Aves > Passeriformes > Turdidae > Sialia > Sialia sialis. Next base: position 55,582,786 of record VRYO01001463.1, read on the forward strand.
AAAATCTTTAATGGAAGGAGTAGATGCCATTTTCTGCAGAATTGAAATTCTAGAAGTTTATTTGTAGAAAAAAAAGATTTCATTTCAAACTTGTAGGCTTTTGAGACCCTCTCTCTTCATAAAAATCCTACACATTCTTAAATCCAGGTTCCTGGGAGTTTTATCCAAAGAGCATCTTTGTCTGATTGAAGACCTGGTATGTAGGTTTCCCAGGATTTCTAGATTGTTCCTGAGGTTTTGAGATGTCTGAATGTATTTCTTGGTTGAATTTGAAAGCTTTGGTATATATATATCTCCCCTCGGCTAGTTCTAGACAGAATGAAAAACCTGTTAACTTTCGCTTTAGGATGGTTTTAGATGCAGAAAGGATGTTTTTAGGTGACTTGGAACAGTTTACGGAAGGGAAAGTTATGATTTTTTAATGAAAACTGAAATTTTCAATTGAAAGTCGTTACACTTGTAGAATAAACATTTTCTATGCAAGTCATTGATGAAAGAGTTTGTTCCAGACAAGAACCTCAGCCAGTTTCCAGTAGAGTTATTTAATGATTACTAAAGACACCAGAGATATAAGCAAAGAAAACTAGCTTTTGTAATTGAATATAGCAGGGTACTTTCGTATTGTAAGTAATTTAATTACCAAGAAATGTAGTTAGATATATATTTATACAAATTTCATTTCTTGCAAGACCCTGATAACTACCATTGTTGTAATTTTTTCTCTCTGAGTGAATGGCACCACAGTATAACATCTGAATAACTTCATTCTCATGAACACACATACTGCTGTATTGAAGCACTCTGCTTTGGTTGCACTTAACATTTTGTTGTTCACCTGCATAGATGATCTTCTGTCCCCATCCTATTGTCATTTGTGTTGCCAAGGAAGCAAGTTGTGGGGAAGAGCTGTTGAGCAACAGCACATTGCAAGTCTCTCCTGTACCTGGTTTTGGACTCTTTACCTGTGCTGTAGATGACCCCTGGAACCTCCATCTCCCTACTTGCAGCTCTTGGACCTATGAGCCCTTGACATTAATGGTCCCACTTGAGTTGCTGGTACTCAGACTTCATCCTGTGCTTGCAGACTAGTCCCGCTGGAAGTTCACTGGCTCCCACACGTGCATGCTCAGAGCTGTGAAAGTACTCACACATAAGATAGGCTTTAGTCAGGAGATAGGGTGGGCCGTGGTGTGGCACAAGGCTCAGGCAGGCAGGCATGCTGAGCAACCTCTTTACATGCAACTAACTTCTGTCCTTTTTTATTTGCCCAATTTTATCCCTGTCAGATTCATCTTGATCCCTCTTTTTACATATCTTTGGTCCTTTCCCTAAATATTTCTTTTTTAAGTGTAACAGAGTATCAAATATTTTCTCTGCTTTATTCCCAAATTCTTTTGTAAAAAGTCCTACACCCTGATGACCCTATTTAATGAACATAGCTCCCTGGTGAGAGTTTCCTTGTTTACCTGCTTCAGTGGGTGTCTTCAACAGGGACAACCATCTCATCTTTTTCCTTCAATGGCCTTTGGAGTGGCCAGTGGTATGCTCCATTTTCCTTTCTTAGGTTACTGAGGGTCCTACACCCATCACTGCTCCTCTGTGTTTATGGTTTTCAGCTGTTTTTCAGAAAACCTAGCATTTGCCATAAGAAAAGATCACTGTTAGTTATGTTAGACAGGGAGCCACATAAAAAGTTACCTCACATTCCTAAAGCAGAGGTTGTGTAGGACTAAGGGTCCTCATGCAGAACTGTGATTTGCACTACTGCTTTGTGTGAATTCTCATGCACTCTTATGTCCAGTAGAACTTTAGTCCTAAGCTTTCAGAAATTTAAATTGCTTCCATTTTTATCTTGGGAAAGCTAGATTTATGAAACATGCTCCAGGTCACTTTATTAGATTGAAGTAGAAGTTGCCAATTCCTTTTTGTAGCATAGCCACTGCACTATATGTATATCCTGCCCTAAAGCAGTACTTCAGGAAATTAGTGCAGTTCAGATCTAGGTGCACACTGACCTCACCTGAAAGTTGCCTAACACACAGAGGGAGTGGATTAAAGAAAAATTAATCTCTTTTGTCTTTCTGCAAGATATGATCTGCAAGATATTTCTGCAAATATGATCAGGTAGCTTCTTGTGTTATAATAACTTATATTAGGCTTCTTCTGTACAGAAAATATATTGTAAGACTGTAATCTTCCCCTTAATTTTCTAGAAAAGCAGGTGTTTTAGTTAGGACAGTTATTTTTTTGTGGGATCAAATTAAAATTAAAAAAATGAGGGATAGTCAGAACATCCAAGGAGTTTATTTCTTTATGGAAATAATGGTAAAAAGGCATAATCTAAGTTATGGTTTTAAATAAACTTAATAAAAATCATTACTGTTATCCTGGAAAAAAATATAGGTAATCATAGGAAAACTGAGATTTTCAACAAAAACAGCATTAAGGGCATTAATATATATATTTAATATTTATGTGTCCTTTTATAGCTGGAGTTTCATTTTCAGAGTGATGAACTCCTGGAACAGTTGCTTTTCCCCAGAAATTATTTCATTCATAAAATAAATGATATTGTTTGGTGAACTTGCTTGATGAAACTTTATTGGAATAAAAGCAGTGATCTGTAATACTCTATTGGTTAACCTGAACTACACTTCAAGACAAGTTGTTCGTGCTCCTTTTGGAAAACTGTATTGAGATCTACAATGCCTCCCCCACCTTCCCTTCAAAGTGGCTTTTGTATTTTATTAATTTTTAAAAAGCATACAGAAAAGCAACAGTAGAGAGAGATTTTTATTGTTAAATGCACAGTTGTTAATGACAGAGATAGAAGCGGACATGTGCCTCAGACAGGTCCATTATTGAGAGCTTGGTTTTGGTTAAGATATTGATGTTTACTGATTTTCTGGAGTTGGAACTATATTATGCCTCACTGGTTTTTGTGATGTTTCTTCCCTTTGGAGATTAGGAATTTATTTTTCATTTTCTTTTGAATTTCTCTTAGCCAATTTCTATTGATGTTCTGATTAATGTGTTTTTCATTTTGTGTTGTTTTCTTGTATTGCACTTTTCTTCAGAAGTATTTTGTTTGTCAGGGTAAAATGTAACCTGTTGTACTAGGTTCACTCTTGCAGAGCTGTAATGTCTTGCCTGTTTCCAAATGATGCAGGCATTCCAAGTATATGGTAATGAAACCTCTGTGTGTTATGATACTGAAATGTTGTCTGTTTTCTCTGCATTCATGTATGAGAGTAATTACAGTGTCAGATGAGATGGTAGGGTAGAAAAAGCCCCACACAACAAACACAAAAGAACAGCTGATAATCATCTGGTTACTGCAAACTTCAATTTTGTGACACTTACTGAACAGCTAATGCCATTCACTGATGTGGTTTTTAAAGATGTGGTGTTTATCTTGTCCATATAATGTGTTACTGAGAGAAAGAAGAGCTGATATGCTTTAATGATATCATTGAGGGAAGGAGAGGTGACAGAGTTCTTGAGAAATGATTTTGCAGTCAAGTTACTAATATCCTTGGATGTGAAAAGCACAGAGCTGTTGGTTGCATGGAAATTTGTATTGTACAATTGTTATGTGATTTTCATCTTTGTTCCGCAAACAGAATATGGTAAGAGCTCCATAATATAGTAGAGTCACTGTGGGCTTTGTGGAGTCACATAAGATTCTCTTAAAAAAGTTCTGTTGGCTTACATTAAGTACAGTAATTTCACACTGATAAGTT
>VRYO01001463.1:55587528-55604730 GCA_009812075.1 Sialia sialis
TATAACCAGATGTGGCTTATGAGTGTGAAATTACTGTACAGAAATACTCTTTGAATTGAAAGCTACATTTACATGGCCTTGTGTAATGAGTTGGCCCTAACCAGCTGTTGACCAAGCATCAGCACATTTGGAGGCAATCCCTTGCACCCTTCTTCCTCTATCTCAGTCCTTATTGCTGAACATTATGTTACATGGTATGGCTAATTTGGGTCAGCTGTTCCAGGCTGTTTTCCCTTCCAACTTCTTGCCATCCCATGCTGGGGACAGAGTCAAAGTAGTAAGAAGAGAAAACCTTGATTCTGTTCAAAGAATTGCCAAAACATTGCAGTGTTACTAATACATTTGGCTGCAAATCCAGAACACAGCACCATGCAGGCTGCAGTGAGGAAAATAAACTTCATCCCAGACAGACAAAGCACACCTTGTTAAAAGAACTAATAAGTGGAATATCATGTACCATTTTTAGAATCTTATCTGAAATTAAGAGATTTACAGCAATAGGTAGTAAGTAACATGTTTGGATGATGTAAACAGAGATGTACATTACATTAAAGTGATAGTGGTTAGAGGTATGTGAAAAAGTTGCAACCCTGTTTTATTTCTGCAGATATCTTTGCTCATTCTGCACTGTTTTCCATTATTTCTGTTTGAAGTATTTGCTATCGTTTGTTCATGGCAGCTTACAATGAATGGTTCCATTTGTTTCTCAGTACAGTCAGGCATTAGATCTTGCTGACCTTCAGCAATGCAGTGTTAGTCAGCACAGTCATGTTTTTAAGTCTGGATTGAGTAAGGACAAAAGTAACTGGCTTTATATGTTTTGGGATTTTTTTCCTAATTCATGCTTAATCTCTTTGAAAATGTATAATTCACTGTATTAGAAATTTTCATTCTTGAGCTTACAATGGCAGATAAAAATGCAAAGATAAAGGAAAGGAAAAATTAAGTACATAGTGAATATGAGAGAATTGTGTTGTGCAACAGAGAGGGAAGAAATTAATTTTATTGAGAAGATTTGAGCTCTGTATTTTATTTTATTTTATTCCTACCTGCATTGTTATAATAATTTTTCTTTTTTGCCCAGCACATTCCTGGAGCAGTATTTAAGCAATAATTATTTTGTACATAAGCATACTTGAGATTTGAAGAAGTCTATTGTATTCTTGATATAACAAGCTTTATAAGTCATTAAAAATGTAACTCCCAAAAACTTCATGAGAACAAAAAAATGAGATCTAACACCTAAATTTCAACATTTACCACAATAAAAAAGAGAACTGCCAATAAATATTCTTGTCTAAGAACATGAAGTATCTGAGGATATACATTGTGTATTTTCAATATGACTGGTAAATTGGAAGAAGATTAAGGTAAATGAATTCCTGAGGAACTGGCAAGGCATACTGCAGCTCTGGGTGGATCTTCCTGCATGTTTGCAAAAATTAGCTTCAAGGAAGTATTTGCTTGGTGGTATCTTCAGTTACAGATACTTTGCTAATTCTTAAAATGTAGCCTGAAAAATTTCAGTCCTCCTTTTGGATTTTTCTTTTACCTTCCTGTTGGATATTTTCTCTAAATTCAACCTTTTTTTTCCCTACCAAAAGTCTTATATAAATACACATTTTTAAGAAGATATTCAAATGTCCATCTGTTCCCTGAAAATAATTCTATAAAAAACTGACAGTAGACACGTTTTTAAACAAATTTCAGATTCAATTAAGAATTTATATTTAAAACTGATTCAATAGGAAGGTTAGAGAAGTCCACTGGAGATTTCATAATATTATCCATACTATCTTTTAAGAAGTTTTTCTTCAAATAAAAGCCTATGTTTATCTGTTTGTTAATAAGAGAAATGTAGTATTTTCTAATACCTTTGTCTTCTAGGGTGGATTCAGCTCTGAAAAATAACTGGTTTACCACTGGACAAAAGAGCACGCAGTTACCAACTTGTCATGTAAAAACTGAGTAAAAATTCATTGACTTCTTTGTGAGACATCTACTGGACTTAACCCACTTACTGACTGGTGTAGTTAATTATTTATAATAACATATACAGAGAGAGTCTGAATCAGAACGTAAATTCTGACTTCACAGTGAGGCTTAGCTTTATTTCAGTTACTAGATTTTTATCTGGCTATATATGCATATATATCAAATTATACTGTTGCTGTATTAGAAATGTACACTGTGTTGAACTTGGTGCATTCTTAACATGTAATAACACATACTATCAAGTTCAGTACTAGAAAAATTAGAAAAATGTAATTGTTGGAGTAGCACAGTAGAGAAAGTGTTGTTTTCTAAGTAAACAATCTTGTCCAAAACTACTATCTGTTCTTCAAAATGTCTTGGACATATGGACTAAATAGCTGATAGCAATGAAAGAATCTTTGTGTATGAGTGTGTAGGAGTTTAGGAGAAGGAAGGAGAAGTAGGTGTTAAACATGACAGTAAGGTGGGAACAAGTGACAATGGGGGAATGAGAAATTTAATGCAGAAATGTATCTTGTGCAAGTAATCCTTGACACTTACATAATTTTGTGTGTGGCTGTATCTACAAGCTATATCTGATTCAATACCTCAGTGCTCTTACTCTGCTGTAAGTGTGAGGCAGGTTAGTCCTATTTATTTTAAGGCAATTTTTATACATAAATTTTAATGCATATTCTTTCAAAGAAAATAATCTTGATTACTGTCTTATGTGTCTTACCAGGATGCTGGTAGTCATCGGAATAAATTCCTTTTCGTGCAAGACACATAAGACTCTTCAGTTGTGGTTTGGAGATCCTTGAGTAATTATAATGAAAATTTGATGTCATAAAGTGTATTTTTACTTGACAGATATTTTTATTTGTATGGAAAAATTATATTTATCATGATACTTTGTCTTTTCAGGTTACATTCCAATCAAATGTTCATACAGTAATTGGAAAGAATAGTTTCTTATATACTGGAATAAAATCCATTTATTTATAATGTATATAGAATGTGGAATATAAGAAAGAAATTATTTGCTCTGCTTAGGTTTGGGGAAAGTTTTCTAACCTTTAACAGCTAATTAATTTAGTTGCTGAGTGATTAAAAGAGCAGTGGATTATATTAAGAAGTTAACAACTCTCAGTAATGACCTGTTCCCCCATTGGTATGCCTCTAACTTTATTACCTCTTGTGATAATTAAATAAAAACAGACCTGTGTAAGCTCCCAGGAAACATAACAAAAGCTAAATTATGATCTATCGTCTTTGTGTCATGCTGATTTTTGTTGCATATTTTGTGGTTTTGTTTTCCTTCTGATTGATCACAACAGGTTTTCTTCATTACAAGTGTGTGCTCTAGCATGTGGTATGGGTTGGCATATGGAAGAGCTAAAGATGAAAGACTGTGTCAGAAGCTCATTGTCATAAAATAAACTAGACAGAGGATTAAGTTCAGTTTTATCAATAGCATAAGATTTAAAAAAATAACTTATTGCAGTTTGCATTGTTTAGATCAATGGTGTTCTCTCCATTGTATTAACAAAAGAGGGCAACTAAAATGATCAAGGTCTAACTTTTGTATAGATAAGGATATTTTCAGTGCTTCATAAGAAATGCAGGTTGTCTTAATCTAAAAACATGTCTCTTCTTGAAAATTCTTATTTCTTCATGCCAGTCTTTAAAATGTGTCATTTTGGGTTGCATTGGCCCATTCCTTGTGTTGATAACCATGTACAGGAATGGCACAGTGAAGGGCTCCACCATCTGACTCATAAAGAGTAACCTCACACAGTGAGCTCACAAACCTGAAAGAGCTGGGGGAACCAAAGCACCAAGAGACCAAAGCACCCTGTGGAGGTTCCTAGATCCTTTTATTCAGGGCATTCTCCCATAATTCACTCAATTATCTGACAGCCACGCAAAAACAATTTACACTTTTTAATGTATTTTAATATTTTTCCAGTTGTTTTTAAAAGTTCTTCCAGAAGAAGAATGGATAAAGAATTACAGTGTTTAGAAGAGAAAATGGTGACAAGTTCATTCCTTTTTGTATCCCAGAGTTAATTCCAGGCTTGTATCATACATGTTCTGAGGAACCTCTTCTTTCAGTAATTTATATAACTACATAGAATATCCATTATGTGTGAGAAATAAAACTTTTGACCTTGATCTTTGTCCCACTGCTTTATATATTTCCTTGGTGTCCAAGACATAAGCATTTAAGAACTTGTAGATGAGAAAAAAAGAATTTGTGTCCTTTAAGCAGACAGTGTGGGGATGTGGTATATATTCAGTTTCTTGTATTTCTGAGTATGCTCCTTGCTCTCCTGTGAAAGTGTTATATATTCCTGAGGGTTGGTGGCTTCATGCCCAGGTGTGTTGCTTTTTTGGAGCTAGGAAGCAGGAAGGTTTACATTATATGCTCTCAATCTATAATCTGCCAGGATAAAAGTGTCTGCCTCAGCCAGCTATAGATAATAGAGCACCTTCTTTACATAAACTATCATTGTTCAGTATCCTAAATTCAGGAGCAGTTCTACATTCTAGTCTGTGTCAAACAATTTTTACATATAAGTTTTTAAACAAAGGAGATAACATTGTAGATAAAATTCTCAACATATTTTCCTTTGCCAAATACAAGCATACAAACTTTATCCCAAGCTGTTATCAGCCAAATATTATTCATCCAGACAAAATATTTAACTGTAGTGGAGGTTGTTTTGGGTCAATTTGTTCATGCAAAGAGGTTCTGCAATCAGAATATACATAACTTGAATATGTAAATCAATACTTTCTTACCTGATACACAAGAGAGAGCTATTGAGCTCTTTGTTTAAGCACTAGTGTGCTCACTACACCTATGTCTTTGTTGACAACTTAGGCAGCATTTTGGTGAGGAATATTTGGTACCTGCAAATCTCTGGAAAGGGTCCTTATGGCTCCTATGTGTCTTTCCTGTACTGTCAGCACTGATGTGGATGACACAAAGCATAAAACCCTCCTATGCTGGCATTTACTTCCTTAAGCCCTTGACCTACTAATAATTAATAACCCTACTTCAGTCTGTAATTGCCGCTAAATTTAGTCAGCTGTTTTGTATCTTGCATCCTTGGTACACAACCAAGGTTTAGAGTGAGGGTTGGCTAGGGTAAGGGAGGACTGTAGCTGGGACTGGAGAAAGAAAAGGCGACAAGTTATAGATTGTGGTTAGTTATCCTTTTTGCATATTTTTTGTACATCATGCAAGTGTAATTTGTCAGACCTTACAGCTCCCTTCACACCTTCCTCTGTATGCAAAATAGAATAAGAGTGGTTGCTTTAGGATTTTGAAGCTGAGGAAATTTTAGCCTAGGTGATGATCCCTAGCAGAAAATTTCTGGCTTTTTGCTCAGAGCATTTATATACATTCAGTAAATTGCTCTGCCACTGTCACCAGTTTGAGTTAAGAGTGTCAGAGAGCAGTACAGGACGATTAAAATTAATGGGTCCCACGAACCAATGACAGCAAAGGACCGCTAAAAGTCATCCAGTTCTGCAGAGTGCCCGGAACCTGCATTATACCTATCTGAAACTTCAGAAGAGGACTTGGTAGATGAGAAGCTGGACACAGGCCTGCAGTGTGTGCTCACAGCCCAGAAAGCCAACTGCATCCTGGGCTGCATCAACAGGAGCGGGATCAGCAGGGTGAGGGAGGGAATTCTGCCCCTCTGCTTTGCTCTTGTGAGACCCACTTGGAGTGCTGCATCCAGTTCTGCAATCTCAAACACAAGCTGGATCAGGTCCAGAGGAGAGCCAGAAAGACGGCTGAGGGGATTGTAGCATCTATCCTGTAAAAAACCAATCTAATAGAGTTGGAGTTGTTCAGTCTGGAGAAGTGAAGCTTCAGGAAGACCTCACAGCAACCTTTTTATACCTAAAAGAAGATTGCAATAGGGATTCATAGCATAGCATAGCATGTTTATTTTACATTAAGTGTCTCTGTGTGTATTAATTCTTCACTAAGAACTATTAGTGTAGCAAGGAATAGCAAAAGAGTTAGTCTGTTGTTCCTAGGGCTCAGCTGGCCAAAGTGTGTAATAGAAAAATAATTACAGTAATTTCACAATTATAAGCCGCACCTTTTTCATTGAAGAATCCAGCCTACCCCAGTAGTGTGGCTTATATTCAGGTGTGGCTTATCTATGGACAAATCCCAGTGAAATGCCAAGCCAGAAGTGAGAGCCAGCTGGGAGGACGCCTGGGGCTGCCTTTAAAGGCTTCACTGGTCTATGAAAACTGTTGCAACTTGAGCACCTGACAGAAACCCAGCTGGCAGTGATTCTGTTACTAATTTGTTACTTTGTTACACATGGATCCTCACAAAAGAAAAAAAAGAAAAAAAGTGCGGCTTATATTCAGGTGTGGCTTATATATGGACAAATCCCGTGGTGTACCTGGCTACTGGGAGGTTCAGCTTATAATCAGGTGCAGCTTATAATTGTGAAATTACTGTACTGTTCAGAAAATGGTTTAATGTTTAGGGTGAAGTTCATCTATTTTTGTTTCATGGAATCTGACCCTAGATATTTAGGGAAGAATTTGAAAATCTGTGAAGAATTGCAGTGTACCTCCAGCAATAAATATGAAATAGCAGTATTTCAATAGTAAATCTGAAAATATATATTTTTATATGTCTAAGAAAAATATAGCATATTTTAGAGGCAATGAAAAGATAACATAAAATGTATATTGGTCTTTGGGGATACAGTTTCCTCTGTTGTAAGCATATTAAAATAAACTGGTATCTGCTATTCATCTTTTCTGGCTTCTACAGAAAGGCAAAACTATCATGTTTCTACAATTCTAATGCCTTTTCATTGTTTTAAACTTTTATTTCTCAATTATTATTTACATTTTAAGTTTTCTAGTTTATTAGTCATACAAAAATCAACTTTCAGTAATAGCCTGCTCTTTTCTGCTTTTCCATTCATTACACTATAGCACTGATTTATGTCACCAATGGCAATGAAGTGGTGTTGCAGGAAACTAGGCTTGAGTTCAGTTAGAAAGTGTAATTTTAGCTAAGTCCATATCCCAAATTCAAGTGAAAAGATAAAGCTGCTCTCATGTGGATGGATAGGATATTTTGCTTCCCAGAAGAAATGTATCATTTACTCATTAAGAACTACTTAAGTAGCCTTAAAGAAGTATATTAGAATACTGTTTTACCTCAGGTACTGCTACAGAAACCCAAATAAAGAGTATGTGTAACTCAGATGGAGTTTAATACAAGTCTCTACTCCTTAATAAAAGGAAAATATAGTATCATTCTCTGGAAGTTCTGCAGTTTGTGGTCTGTGAAAGGTCAAATGAAATGAGATCCTTCTCAAAATCTAAACATTTAAAAAAGGAGTTTCAAGGACAATGCCTAAGACATTGAACAGAGTTTCTGCTTTTGCATGGTTGTGTTTACACAGTAAGATAATATTTTTTACTTCAAAAGGATCAGTTCCTTTAAAACCTAACTTATTTTTTTCTTTTTTTTTTTGTTAGAATTTCAGTACCTATAAATAGAAGCTCTTGACATTTTGCATCATTTTCTACCCTTGCTCTTTATATAGAACTCTCATTGATTTCAACTCTGTATATTGAATTAGACTAGGGTGAATAGCTTTCCATTTGTAAAAGATGGGGACAATATTAACCTCTGTGCTCAAAGAAAGTCTGTTAAATCTCCTTTAATTACGAAATGCTTTAAATAACATCTCAGGACTCAATTTTACAATTTCTAGGCCATCACAAATTGAGATGCCATGAATTTATGAAGGAGAGTAGAAAGAGTTCTGAACAGCTTTCTTTAAAATTCCCTGTTCCAAAAGTTGTGTAAAATTCTGGTTGTTTCTGCTACGGACATTTGGAGTCATGGTGTCATCCACTGTCTGTGTAACAGTATTTCAAAATACAAAAGTGTTATAATAATCACCTTCTATGGACTCACAAGGACATGTTTGCATTGACTTTCCTCAGAAGTTTTCCCACAGTATTATCTCACAGAGGAAAAAATTGTCCATGCAGTTTTGTCTGTCACAAAAAGGGTCAATGGATTTTTATCAATCCAAAATCTCTGCTACTGATCTCTGTTCTGGACTGATTTAAAGATGAGTTCAACTATGAAATCTTCCCAGGCATTGATATTCCCTGAGATTTGTCCTAAGAGGAAGGTGACAGTGAAGGAAAAAATGATATGGAAATATTTAATATTTTGAACTGTAATGTTGTTCCTTTTTTGTTTTCTTCTCTTTAAACAGCTTTTTCATAGTCTAAGTCAAACTATTTATGATAGAATTGGATTGCTGCAAACATGATCCTTGAATATCTGAAAGTTCAATAGAATGACATTTTTGATTTGAGAAATGAAGGATGAGAGTGGAGTGGGAAAAACCCCATGAAATTCCAATAAAATTAGTTAAATCTTGAGAAATTAAAGGAATTAATTTCTCTAATACTCATTACTTCTGTGTATATTAAATCTTAGAAGATATTAAGGCAATATATTTTATGCTCAAGCTAGTTTATATATCCAAGTTGAAAATACAATAATTCAGTTCCCCTAACATAAGTAAGCCAAGTCCTTATGATGCCTCAGTGGACAAATACCGTATTTATAAATACAGAGACACTGCAGAGGGTGTTTTTTATTACATATAGAACTTCTGATAAAAAAGGTATCAAATTGCTCTTCTGTTGATTGAGTGGATACTGGATGTGCCACACCGACTCTACAAGCAGTAAAGAGAATACGTGAGTCAAAATAACTTATACACAGACTACAGAAATTGGCATTTCCATTATGTTTGAATCTCCAAGTTCTGCAAAAGGAAAAGTGACTTGAATGCAACCCTTGTCCAGTATGGAAAAAATTACCCAGCTTTAAAACAAAGTATAAATCTTTTTGCTATTGATTTTCCTGTTTTATATTTGGCAAGTGGAAAGATATAGCTAGCATCTCTGAAAGCATTGTCTCGAAAGGAGTGCATGTGGTTTTAAATAAAACATTTTTTTTCTAGTAAAAAAAGGAGCTGCTGTGAATGTATTGGAGGGATAATGCACAGTACTCCATCTGAATATTTATTTAGTGTCCCAAGCTTTGATTTTAAAGCTTTGAGTAGCTAAAAAATGCTGAAGACCTCTTCTGCTTTAGAAACCTGTTCTTTAGGAACAGCTCAGTTTTTAGCAACTCTGTTCTTTAGCTACAAACCGAACTGTGTTGTCCCTACAGGAGTAATGCAGAATTTTAGAGAGAGAAAGTCGAAAATACTGCAAACCAGATACCCAGAAAATGAGAGACTGTATTTGATTTATCTGTGTTTCCTTTTGAGAGATTGGCATTTTTTTTAAACCAGAAAACTTTTAAGAGTTTCTCTATTAGTTCTTTGTTTGAATAGCTTTTTTTAAACACTGCCTTGAGAGCTTAGCATCTTCTAAAATTCCTTTCTTCAGATATTTCTGTAAAGCAAACAGATTTATTCTCTGTTACAATAAAACCAAAGTGAGAGAATTGTGCATCAAAATACTAATTGAGATTAGTGTTACAACAAGGAGGAAATCGAACAAGTATATTGTTTAGTAGAGAGATGTCACTATTAATTGCACATTCTGTTCAGTTTTTCTTTGATATATTTTTCAAAGAGTTTTGCAATTAAAAGTGTAGTGGTAAAAGATCTTGTAAAAGGAACGCCTTAGGTAGGTGGATTTTTTTCTGCCATTCCTGTGAAAGGAAATTTTGCAAAAAAGAACAAACAAGGAAATTAATAAAGGTCCTTATTAAAATAATGTAACCTTACACACAAAGTGATTTAAAAATTTGTGGCAGATAATTAGTCTCTAATTCCTTGTGTTTACAGTTTAAGAGATCAGGAACTCTGGCTACTCCATTATTTCCTCTGCATTACGTTTAAACAGATAAGGAGGCAGAATGAAATTTAGGGTTTGTATTGGTGGAAAAGGAAAGATGTACTACAGTAATTTCATGATTATAAGCCGCACCATTTTCACTTTTTCATTGAAGAATCCAGCCTACCCCAGTAGTGCAGCTTATATTCAGGTGCAGCTTATCTATGGACAAATCCCAGTGAAATGCCAACCCAGAAGTGAGAGCCAGCTGGGAGGGTGCCTGGGGCTGCCTTTAAAGGCTTCGCTGGTCTATGAAAACTGTTGCAGCTTGAGCACCTGACACCAAACCCAGCTGGCAGTGATTCTGTTACTAATTTGTTACTTTGTTACACATGGATCCTCACCAAAAAAAAAAAAGGGGAAAAAAAGAAAGGGGAAAAAAACTGCGGCTTATATTCAGGTGTGGCTTATATATGGACAAATCTCATGGTCTACCCGCTACTGAGAGGTGCGGCTTATAATCAGGTGCGGCTTATAGTTGTGAAATTACTGTATACCTTTCCGTGCAGAGAGAAAGGATGTCAAGATATCATTTAATTTAGAAAAGTAGGAAATATTGATCTCTAGTACATAGGGTTTGAATTCATATACTTTTGTGGTTCATTATTTTATCTAGGCTTTTCCTTCAGGTTTAAGCTGTATTTGCTTCATTTTGTTGAGAGAATACAGACCGACACCTGACTACCTACTATCTGATCTGTGAATACATGTGTTTAGGAAGTAGTTGAGCCTCTCCTGAGCATGGCGCCAAATGAAACATTGGCCAAAGGAAAACAATCCAGCATTTTAGGATCCATCTGTTAAAAATGTATTAAAAAGCTATTTTCTCCACTGCTGAAGGAAAGTAATCTAGCCTAGTATGTAGTTTATATATTTATACTTACTTCAATTTATTATAATTTCTTGAATGCTTGCTTTTGCCTTGGGAAAGAAACATAAATTGTTTAGTTTAATCAAAGACTTATAAAGAAATTCAGAAAAGGTTGCTTGTGTTTGGAATTAAATCTGTGTTGTTAAAGGGCAGATATAAATATTAATTCAACTTTTTTTGTAATTTAGCTAGGCCTATAGTAAGAATTTTCTTTAAAGAGAAATAAACCTTTCAAACCTCTACAAATACAAATATGCAGACAAGTGATTATGGAATTATGAACAGCAAAGCTGTTGTTGTGTTGGCTCTGACTGAGTGAATCAACACAATTTATCAACTTTTCCAGCAGAATCAAAAGCTGGGGGCAAATACAAGATTTTTTTCTCAAGCAAAGCCTTCCTTGCCGTCAGTGGTGGAATACTTCGAAAAGGAACAATTAGGTCTGAGTAGCTGGAAAGGATACTGAAAAATAAATAAGGGGTGGGAATCAATAAATTAAGTCAATTAGCACCTGCAAACAAGTATCAGAATATTGTATTATAAAGACACGATTTTTCATCATGTTTTAGTTTGCTTTATTAACACTTCCTCGATTTTCTGACATTTCTCACTACAAAAATTGGTTTTAAGTACTTATAGCTTCTAGTATTTTTTTCATATATTTTTATAATATTGGTCAGTCTTGAATTTAGCTCTTATTTTGAATTACTTTTTTCAACATTTTCAGTTCAGCCTTTTGGAAAGCATTGCTGAAGGAAAAACTTGTTCAGCTCCATTAAAACAAAGTAATTGTCATAGATTACTGAGTTTAAAAAGATATGTCCAAGGATAATAATGTGAGAAACTCTTTTGGCTTCATATTTTTAGGTGTACATTTGCTATTGGAAGCATTTCTGACAGAAGTGCAGAGAGGTCATAAGTAGACAATCTGAGGTTTATAGAAGACCTTGAAACAAGGAGCTGGAGTGATGAAACAGGAGGATGAAGAGGAATATGAGCAAGAGGGGTTCTGGGAAGAAGAAGGATAACAAACAGAAAGAAATTGCAGAATAAAAAGGAAAAGACCAGGATGCTTTCCCAACTGAGAAATTAGCACTGGTGTGTAGTGAGCCTTGCTTTGTACTTTGAAGGCTTTAGGAATAGGTTAAATAGACAAGGAGAATGATAGTGAGACAAAAAACATGGAGGCTGAAAATTCAGAGTAGAACACACAGCATTGCAAACCTTTTTTATAATATGTGTGCACAAGAATAGAAGATTGCACATCCAGTTTTATTTCTATATGATTACCTAATTTTTTGTTGGCTTGTTTGTTTGTTTTTTGAGGGTGGGACAGTATGCCTAAAAGAAAGGAGTTTAAAGCAATAGGAAAAAGAAAATGGTTTTCTTCTGCCTCGTGTCATACAGATGCCCACTTTGTTGATCAGATAGATTAAAAATGGGGTGCTGCTATTCTAAATATAATTTAATTTATGACAATAGTTAATTGGCATTTACTCATGATAGAATCACGTTTCTGCCAAAATTTAGAAAGCAAGTGTGGATTTAAGGAGCAGTAAATTATCTTTTGTATTTTCAAGGCAATGTTTCTCTGATATTTTGTATCCGAAAAGACCATGTGGTATTTATTTGAACGGTTTTCTTTCTTTATTTCTTTTATTTCCTTTCTTGAGGTTGGAAAATTTCTAGTAGCACAAACATTCTAGGTAGCCTTTTTTATTGAGATAACTATTCCTATGAATACAGATATTAAAAGAAGAAGCAATTAAAAATGTATGGAAGACCTAATGTTGCAATACTCATAATTGGCATACATCAATCTGTTTGATAATTTTATCTTAGTAAGTGACAGTCCTGTGGATATGATTTTTTATGAGAAAAGAAAGAAATTCAAGAACTGTTCAGTAATGTATGACAGGCTTCAGGAAAATCATGGGGAAAAAAATATCATTTGAATATTTTTAGAAGGTTAACAAGATTTTCTATGTGTGGTTATTTTATAAGGTTTAGAGAGTTTCAACAATATAAGTGAATTTTAATCTCCATAAAACTGTTGATCTTAACTGGAATTTGTGAAAAAAATAATCATAATACTTATTCCTTCCACCATTCATTCTTTAAAGGTGGGAGGCCCTTGGAATTGTTTGAGCTGAGTATCCTTTCAATGCTATGTGAATATTCTTGCAAATGCCATGTATTAAGTACAACAACTCTGTTTTATCTGGAGCGTTTGAGCTCTCTTGCATAAACAATTCTGTCTTTATTATAACTCCTGTTATAGTCATCTTTGAAAACTGAATCACATTTGAATAATACCTCAAAGCCCAGAACTTTCTCTGAATAATAGTTGAAAAATATGCATAATAGTGATACTCATCTGAACATACTGTTTTCTTCTTCATTGTAATATGCTACGCTTTGATTATGAAAGGCTGAGGTTATGAGACAAACGTTTCATTGGCTCTGCTTTTATCTTTTCAAAGCTAAGGTGGTCTTGCTATCAGAGTTTAGGTTGATTTGGTGTACTGTTCTCACTAGCTACTCTGTCAGGATTAATAAAATATGAGTAAAATAAAATGTGTTTCAAAATGAAATTGGAATTGCCAGAAATGCAACAAGAGAACTGCTGATATGGAAGAAATGCTCAGCTAATTCATTTTATTATATAAATAAGTTATACTTTCTGAGAGAAATCTAGCTATGTTTGCTGCTGTAGTTGCATGATACTGCAGATCATTAGCATATTTTCAGAAGAAGCATTCTCTCTCCTCACCATTATAAATATTTATGAATTATATTCTGAGTTGTTTTAGAATATATTTTTATGAAGCATAATTGGGTATAAGTAAGTGTATTGCATCCAAGTTACAACCAAGGTTGGGGTACCAGACACAAACAAACAAACAATTATATGCTGATATATATATAATGATAAAAGGCTAAAACTTACTGTACCTGTGTATTAGTTCAGGATATTAGATTGATCAGTTCTCTAGAACTGATTCTGAAGGTTCTTTTGTAACTAGATGGGGTTTTTTTTTGGCTTTATGCAATCTAAAGACATTTCTGTTTAGGCTGTCAATCATGAGCAGCAGCGTTTTTTACACGCTTCTGTACATGCTTTAGTTATACCTTAAATAACCTTTCTTTGCATTTCTCAGTAACCATCTTTTATAATTTGCACTGATGCTATTAGACATTATTCTTTCAAGGTTCCTCCTATCTTGTGTCACTATTTTGTATCTTTTAATACAGTTTCTGTTTTTTTTCTTCAGAAGCCTGTGAGATGTAGCTTCCTGATAGCATTACATTTATTTTTACTGTGCCATTACAATATTTCCTTATTATTCTACAGTTAATCTAGGGTAATTCAGTCTACAAATATACTAGGGTCATTAAGAGATTTTTCATAAATGGAGACGAAGTACATTCATAACTGCCTGTTACTATTATTTATTTGTTATCACATTATCTCTAGTCCTTTATCAAAATTGTCTTCTTTCAGTGGTAGAGTGATACAGTTCTTGTGTTGGTGTGTGCTGCTGTTGTACAAGAAGTAGCTGATATCTTATTTAGACTTCCATAATGCTTTTGACATTGTCTCATAAGTGAGGAAAACTTACAGAATCCTACAACCATAAAATGCCAAATCCACCTCATAAACACGTTCCTGAGCACATCTAGTTGTTTTTTAAATACCTTCAGGGATGATGACAACTGCTTCCCTGGGCAACTGTTTCCAATGCTTCACAGCCCTTTTGGTGAAGAATTTTTTCATAATATCCAATTTAAACCTTGCCTGCCATAACTTGGGGCTATTCTCCTTTTCTCCTATTGCTTATTACTTGGAAAAAGAGACTAATCCCCACTTTGCTTTCAGGTAGTTGTAGAGTAATAAGGTCTCCCCTGAGCCTCCTTTTCTCCAGGCTAAATAATCCCAACTTCCCCTGCTGTTCTGCATAGGACTTTTGCTCCAGACCCTTCCCCAGCCCCACTGCCCTCCTCTGGATCCACTCCAGCACCTCAGTGTTTTTCTTGTAAGAAGGAACCCAAAACTGAACACAGTATTCAAACTGCAAATGAAGGCAAAATAGTTCAGGGAACTAAATTATTAAAACAGTATTTCAGGGAATTTGTAACAAATGAAAAGTCCTTGGAATTGTTATGGTCTAAACTCCCAAAGAAGTTTGCTGGTGACCTAAATGAATTAGAAAACATGCATATTAGATTTGCAATGCAGTGTACCACTGCAAATACCTTGAAATGTATGATTAGAATTTGATAAACTGAAGAGGTATTTTAAAGAAATGTAAGGGACCATAATAGGATCATGTATACAAAAAAAATCAAGTGTAGAAATTTACTTTGAAAGAATTGAAGAAAGCAAAAGTAGTTTGATGGCCCTTAACAAAAGTTGGTAATGTAGTCTTTTTAAATTAGTGTGAAATCTCTGATACTTTCTGGCATGAACCTGAATGGGAACTTCCTCACTGACCTGGGTTGCTAAACCACGGTGATGACTGAAAAACTTTACAGCAGTAAATTTTGCTGTCAATTCACAGTATCTTAGGGATTTTGAGAGTTAACCACAGATTTTATCAAAAAATAGTTTTTTACATATTTTATGCTATAAAGATTTGATAAAATACTAAAATTGCAGTAACACAGAGCTGAGACTTTGGAGTGGGACAGCACACAAAAACCTCTATGTCATTTGGAAAGTGTGTATTAAGGAATGGTGCATCTTTACTATATTTAACAAAACCTTATTTAAATAGATATGTGTGAAAGCTGAATTCTAGCTACCTAGAATTAGAATGCTTTGTGATCTTGTGAAATTGCCCATATGCAGGAAGACAGCAGATACCTGCTCTTCAAACAGATAGATTTTTGAAGAGGGTAGTGACACTTCATGTAATTAAACATTTAGCTGTTTGCCCTAGAGCTGGGAATGTGGACACTCAGCAAAAATATATGGCAATATGCAAGAGCTGGAAAACCACTTGAAAACAAAGGGAAGAGGGGATTTGTCACTAAAAGGATCTTCCTCTCTCTGCACATCAGTGTTGAAATTTGTACCTCAAAAGACATTCGACCAGTGGGCTGAAGTAGGGTGACTCTCAAGTATTAGATGAATATTGGCTCTAACCAACTTGGAAATGTCCCAGAACACTCTCAGTCTGGTCTACTGTTCTGGCTTCAAGAGTGTTTTATTTGCTTAGTTTTGGTGCACAGTACAAAGACAACAACAGTCCAACTTTTCTGTATCACAGAAAACTGTGTACATAGATTACTTTTCAGTAAAGAGTCCAAATTTGGACTACATTTTTATCATTTCTAAACAAAATAACTCTTCCTTTTTAGCATAAAAATTACTGAATTGAGGAAAAGAATTTAAGACAGAGAGACTGATATAGTGTGTACTGCCAGCACATCTGGAAGACAGTTATTCTCTAATTACCCAAGAGACAGAAGAGAAAACTGGCAGCTTTGCTGCTGTTATAAATCCCATCACTTCTAAAGGAGTTAATGGCTGCCCAGCTAATCAGTCTTTGTTATCTTGTAACATTCAGAGACAAAATAAAGGCCATAAAAATAAAAAGCAAAGAAAACTCACTGGTCTGTTACATTAAATTGTGTGGTTTTGTCTTTCCAATGCATTCCCAACATATCTGTCTTACAGTGTTTAATTTGGTTTTAAAATGTGCAAGCATTTAGTTGTTGGGATGAAAATTGGTTCTGTAGATGGAATGGTTGTTGTTGTTACTAACTTACCGTCTTTCATCTCATCTTTTGAACTATGTGCCTGACTTATGCTTAAAATGGCTCTATCAATTTTACCACCAGCTGCAGAGTTGGTCTGCATTTAACAAGATTGTTACTTTTATTTGACTGCAAAAAAAAAGAGAACATCACATGTGAAACCCCAGAGTATTTGTCTCCCTTTTGTTTGAAGGCAAGAACCACAAATTACTTACCTGTCAGCAGAACTAAATGAAAAAGAAATTAAATTCTATTAGTGTACAGTACTCTCACTGGAACAGATAAGCTGAAAGAAACCTGTTTAATGACATAAATAACAACCCCACTTTGAAAGGGTCCTGAATACTGTAGGGGACATTTTAACATTGCCAGAATGTTGCCAAAATTCACTAATAGAGTAAGGAGAGAACTTCATATCCCACAAGGAAATCCTAATTATATCACTTTCTCAGTCATAGAGTGCTTGGAAAATAAAAAAATGTATGGTACTTACAGCATATTCCTTGCTTGCCGACGGATGGAGTGAAAAATAATGTTAGATGATCTGTGGGATTCCCTTCTGAAGTTAGTAAAACTGAATTATGTCTCACCAGGTCTGAGACACATTACAGTAGTTTCACGAATATAAGCCGCACCTTTTTCATTGAAGAATCCAT
>VRYO01001463.1:55605730-55662981 GCA_009812075.1 Sialia sialis
GCTTATAGTCGTGAAATTACTGTAAGTATTTTGGGCACACAGCGCCAAACACAGGCATTTCAAGCTGTAAGGCAATAGTGTAATCTTTTATTATGTATAGAATATCCTGCTCCAAATTTCACATTCTCAGAGTTCATGGGTGAGTGCAGCCCTATGTTGAATAATTCCCAATCATTTGCTATAGTTCTTATATGGGATTTTTTTTCCCCCAAGCATATTTTAGCTGACATATAGGAGTTCCCTGATTTAAGATGACAGCTATAACTTTCTTGGACTAAGAATCGCCATCTTACAGCAAGACACTTCTTAGTAATAGATTTTCTCTGCTCAGATACAGTAATGTGTCTTTCTTTTGAGTGGCCTTGCTGCTCTGTTCTGGCATTTTCATGGGCAGGTGAGACTGTCAGAGCACAGTGGAACAAAGCAGCGTGGCTGGGTCCATAACAGATCTGCAAGTGCAGCTGAGGTTTGTCTCCCCTGTTCGCTCCTCACAGGAGTGGGATGTGAGTAATAGCCTCACGCTGCTGAGTCATAGCAGGAAACTTCATCAAAACAGAAAACTGCCAGGGTGTTTTCTACTGTGTACCTTGTCATCCCACCTTGTCACTTGCTCGTGGGAAAGGTGGTCTGTGAATAGATTCTTTTTGCTTGCACCCTAAAGTGGTAGGAAACAGCTCTAGAAGTCTCTTCCAAATTAGCTGACTGATTTTCAGTTGATCATAAACATAAAATCAGTTGATACTACTCATCCCCACTCAAAAATAGCTAGAAAAAATAGTCCAGTTGTATTTCTCTCTGCTTTGCTGTCATGCGATACTTTTTTGTTGAATTGTTTCAGAGAACCACATGGGGAGATTTGTCAAACTGCCATTTACTGAGTGTGGCCAGACTGACTTTGAATGTTCTGTTTTCCATGTTGTAGCATTTTTGAAGTCTCCAAATCAGATTTTTTAACAAGCATTATTTATGGCCAACACATGACAAAAAGAAAGGCTTATGTTTTTTGAGTTCGTAATAGAAAGCAACTTGAGGAGAAAACAAAGGATCTAACATTTCTTTTTTGCCTCATGCTTAGATCAGGGACTAGCTAGGTAATTGCTTGAAGTCTTAATTCATGCTAAACACTCTCAATGCCAAAAAGAATTAGAGACTTGTCTTTGGGTTGCATTAACTGACTTAGTTCAAGAATAATTTTCCTAGATTTGTCTGTCTTAAAAATTCAGAAGTCTCCTCTCACATGCTGGTTTACTAATCTGGGATATTATAGCCATTGAATTCTTAATAGTTTACTTTAAATGCCTTTGGGAAGGAAAAATGGAAAGAGTTGCAATTGTTTTTTCTTTTCTTTAATCCACACAGTGTTCCTGTAAGGGTTTTGAATGATGGACAGTAAACAAAAAAGAATAGATATTTTTTACATGAAATCTGGAATACCCTTGAGAATTTCAGTTTCTCTCTGTCCTATTTCTACTGCTATGATCATTAAAATCAATGTCATAACATCCTTGTTTTTCTCAATTATATAGTAGTTACGAAATCTGTGGCCAGACTGATCACAGTAGAAGAACTTCATAAAGCTCCGCTTGTGCATCTGAATCATGTCCTTTCTTAATTTTCTACAGATTTCTAAAAGAACCATTTATTTGTTATGTCTTCCTTTTTGTTTTGTGCTTTAGTGTTATGCAAATACACTCTGAACTATTTTCACACACTTCTTCAGAAAAAGAAATTAATAGTTCATTTCAGCAGTAGTATTTTCTTTGAGATGGTCATCCCCTACGTATTTTTGAATTCTAAAGCAGCAGAATAGATATATTTGTTAGTAAGACCTCTGTATTCTATGCCACTATAAAATGCCCTTCAATCCTATGCAAAAGGAAGGGAGATGATTGGGAGGGAACTGATACAGTCAGTATTTAAGTGGCTGTGCAGGATTCTGTGGCTGTGGACTGATGATAGAAATGGCTCAATACCTTGTTGATTTTGGTCAGAAAGCCTCCCTGATTTTATACCTTCCCTGTATTTTCCTCCTCAGAAAGCAGTAGAGCAGGCATTTAGTTGTGCCACCTGAGAGATGGCTGAGGGAAACTAATCTTGCTTTAGCAATACATAAATAATAAATAAGTACAGTAGCCCTGCACTTCCTCTTACCAGCCAAAATGATTTATTATAAGGCCTTAAATCTGGTTCCACAAACAAATATTCTTGTGTTCTGGCACCAGCTGTGCACTTAGGTAGAGGTCACAAATAAATGGTTGGAGCCAGGGGCACCTAAAACTAATTTTGTTGCCAAGGGCATCTTAATATGAAAACAGCCTAAGAATAATATTAGGAATAGAAATATTCATACACCCTGCAGGGAGCTGGATCTGTTTTCTCTTGCATTTGGTTAAAGTAAATTTAAAAATAGAAAAAATGTATGAAACCATCAATGATTGTCTCCATTTGAAACTAATGAGAGAGAAAACACAATTTCATCATAGCTTTTGCAGATTTCAGGCTTGAATCCCGAAGCTATTTTTTTTCTTAGCCCTAATGTTTATTAGGGCTTTTTATCTGAATATTTTAGATTTTAACATCTGAAGTAACTATTTGCTTTGTTAAGACTTTTATGCTTTACACCCATTCCAAGATGACCACTAGCCATACTAGAACTGTGGAGCAAGAGCAGGTGAACATACCTTCTTGAAAGTAAATTTCTTTTCTATAAGAAGGTCAGAACATCCAATTTTTTGTGACACTAAGTATTATGTTATTATTTTTGGCACCTGCTGTGAGAGTAGAGAAGAACCTGTTATCAGATATAATCTCTAGGAATCACAATATTATCAAATCTGACCAGATTCTCAAAAACAGCAACAACAAAAAAAAATGGTACTGATGTGATTAGTTCAGATAGCCAGCATAGATGCTTAAGGATTCAAAATATTTTTCTCAGTGATACTGTTTTAGTACACAGATGTTTGTACTCAGGCTACATAAAAGGAGCATTATTGACCAGTCAAAGGAATCAAATGAAGACTTCTTTTTTCATATATTCCATGAGGAAAGGAAAGAGCTTCCAATGAAATGCTAGGCCATGCTTTGTAGAAATGCTTCTCTGTCTAGCTGTATTTCACCTCATGAAGGCTTCAAAAGGGACAGAGGGTGAATCACACTCAGTACTTGAAATGAAGCTGAAGTTTCTCATCCACATTGTGAGACTGAGTTCTCATTCAGAATTTATCCTTTCTGGCTGTATTTCTGGATTCACGATGCTTAGTATTACCTCT
Source organism: Sialia sialis (assembly GCA_009812075.1). Taxonomy (NCBI): domain Eukaryota; kingdom Metazoa; phylum Chordata; class Aves; order Passeriformes; family Turdidae; genus Sialia; species Sialia sialis. Next base: position 55,609,003 of record VRYO01001463.1, read on the forward strand.
GGTTTCCAGCACGACACTTGTGAAGGCTAACTGATCTCCTTTATTCATATGATCCAACAGCTGTGCATAGGAAAATGTTGGTGGAAAATTTCACTGCAGACATTAGAGTACGAGATTAATAGAAGCTTCCATGATTTTTTTTTACTCAGATTTTCTGTTCAAAATTTCATATAAGAGCACAGTTAGATTCCAAACTCAAAATCCTTAAGGAGTCAATAAAGACATTTAAAATTAATATAATGTGTTAATGTATTAGAAATAGCTAAATAAAGATCAGAAATGGCTAAGGAAATGGATACTGGTGAGAGAGGTGGGGGGAGGTGTTCTGAAATGTGCTTTCTGTAATGGCCATACTATCTCTCCAACTCAAATGTCCAGTGAAATTAGTAGAGGACTTCTATATTATTAGCAGTGAAACGTTGGAGCAAACTCAGAGTGATATTTCTTTCCTTAGGTTGCAATGTTTTCTGACCTAAGGAATTAATTAGTAGTGTCATAAGTGCTACTCCCTGGTAAGCATTTCCTTTCTGAGTTTGTCTACATTTGCACGTGGTACTTATTGCTAGAGCAGTAAGTTCCACAGAACTATTTTTAAGGATTTAAAAAATACTTTCTCTATTATTTTATTTACTGAAAAAAGTTTCCTCTCATGCTGCCAATTTTTTGCATCGTGAAAAAGTGAGCATTTATTCTCTGTCCATCTTTGCCATGGCAGTCATGATTATATGTGCTTGTACAATCTCCTCAGGCATGGCTTTTCCAGACTGAAGCATTTCCACTGTTTTAGTCAACCCCATCATAGAATCTGTTATATATTTTGGTATCTATTCTTTCCTTTCTCCATACATTTCTACTGCACCATGTCTTTCCAAAAGCTACGTTGTCATTTCACAATTTTACAACACTTACTCCTTTCCTATTCAGTCTGGTTTTTCTTTTGTTTTTGGCTTGAGTGGTATTGCAGCCAGGCTTACTGCTCTGTATTTCCACAGTCCATATCCAGTGTCTTGGAAAAACATTTTCTTGGTCACATTTCCTACTTATTGCACTAGTAATAGGGCCAGTTTAAAATATTCCCTTTACTTAATCTTTGGAATTTGCATTTGAGTTGTTTGGCTCTTGTATAACTGTTGTTGTCTTGTAGTAATCTTTTTTTAAATTCATTTTATTGATTAAATTCCAAAGTCTCTTTTACTAATGCTTTCACTGAGACAGCCACATATTTGATGCCAGGGAAAACCCAACTGAAACCAAAACAGTGGTTTGGATGTCACTCAAGCCCCTTGGTAGATTGATGCAAAGAATTAATTTAATTGTTTGTTTTATTTTTTCTCTTGCAGCCTTAAGTTCTTCGAGCATTTCTTTAACATGCCGATAATCTTTTGGCCCTGCAGGCCCCTACTAGCACCAGGCATCCTTATTTTTCAAGATTTTTATGTCTCAAACTGTTCTTTGGCATGATTTTATATTTAACACATTAAAATTTATGCTCATCTCTGTTTTCTTTAATTGTATGCAGCTTTCATTTTTTAAACAATGCATTGTAAAAATTATTTCTTCTGGTTTCTGTTGTTAAAAAGCTAGTTTTCTTTTGGTCCTTCATGTGTCATATGTATTCAGACTTATGTTTTATGATAGTGTTTATGAAAATTTAAATCACATTTTAATAGACTTTAAACATCTTCATTTAATTTCAGTTTTCTAATTTATATACATAGATAGCTGATTCTTTGAAGTTACTGCATTAATGTTTTAATTTATTAACCTCAATTATCTTGTTTTTCCATTAAAACACCGTAGTATCACCTCCTATGTATTTTTTTTCATTTCTATACTAGAATGTATTCAACTAATTATTTTTAACACAATTTCCAAGTTGCCTAACATACCAATTCTTTATTTGCAATGACCTAATTAATCTGAATTATTTTTTAATGCTGCCACCTCGGAGGTGTCATGTTGAAAGTCTTTGTTTCCTTAAAAAAAAAGTCATTTTTTTTTTTACTGAAAAGAGAGATTGCCTTTGATAGGCAAATGCTTCTTTTCCTCTTTCCACTGAGACATTGAAAACATTGAGACATTGTCAGAGATCATTGCTCAAATACCTCCTTTTCAGATAACTTGTGATACTGTTTGCTTACAGAAGGAGTTCCATTTCCTTAAAACCAAACAGATTCACTATCCTTTTCCTCTCTCTTTTTGCTTTTATTTATATTACCAGTAATGGAACCTTAAAAGAAATACAAATGCCTGCTCATAGGAAATGCAGATCGAATACATGGAGATTTCCAAACGTGGACACACCAAGATCAAAGGGAGAAAACAAGTTCCTGATTTTATTCTGATTTTTATATACCATCCAGTCAATTACCTCAATATCATTAACCTAAAACTACAGCAAGTAGGAGTTTTGGGAAGATGAGAGACTAATTTGGAGCAAGGCAAATTAATTCTTCCACAGGCATGAATTCCTCTCTTCAGATGTAGAGTAAGGAATCTGTGAGAAATAAAGATACATAAACACTAATGAAATAATTTAGCAGTAAATAAGCATGCAAATACATTCTTAGTTTCTGAACTATTTCAAAGAATGCCAATGGACTCTGACACATTTTTGGCATTTAATCTTCTTCTTTTGTATCCTGTGAAAATTAGTTAAGATTTGCTGGCCAAGCTAAGCCAAAGCAAGCCAAGTCATCTCCCCCATTGTTGCTGTACTTTCTCTATTTCATAAACAGCCAAAACCTGCAAGATTTGGTTAACAAACACTGTTTTATGTAGAATTTTTTTACATGAATGTATAGTCATTTATCTTACTGGATAATTTCAGCAAACTCATCAAAAGGTAGCATTTTGCTTTTATTAGTTGAGAGAAACTATACATAGCATCTCATAGTTTGGAACAGTTGTCATTTTTTGATTTGTTTTAGATGGTCACTATTATTTTTATGCTCTGAGTTGTCACATTCTCAACCGAGAAGAAGCAAATAGCAAAATGTCAGGTTCCTTGCATGACCATTCCCTCATAATATATGTGTTGCATACAAAATCTTCTTTTTGAAAAGTCTTGAACCTTCAAATTTGCATTAATCAAGACAATGTTTTGCTTTCCAGATGACAAAAAACACATTATAAAAGATTGAAAGTGTAATTTTTGCTGTTTTTTTTTACACTGTGGGTATTTTTTAGGATTAATTGTTGGCAATTTGTATTTTAAGAAGATGCACAATGGTTTTTTTTCTGTAAATTTCTCCCGAACTTTCAAGTAGTCACATTTCTAGTCGCAACTTTTATGTATCAGCACTATCATTGTTCAAATAATCTGCATCAGTTATAATATTATATATATATATATATGTATAGACACACATATACACATATCTATATATATATTTATATATATGCACTAAGTGCACTTCAGATGGGAAGTTAGAAAAATATCCACGAAAAAAAATAAAAGAAAAAGAAAAGAAAAAAAAAAGGTTTGTACCTCGCTGTTTTCCAGTATGTTTTGTATTACCTTCATTTCTCTAGAAAGAGGTTTAAACAATCTCTAGGATTCTCTTTCAGGTTATTTTGCATATAAGCAGTGTATGAATACCAACTTTCTCCATTAAATACAGTAACAGTAATGAGGTACTGTTTTACTGTTTTCTCATGAGCTGTCAGCTCACAAATGTTTTATTCCATGTGTTATTAATAATATATTTCAGGTCAGTATTGTTAATAGAAGTTTGTGACTGGTCACTCATGCTTGTCCTTAACTTTAGCTGTTAGTAATGAAAACTTTCTCAATCAATTCACAAACTGCAGTTTTGCTGATGCTGCTCATTTTGTGCTATGAATTTCTGCCAACACTAAGCTTGTGAAGCCCTATGCTAATTGACTTTCCAATTTCACAATTGAAGTAATACTGTGCCAAATTTCTTGGAACATTATTTTATAGAAGTTCGTGCACAAAATTGACCCACGAGTTGTTTGCCATCTGTTAAATAAAACCAGAGCAAACAAACCTCAAACCAGAAGTAAAAAAAATTTACAATATCCTTCGTGCAGAAGTTGACAAGCTGGCGTGCAAAACCACCATAGAAGCTTCCATTCAGAATCACACTTTTAATGACATTCTTGTCTAACAAAGAAAAATGTGTAATGGTTGTAGAATAAAAAATGCTAGGATATTCTTCCTGCTGCACACGTTTTCTTGTGTCATCACAAAATTAAGTATGTCCTGGATTTTTGTTTCATGGAAGGCATTGTACACATCCATAATGGTTACAGTAGGTGTAGCAAAGTTTTGCAAACAATATTTCCAGCTGGAATAAAAATAGAGGATGCAGAGATCTAACATTTTATTTGTCAGAAGCATAAATGCCAATTTTGTTGGATTTTTTTTTAAATTTAAGTGGTACAGTCTGCTGAAGAGTTTACCATACAAGCAGGCTTATAATTTTAATGTACATAGTAACATCTTCAATACAGTGATATTAATAGCAAAAATGAGAATCAGATTATTTGCTTCGTTTTCCTATAAAAAAAGAGACTGTTGATTATTTTTTACTTTATCCTTTTTCCTTTGACATTTCCAACAAGCACTTGAAACTGTTTTTCTGATTTACAAGGAGATTTTCAAATGTGCCTTACATCAGATTATAGCAAGTCGGCGCATTTGAATTTGTAAATTAAGCTAAAAAACTACTATTGTATCATGTTTTTAGAGGCTAGCTCAGGAATTTTTCTAAACAATGGAAAAGTAGCATTTCAGCTCTGGCTTTTGCAGTGAAATGCCAAATTTTAGAGTTAGTTTCATTGGCTTTCCCTTGAGGGGCTTGGATTGCTCAGACTGAGTTCCAAAATGTGCTGACTTAGGAGTGGCCATAAGGGCTCAGAAAATAAAATTGTAGCATAAGAATAGTCCTTGTCAGTTGGGGGGGTTATTCAGAAACATAGTTTAACAATTTTTAGTTGGAAAAAGCATTCAAAATCCTTTCAAAACAAAAATCAGCCTTATTTAAAAAAGTCTATAGCTAGGTTTTCTGTTACAATATGCTGAAGAAAGCATTTCTTTGAACATCCAACTCCTGTATCATAGGTGTCTAAACATCTACACAATCAAATATAAAAATAGGAAAGAGCAGTTCCTATATTTTGTTCTTCCTTAATTATAGGCAAGAAAAAGGTGTAGTTCTGTCCATCGAGTTGTTACTTTTTTTCCCTTTGGAAACTGGAATGGGCCTTGAGGGTTGTCTTGCCCATATCCAGTGATTCTGTAGGATCAGGTATTCCAAGGAATTCCCTAAAGTTTCTCTAACTTGTTTAGAATCAGGCTTTTAGTAACTGTATTTTAGTACTTTATGATCAGTTTACTTTTTTTAGGACTGGGAGGTGCACGGTCAAAGGTGTGAATGTATGCATTCATTGCATTGAACTTTCTTTCATTTGAAACGAAGTACTTACTTGGATCTGCTTTTAATATTTTTTTTAAATGATATGTTTTTGTTCGTTTATTTGATGTTGCTGATGGTGTTTTCTTTTGTTTGTTATGATGTGATGTTACCTTTTATTTGCTATGCCTTCCAGCTTGTTTTTAAAAAATATATGAATATATTATTAAAATGAGGCAGTGTCAGGAATGATATTTTATTTTTTGATGTCAGAAGAATTTATAAACAAAGCCGTTTACCTACAGGAAAATGATAAAGGGTTGTCACCAACTTTTGGTTGAGAATGCACAGCATGCAGAGTGCTATTCCTCAGCAACTCTGAAAAGGGAGGCTAGTCAGTGGAAAAATATACTTCTGCATGTTTGCATTCTCCCTTTCAATGTCATTGCCTTCAGTCTTGTCGAATTCTACAAAATGGGACATTTAGCACAAGAGGGCACTTGAAGAAAAAATAAATGACTGCAGAAAATTGGATGTTGTTTCTTTTGAATTGTCATGGACAGAAAACCCAGCCACCGTTTTGTCAGAAGTTGTGCTACAAATCTTGACTAAATACAAAGCCTGAAGTTTTCATGTTGTTTTAATGTCCCTTTCAAGACTTTCGCCAAGAGCAGAGAAGCAACTGCTTGAGACTGACCCAGTTTATCACCAAAAGGTGTCTTGTGGGTCATAAGAATGAAAAGTGCATCTAGCTCAGTTGTTTTTCTCCATCAGCGCCCATAAGCTGATACGTAGTGAGCAGTAAAAGCAAAACAAATTTATATGTTTTTTCACAACAAGTTTCCCAGCTTCCAGTGGTTTCTCACCCATGAGCTTTCCATGCTTTCTCTGCTTGGTGATTCTTAAAAGATCCCTCCTCTAGCACCTGCCCAGCCTTTCCTTGAACCCAGTGCTATATTTGCATCTGCAGTACTGTTTGCCAAAAATACATCCATGACTTCCTACCCACTGCCAAATAAACCATCTCCTTTTACTGGTTTGAATATGAATCTTACTCTCTTCATTTTATATCCTAAGTTCCTCTATTGAAGGATTGGTTAATAATTTAGAATTCTCTCCAGCTCTCTCACATCACTTTACTTTGTGATCTAAGTCATCTGTACTTCATTCACCTTCTCTGCTGGCCTCTACACCACTTCTCCAGGCTGAAGAGGCCTTTTTGCTCCTCTGACACGAGCTGTTTCATACTTTTTCCTCTCTGACCCTTGCTTTTCTCCCTCTTTGAGAGGAATGAAAGGTGGCTGAGCTCAAGTGTGGGTAAATCATGGTCATAGTGGCACAAAAATGCTCTCCATTTTTCTCTGTTGGTTTGGCGACTAACCTTAGCACTTGATTTACTCTTCTGACAGCTGCTGAGCACCGAGCAGGTGTTTTTAGAGCACTCACTATACTGTGCTGAGGCTTGAAGCCCCTCTTTTCCTAAAATGGATAGTCCTGGATTCCAGACTTGTGTTAACTGACATGTTTCTATGCTTCAATTCTCCCCTGTTTCCTGAATAACAGCATCAAAAGTCTTTTGAAAACCCAAATAGGTATTAAAAAATATTTAATATGGACAATTATACTTAGGTATACCATCTTTGTATTTTAGTGTGTGTTTCCTCCTGGTGTCATAATGTGAAGTAGCAGTAAATGTTCTTTAGTCATGCACCTAGTTTCTTCTGAAATGCAGCTTCATTAGAGGTACATTAAAATGCAATAATGACATGAGCTATATATCTATATCAAAGTTCAAACTTCTTATCTCAATTAGAACTGGAAAAAAATGGCAGAAAACTTTACAATTCAGATAAATTTTTCTATTCTTTTAAAGAGAGTGGGTTACTACTTTCATCCTCTAAGATCAATGAATTAAATATGAATTCAGTATAAATTCTATGCCCTCCTAATCACATGATGTTCATCCATTGCATGAGAAATTAATGCAAAATCAGTTTCTCAGGTAAAGATAGTAACCATAAATCTGTGGTTCAGAAAGGTAGAATATTCTTATTTTCTCTAAATAATGATGCAATTAATTAATGCTCAACTGTAACAAAATGTTACAGTTGAGTGTTGAGAGAGTTTATTTCTGCTAAACAATAGCAAGAATGCTAAAAATTATTTTTAAAATTTCAATGATGATACATGCATGTAGTTTCTGATGAAGGATTAACTGTCTTTCATTAAGCTCTTCTTGCAAAACTCACTGTTGAAATTTAGGCTCCCTGTTTTTGGGGCATCCAAATTTACATTTAATGAGTGTCTTGGTCCATAGTAAATTACCTCAATAGGCAGCTAAATTACATAAGAAAATTTTAAACATAAATCTTCTGAAATACATGATGCAGAACTTTTTTATTCAGTTTTATATCTACAAAAAGATTTGTGATAATGTTAAAAAAATGACACCTTTTTTGTAAGTTCTTTGGGGTTTCGGTTTTGGTTTTTTGAGTAAACATTTAAATGAGGAAACAGTATAAAAATAAAAAAAAAGTCCTAGATGTCACTACTGAAAATATCGGTTTGGACATCTGGACATTGTAGAAGACTTGAGATGCAGAATACATACCCCAGCTAAGGAAAATATGGAGGAATGAGTCACTTGGCTTGTCTCTCTTGAAATTCAGGGTGTTTCTTCCTTGTCAGCTCAGAAATTATCTCAGCAAATACACAGTAGTTTCCTTAAATCAAATAATCAAAACAAGGATTTTTCTCTGTGGAAGTTTTTACATGGCCAGGGTCTGGAATAGAAAAAAGAAGAGAGAAAGCTATTCTACACATAGAGGAAATTACAGCAGAGTAGGATACCAGAGGGATGGCACGATAGCTGAAAAAGTTATGGTTTTATATTGGCCTATACTCTTTTCTTCTGATTAAAAAAAAGTAATTTTTTTCCCCCAGGCAGAAATGGTTTTGATAAGAGAAGTAGTATACAGCAATGTACATAGTCAACCAGCTAATAATTGTTATATTAAATATCTATGTAATTCCATTAAAAATTCCTTGCACTCCCAAATTTGCTATTGTAATTCAAAATTCAAATTCAGGTGCTGATGCCTACACATGAGAATATATTTTATGAATAAAAAAGCAATTGCAACAGACTGCTCAAAAGACGGGAATTTTGTTCCTATTTCTATTGTTCAGTGAAGCAATAAGCAGCAGCAATCATGCTCTCAAGAAAGATAAAATGAGTAAGATCCTGTGTACCTTTAAAATAATTGGCTTTGTGTTTGTGCATGCACAGCAGCCAAGGACTTAATGAAAACTTTTAAATCCTTCATTCATACAGCCTCATAGAGTGTAAACAAGCAGGTAGAAGACTTTGATAGACTGCCTCATTATAATGGTGCCTGTGCCATTTAATCACAAAGCGAACGGCAAGCCAGTGGCCTCTTACAATGTGGAATGTAATTTTTCTATTTGAAAACTATTTTGCACAAGCCAAACTCAATTGCTTTAAAAATAAAAGCTGAGGTACCTATTCCAACCTACTTATATTGACCCATACATATTTTCCATACAACTCAGGTTTGGTATGCCTGATGATACTCAGAGCTGTCAAAATATTATCATACAGCACTAAGTTTATTTATAAAAAAATTAGCTTTGACTATGGAAGTTCTTCATAATTTCTCTCTTTCTTTTTCTTTTTTTTCATAATGAGCATAAACAAAACCTGCATCTTTGGTGCAGTTGGGATTTCTTTGTAAATTTTCTAGGACTCTGTATTTTTTCAAAATACAGGCCAAAATTCAAGTAAAGATATGTTAAAATCAGATACAATTTAAAATTCTATATTAAAATTATTTGGGTTTTGAAACAAACTGTATTATCATCTGCATTTTAAGAAGGAAGTCTAATTGAAGATGTTAGCCAAATCCATTGTGTAATGCTGTCATGTCATAGACTTAAGTTTTTTCCTTTCAATCTTCATTTAAAAGTACCTTGTTTATAGCAATATTTGAATATTTGCTAACTACTAAATAATTTATGTCTTCTTAATCATGAATGTGCTCCATCTTATATATAATATTTCCTCTTACCAGTATGATTAAACTGTAAGAAAACATGTAATTAAACCTTCCCTGAGAATACAATTTACAATTGTCCTGGTTTAGCACCAGACAGAAGCTAAGCCACACACAACAATGCACACACTTTCCCCGGTGGGACAGCAGAGAGATTCAGAAGGGTAAAAGAGCAGAAACCCGTGGATTGAGATAAAAGTACTTCAATAGGCAAAGCAAAATCTGTGAGGGCAAGCAAAGCAAAACAAGGAATGAATTCACAGCATCCCATGGGCAAGCAGGTGTTCAGCCATCTCAGGGCCCCATGACACATAATGGTTACTGGGGAAGACAGAGACACTCCAAACATCTCCCTGTTCCTCTTTCTTCCTCCAGCTCTATGTGCTGAGCACGGCACTATATAGTCTGGAATGTCCCTCGGGTCAGTTGGGGTCACCTGTCCTGGCTGTGTTCTCTGCCAGCTCCCTGTGCACCCCAGCTGCCTCACTGGTGGGACGGGCTGAGGGACAGAAGAGGCCATGACTTTGTGTAAATGATGCTCTAGGTTGTCAGCTGTGTGCAGCACAAATCCAAAACACAGCCCCATACCAGCAACTGTGAAGAAAATTAGCTCTGTCCCAGTCAAAACCAGCACAGTAATATAGTACTCAGCAGGTAGAACTTCTCATTAAGTTACACACAATGTTGTTAGTAGAATAGGTGAGTGTCTTCTGTATATTTTGTTATCTTTCATTTTTCTTGGTTTTTTAAAAGAAGAATATAATTATTGGACTACAAAATCTAGAAAGCCTGTTAAGCATAAATAACTATGTAAATGTATACAATTCTTCAGACCAAGAGTGGAAAATTCTGTCCTGTGAAGAACTGTAATGGAAGTCTGTGCAAGAACTTACATTCCAAAGAGCTTGTCAAAGTGAGACCAAAGACTCTTGAAATGTCAGCTTTCTGCATATAGCTGGATTCTGCCCTACAATTACAGCAGGTGAAGCATGAATTACTTCTGCCATGATATTTTCTTGTGTTTTAGGTGAAAGTTTGAATCAGCAGATATTTGCACAGCTCTAGCTGCTTTTTGCAGTCAATCTCACTGAAGCTAAATGGAGCCTGGTTATGTCTGTCAAGAGATTCTGTATGCAAATGTATGTATATGAGAAGAATGAGGTAGCTAGATAGACTGAGTGATGATATTGACAGGGACCTTCTCTATGGCTTCCTGAGTTCCATTGTCTCAGGTGAAATAGATACTTTTTCAGGTATTGAACCTGTTCAACGTTATTAACTTGATACTTAAAATATTACTAACCATGTGTCCAAGGGAAGCAGAAAAATACACAGCAGAAGCCCTTAATGCAGTTACAGCAGGAGAAAGAGCATCTGTGAACACAAAGTGCTGTTGGTGAGATCAACCTTCTGCTGTAGAGGTGACATGTAAAATATGCAGAAGCTACCCCAGGTCAGAGTAAATCAAATTGCTAAAGTAATCAGGTTGCCATCTCTACTTTTCATTTTGACTAATTAGATGGCTAAAACCCACTACAATTTACATAGTCATTTCTCCTTGATCTTGTCTTTGTTCTGCTGATTGTTCAAAAAAGATGCACAGCAAACTAAAAATTCTATAGTTATAGACTTGTCTGTTGTGAATAGATATTTAGATTTCTTGTTTCATCTGGATCTAAGCTTCATAAGACAGAGTAAGTAATTTCAGATACAGGAAGTCAACAGCTCCTTTGCTGTATATTACTTTCTACATATATACATCTTTTTTTTTATTAAGTCCATGATTTTTAATTGCATTTAAAAAATATGTAGGAAATGTGGGGCCAGTTTCTGGATAGACTGTCACAGAGCTTGGCATAGCCATTCTTTGTCCTCTCCTGAAAAATCTGCATTTTTCAGTTTTCAGTGAAGAGATTTGTGGCTTGCGTCGTGATAAACCAGATTCCTAATAGCTGTCATTTATCATCCAAAGAGGAATATGGATCTGAAGAGCAAGATGATTCCCATTAATACTTCTGAAAAATGAAGCTTGGCTTTTCCTTCCTTTTCTTTAAGAAAGCACACTCATAAGCACTAAAATTCTTGCAGGGTCAACCTTACTTAAAAGGTTTCAGAGTATCTCTGCCTACAAACAATAAGATTGTGTTTTTCTGGAATAATTGGAAGGTTTCCCATTCATGTAAATGCAGGGCAAAAATAAAAATTACATCCTTATGCAAGAGATCAAAGGAAAACCACTGAATGGTTTGAATGTTTAAAATCTATCTGAAAACCCAAGAAAAGCTTCAAATTTAGTACTTGGAAAAAAATTAGATGTCAAATCTCTCTGGTTTTGCTTGCTTATTTACCTTATAAAAGGCTACTGAAATTAAATGCTTAAATGGAGACATTTATGGAACTAACAGACACAATTAGCAGTCAGATGGAAAGTTTCTCCTAATATTGATTTTAAAGAAATACAGTCCTTACAGATGTTATGTTCATACAAGGAATTAAAGAATGGCTGTAAATGGATGTTTCTAATTAAAAAATTTAATTTTTTTTAATGTTGTTTTGTTAGGCATGGAAAGAAATACTTTATTTATATTTTAATTTCTATTATTTTTTTCCTGTCCTGTATTTTCTTTCCAAAATTGATCTCCCATAACACGGAGTTCAGTTTCACAGATAGATACCTGTTAGTGCAGGAATCATGCAGTGGGCAGTGTAAGATTCTGACCTGTGGGGAAAATGGTAGCAGCCTGAAATGCAACTTAAATTCAGCAGAAGCAGCTCATCACCACAGAGAATTAATTCCAAATCTCTGTGTTTGGAAAGTGAGAGATTTCCACTTGTTTACTTAAAAACTATCTTTATATAACTTCAAAAAAATCCAGTTTTTATCTATTTTGAAACTAAAACACTTTGCTAGTTTGATCTTTGCATGAGTTAGTGCTTAATTCACAAAAGTGTATCTACAATAACTGCTAAAACCAAAGGAAGCAGGCCTGTTCATCCAAAGGTTAATAGCAAGAAATCTAGATAATTTAATTTGTAAGTCTTCCTTCTTATAGTGGTTACCTGCACAGCTGCTCTAGGCATTATAGAAAGTGGAGTAATTATTTGTACAAACCAAAATGGTTCTCTCAGATTCTGAGTACAGCCATGCTAATTATAGTAGCTATATTTCAACTGTTAAAATCCCCCTTTAGGAGAAGAAAGCATAAGCTTTGGGAGTTAAAAACATGCTATTGCCATTTTACTTCCTTGGAATTTTTAGATCTAGTGAAATTAGAGATTTAAAGTTTTGTGCAGGCATGTAATCATCTATATTCAGTGATTTGGCAGAAGCACAGTGAAAATAGATGTAATTCCACCATCTCTTCTCAAAGCATGGCTTGGGTAGACTGCTTATACCAAATTACATAAGCATCTTTGTTGTATTTTTTAAATCTTCTGCATCGTTGCTGACATTGCTTAAAGGTGTGCTAATTACTGTCAGTTGCTGTAATACTGGACACCTGTGAGCTTGGAATTAGGCAAAGACAACCAATTCATTTTATGTAGGACACTGAACAGGCAGCAGATGGTAATAAGCTTCAGTCAACATCAAGCTGGGGAGGATTCACACCACCAAGCTAGATGTGGAAAACTCAAAATCCCTTGGCTAATCCCATGAGCCAGCCATTCTCCCTAATTGTGTCTTTCCATAAGAAGATGTACTTTACGTGTTCCAGTCTCAGCTGAATGAACAAACATGATTTAATGTACTGACTGTAGGATTTTACTAATCTATTTATTAGTTCCCCTTTCAAGGGAAGTTATAATGATGTGTTTTCACTTAAAGCAATTAGAATGTATTTTTAACAGGGGAAATGACTTAGATTATAATTACAGAGCATTATGCTGCACTTTTAATGATTTTGCTCTTTAGAAAAATGAACAGTGAGAATCATTTTGCATAAAGTTATTACCTTGCTCTAGCAACCTAATACTAACTTCCTTCTCAGCCTGTTGGGTGACCACAACTCTTGGATCAGTCTTATACTGAAATAAAAAAGAAGAAAATGAATGAACATTTGCAATTGCATCTGTAACAGCTGAAATATTTGAGCCTTTGTATAGTTTTGAGGCACAACCAAAGCTAATTTGTGAAGGTTTTACTGCTCTTTTTTAACATTTATAATTCCCAATGGTGAATGTTTTAAAATAGAAAATTAAATCTACTGTTATAGCAGCAACAAATCCATGAGACAGTATAAGCAAGCATGCCTTGGCCTATATGTTCAACAGACAGCAAAGATAAAAGAAAGGACAAATGCAATTCTGCCCCTTTGCCAGGAAGAAATTATGTGACACATGGGCTTGACAAAGAGTTGGTTTAGTCTCATGAGAAAAGTGGGCAGTCACAAAATAGTAGATATGGAGCATGGCAGGTAGGTTTTCAGCCTCCTGCATCCAGTGGTTTGCATGCCTTGTGTGATAGGGGAATTTGCAGCTGCTGTACCACAAGATATTTTCATCCCTTTTCGTCTCAGCTGCAGCATACACTCTTCTCTAAGAAGGCTATTTGGCTGAGCAGTTTTTACAATGTTTTTTCTCAAAAGTTAATTAGGGAAGCTACATATATTTTCCTAACCCTGAGTCTTTCAGCCTTCATAGAAATTACTAAAATAATTGATAGTCAATAAAAGAAAAGTCTCACATTAGTGAGGTTATCTCAATCAATCCTCTGTACAGAGCCTTTACTGAATAGTGAACTATTATTCTTCTCTTTAATTCTCTGAAATTACCTCCCATCAACAAACCTTGCTAGATCCCCTCCTGTGGAAGGTAATTTTCTAAAAGTATGCAAATAGAAAGCAGAAATGACACTGTGCTATAAAAGTGAGAGAGAGTACAAAAAGGTTAGAGATTATGGATTTACGGTCAAATGGTTGGAAACATTAGTACTTCAACAGCATTGCTGTAATCTCGTAGGTAAATGCACCTTTTAGAAATTTCACTGCACAGCATACATTAATAAAGGCTGTTAGGTGATTTGGACAGTCTGAAAGGAGGGAGGTTCTAAGGTCTAGGTATTTCAATTAAAGTGGAGACAGCTGCTCATTGGTTTCCTAAACAGGAAATGCATAAGCTGGTGAAGCTTGGACCTTGAAAGCATACCTGAAATATTGGCCTGAGTCCAATTAGAACAATAATGGGATTGAATGATTTCTTAGTGCACTGAAACTGGAAGAAGTAGAAGGCTGAGATGGTGGGGAGAAGGTAGGGCTTAGAAATAAGGGCAATAGGAAGGGTGCCATAAACATTCATAATACAACTCAAATCTCTTGCAGAATGTTTCTGATAAGTTAAAAATAAAGTTTCGCTTCACTTATGGGTTTTGTTGAGGTTCCATCACTGTCGGATAAAACATGAGTTATAAATTATGACCTACCTGCATCTCAAAACACTTTCAGCCATCATCAGTTCTCTTTTTCTCCACACAGATAGATATTTCTCTTTTAAGATACCAGACGCTGTGAACCAAAGAACTAATCAGGAGTTTGTGTGATACATAATACTGGAAGATGATCCAAGTTGTTCTTTAATCCTCTTCTGACTGATAGAAATATCTTAATTTGGTTATAGACCCATCTTATAATGTAGGTCTTTCCTTTAGTCACAGCAGTTAATTAAATATTCTAGTTGTGGGATGGTTGTTTAAGATGAACTGGCTGGGTGCCACTAGAAGCATTTGGCTCTTGTAAGTCTATCAAGACTCAATATTTTTGTTGTGAATTCCTGAAAGGGTTAAAGGAATTGAGAATAAAACTTGATGCTGGTTCTTGGGGTATGTGGGTGAGCTGGAATCTTAAAGATGTGAGTAAAGAACAAGGAAAGCATGGAGGTTTGATTCAGAGCAGTTCTGTCAAAGATAGGGAGACTCTGGAAGGCAGAGCATGTGTTCAATGTGTTATTAATTTTTCCTTCATTTGCTTTTTAATTTCCTATCACAAGGCTGCTGTTGTGTAGGCAGCTTGTCAATGTACAATATATTTGAAATTCTCTGATAGGAGCAGAGTGACTAATTGGCTTGGCTGTATAAAAGACGTAATAGTTTGTAGTCAAATGATTTCTTTTGTCAGCTTTAAGATCTGTTCTGAGAAAAATACTCTATGGAGCAATGATGGAAAAAAATGTTCTAAAATTTCATCAGAGTTCTGATTTCTTGCTAAAAAGGACTGTATGAAGTGCTTTTTTGTTTGTTTGCACTTCATGAATTATGATCATTATTAATGTGGTAGCTTTTTTCCAGAACTTTTTAGTTCACCAAACAATAGTGATGCCTTGCTTTAAATTATTCCTCTTCTGTGCCTAAAGAACTGCTCGTGAATATAATTTTTCTTTGCATAATACCTGACTGTACAAGACACTGGTATCGTTAGATATTTATTACTGTTCATTATTATTATTATTGTGATTTAATTACTCTTAGATATGTATTTATAATTAGATATTTATTGTTAGATACATGCTGTTATTATATATTTATCCATTGTTAGATATTTATTTACTATTAGATATTTATCTGTTGTCAGTTACTTACTGTTGTTAGATACTTATCTGTTATATTTAGTATCAAGGTAAAGGCCTTGGTAAAGGTAAAGGCCTTGTCAAGCCTCTAAAGGGGAGAAATGATGCCTTGGGTTTTAGCTTTTATACTTTTCAGATTCTCTGCTGCTTAGTGTGTAATTCTGAAACTCCATGTTAGATGTTAGTAAGCTCTCTCCACAGGGTAGTTAGACAAAACAATCCCTTGTCAGCTAGAGAATCAAGGACACCCATTACCCAAAAAGCATAAACAATGTGGAAGGGACGGGAGCAAGCCAAAGAGTTGAGACTTCATAGCCTGGGGCTGTGGTTGGACAATTGACCCCAACATGTAGATGAACCAAAACTCATAAAAGTATAAAAGCTCATGACCAGGATCCATCTTGGATTTGACTTGGGTGTAGCCCTGGCCAGGCCCTTGCACCGCCCAAGGTGTATCCTTTCAATAAATACCTATTTTTTCCCTTTTGCTCTATCTAGTCTCTGTTCCAGGTCAGCCTTTCCAGGCATCAATAATGCAACCTATGCTCTTATGAATATCAATTTACTATTAGTGTTGTTTAGTAAATAATGAATAGTGGCAATAGGGGAAAAATTTTGAATCATCATGTCTAAAACGTGGTATACATTGTATTCTTCTTTCCTCTAAGGGCTTTATATTGAGTACTGCTGCGGTAAGGCATGTGAAGAGCTCATCCTTTATTTAATTTGTGTTTTTGTGCAAATGGTGTAAGCAATGCGAATGGGCATTAAAATCAAGGGTCAGTTTTGAAGTATATATCCATTCACTGTTTGAGATTTACTGAAAGTAACTGAGGAACTTTGATGTTATGATTGCTTAAAAAAAATGACCAGAACAACACAAACCACAACAAAAAACCCAAGGATTTGTTGGTTTGTTTGTATTTGTGTTAGTATTCTAGCTGAAGATAGTTTGACCCATTTTAAGAGGATACTTGAAACTAGCTCCTTGTTTGAATGCTTGACAAACATTTCCTCAGCTTTCAGTAAGAGTAGAAGGCATGACAGTGCTTGCAAAATTGGTATGTTGCTATGGAAATAGATGTGATACCACCAGTTTATGCTTCATTGCCAGATCCAATGGGAAGATATAAATGAGGGAGAAATCTCTAGGGTACTGTTTCTATATGTGGAAAAAATTAAAATACAACCAAATATTAATTAGAAGTTAATTGAGATGTTTTTAGTACACCATGATGTTCAGATTTTTTTGTTTCTTATAGCTGATCTGTAAATCTTTTATCTAAATTTTGAGAACTTCAGATTCTGTGCCTGGTTCAAACTGGTCAGACGCAAATCTATTTCAACCCAGGAATTAGGGAGCTCTACCTAGATGTCAAATTACAGTAGGCTTACATAAATGCTATGTTGTTCTACTGTCTTGTTTCATCTGGGTGAGAATTTACATTGTGCATCACTTGTTTACTGTATTCTAACTAATCACTCAAATTGTTGTTCCTGTTGTTATTTTCTCTTCCATTTCTATCCCAATAAACTATTGTTCTCTAAACCCACAAATTTTGCTTCTTTTCCCCCAATTTTCTCCCCCATCCCACTAGCAGGGGACAGTGAGTGAGCAAGCAGCTGTGGGATGTTTAGCTACCTGCTGGTTTAAACTGTGACACCTTCATTTTCTGTTCCCATGAAATAGGATGATTGTTCTCTAGTAAGCTGAAAGTCTCTTTATTAAATTCAAGAAATTAACAAGTTAATTGATGAAGGAACTGCCAGCAGTCATGTTGCAGTTTCTGGTTGGGTATCTGTGTGTACATGCAGGGGAAAAGGTTCTGTCGGACATTTATTTTGCTTGGTTTGGAAGGATTAAGTAAAGAAATTCGCAGTGGGGTGGGGGGAATCCAGAAGGGGAGAGAAATGGTCATTTCTGAGACTTTCACACTCTGCTTGTTTTACTGCAAAACAGGAAATACCTGTCCCGAGGGTCTGAACAGGAACATTCATGAATAAGATGAGTGATTTTTAGAGGTTGTCCTTTCTTGGACCCCTCTTTCTCTTCCATGTTTTAGTCATTGCTGCTTGAAGAAGTGCAAAGTTTAAGTTGCAGAGGTGAAATTCTTGCTCATAAATGAGTCAACTGAAGTGTCAGCTTTCAAATCACTGTTGACATTTTCATTGGTAAAATTCCCTTGTTTTCAGACTTTGACTATCAAGGAGTCTTCTCTGGACACAAAATGCTATTTTATTCTTTCTGAAAAATGATGCTCCAGTGATATGAGATAGAAATTACTTCTCCTTTCCTTCCAATTCTCAGAAATCAATTTTTCCAATTTGTATAGAGTTGTGAATAGTCACTTCCCTGGGTTGTGGTGTATACCACAGCATGAGATAAGAAATAGGGTAATGTGAAAAGAAAGATAGTAGATTTCAGTTTATTTATATATTCGCCACATTATATTTTCTTCAAGGAATCTACTATTGAGATTTGAAATTTTTTTTTTTTTTAAACATTTTTATTGCTTCTGGTGTATCTGATAGTCAGTTACATGTCAGTAGGTTGAAGCGACTTGTTCTGCCTGTCTTCAGCAGTGCTGGTAGTTGTTTAGATGAGAAGTGAAAGACGAAGTATAGTTATTAATCCTAGGTGTCATCAAAACAAGTTTTTGCCCCTGTTCATTCAGCCAGCATTAATTGCTGATGATGTGCAGAAAATCAGATTTTTGGAATGCTTAGGAGTAAATCCTATCTTCTGTTTAAGCAGTAAATTACATCTGTGGAATTAACCAGTCTCAGACACTCAGAACTCCTGGATTGGTAATGAAAATATCTAAAATATAACAGAAGAAGATTTTAAGATCAATGAAATTTCAACAATGTCCCTAGTAGTTTTCAAGGTGTTTAATATGTTTTTGAAATTGTCAGAAAGCATTTGATTTGAGCCTCTTGTCCCTCTAGCCTAGGTTGTGATGAACCTTCATGATGGATGCTGTCATCAAAACCACTGCTACAGCAATGGCAAGACTGCAAACCTGATGTGGAAAAGAGAAGCTGGGTCCCATTACAGGAAAAAAGCCACCTTAATTTAAAATCCCATATGTTGGCCATATACTACTTCTTCTCCAAAATTTAACAAAATGGTCATACTTAATCTGTGCAGGATACTGCTTATCCTAGACTGGTAATAGAAAGTACAAATTCTGAACTTTCCCAAAAATGTCTTAGTGCAAATGTCTTGGTGATGTGATCAAAATTTCAAAAACTTGTGAACAAAGAGTACATGGTGTAGTGGAAAGTAAAAGCACACATTTTTACAATAGTGTGATCCCAGATACAGAGTTATTTCTGTCCCTTCATAATTTCAGAAGAATGGAAACCACCATCCCAGTGTTTGCAGTCTAATTTCTATTCAGCTTTTGTTCAGAGCCTGACATCTGCATGCGTCTTTTGATCTGTGCTGTGTTTCGACTGAAGGAAGAGATGAGGGCAGAGAATTATGCAACTCGGAGGCATAAAGCCTGATGGATTAAAAGAAAATGCGTATTCTTACTCTAGACAAAGCAACACTAAGCTTTTCTCTAGAATTTACTGAACCTTAATTCTGAGATATTGTAAGCATGTTTTACCTCTGTATAATGGGCCATAACCACTGTTGAAAGATACTTGCTTTTCTAAAGTTAACAATACATAAGCTTTGTAGGAAATACTTTATTTGAAAAGAATCAGCTGGGGAGGAGGAAGAGCTCCCATCCTAAATTACTTTTTCAAAAATGCATTAAAAATTTTGTTGCTGAGAAGAAGGTAGCAATATAAAAACTGGGGAGGGGAAATGGGAAGAGAAGACTAAGGAAGTGGAAAGAGAAAATTGAGGGAAAAGCACACCATATTGATGCTTTCTAGAGTTTCAGATGGAGTCCTTGACAGACAATTGCCTTTGCTTGGGAAACTTGCTTTCAAGGTGTGCAAGTGGAAAAACCTCTTGTAGGCTCTGTGGACCAATTTTGCTTCAGCTCATTGAATTCCGGTTTTAAAGATAACAGAGGGTAGAACTGAGAAGAATAAAAAGGCTGTATGTTTAGAGAAAGATCTCCAGGTTTTTTTCTCTCAGAAATTCCTCACAGAGAAAATTATAGCTTTAAGAGAAAATTTGAGCATTTAAGGCTGAATTTAGTCACTAATTCACTTACTCACAGGATCATGGAGGTCAGCTAGTCCAACATCCCAGAGTGGCACTGTTAACTGTACAGTGGGACTGTATGTGATTTTAAAATAATCTCAGCCATCATATCAAGCTTTTGCTGTTCACAGTTTGCAGGAATTCTCTGCAGCAGTAATGAAAAGGATACTAAAATAGATTTCTTAATGAAAGCACTCTCTTAAAACACATCCACCATCTCTTATGACAGCTCTAAGAAATTGTAATCACCTATAGCAAAATTGGGGAGTACTGCTCTAGAAATTAAGAACTTCAGCCAGTAATGCTTGCAAGTGTTTATATTTTTAAATAACATACTTAGTTTAAATTCTCTGAGCTAATTAATTTTCCTCTTGAAGTATCTATAAATGAGTTAAATTAGTTGAATTATGACATCTTCTGTACTTTCACTTTGAGGATATACATTCCTCCCAGTAAAGCTTCTGAGTAAAGGTACACACACACACACAGAGACAGTTAATCGTGGGTGTATTTTTAGAACAAACACCCACTTATATAATTGGCTTGGATCTCTGGAGAAGTGGTGTAGTGTTGTTAAAAAGATCAGTGACAAGTAGAATGACACACATGCAAAACCTTAAAGGAATTAAATATGTGTTGTATCGTGTTACTGAATTAGCTTATGGTCACTGAGGTGTGCTTTTTTATGGTTTGCCTTGCTTTCCCTGAAAAAAAAAAAAAAAATCAAAGGCTGATACTTCAATAAATTAAACTATTCTATATATAGGCATGAGGGAAAGAACTTATAACTTCTCTTTTAAAATAATCTCATTGTAATAAGCAGCAATACTCCCAAAACAAAGCTGGTCCAGAGTTTGCACTGGACAAAGAAAAATAAAATTGTAACCAATTAAAAATATTCTAGTCAGTCCCAGGCAAAATTATTTAGTTAGTCTTAGGCAGAATTATACAGCTTCAATTTTAAAGTTATTTAAACTTCAAGAACTAAATATTAGAATTAAAAAATATGTGGCCTTCTCACAATTTCTGGATGCTAAAGACCACAGAAAGGCAAACTGAATATAAGTGGACTACTTGGTGTAAATTCTGTCAGGGCAACTCTAATGCTTCTAAATGAATAATACTCTGCCTATAGAAAGAATTTATCCCAAAGATCAGCTCTAGTATTGACCTGTGTAGGTATATCTTGTAAAAACATTTTTTCCCTTAATTTTCTATTATGTTTTGATTATGAGTTTTTTGTTAGCAGTGATCAAAAAATAAATATGTGCTAAGAAACCAGAAAAAATTTATGTAGACATGTTAAGACTAGTTCTGACCATCCACCTTGATGACAGTATTTTGAAGCCAAGCTTGGGTCAGTTTTGTGTAATAGTCCATTGCTCTCTTTTCTTCTGGTTTTTGCCTGTGGTCAGTGGGAATATTGCTCTCACTCCTTTTTGAGCAAGCCCTTCATCTGCAAAAGATGTCTGGAAAAGTTTCATATAAATAAGGCATTAAAACCACATAGTGAACTTTGCTATTACTTTCCACAAAAACCAAGTTTTGAAAAAATTAAAACCCCCACAGACCTCCTATCTTGCACTGCTTGTACCATTGAAAACTATATTTTAGTTTCTGCAGCCTTCAGAAACAAGGATAGGAGCATCAAAAAGATCTAGAAATTATTTTAAAGCACATTGCACTAAAGCAAGTATTGCAGGATGATGTTTGCTAACAATTAAGAAAAGGAAACTTTAGCTGTGTATGTAGAAAGGATCAGACAGACTCCTCTATGGCATTGCACAGTGTATCTGGTGGAACATATTCTGTGAGACAATTACTAATGCTCATTGTACTAGTTTGAAAGCAAAACCAGCAAGACTCCAAGTCAGAAATACAATTTAATAGGAAAAAAAAAAAGGTAAAATACATGCAGTAGTACAGAAAAAAGAAAGCACTGACAGAGTCAGAATACAACCTGACACCTTGCTAGTTAGGGTGGTGGCAGCAGTCCAGATGAAGTAGTCTTGCTGAAGTGTTGATCCTGTAGGAAAGATCCAGTAGCTCCTGTCCTCTGGAAACCAGTGGGTAAGAGAGCTACTGGCTGTCTCCCAGACCCCACATTATATCCAGGTGGGAATGCTTGGCTCCTCCCCTGGGCAGAGCATCTCACAACAGGATGATGTTATTTTATCAGTCATGCGATGGGTCCTTGATGGCCCATTAAACAGGAATGTCTCCTGGAGGGAATTATCTATGACTCATGGGGCAGGGCATTGATGGCCCATTAACAGGAGATAGTCCGGGGGAGGAGGCAAGGAAAACACTGACCCTCCTGTTTTTAACAGTTCATGGAGATGGTGATTGAATACATACCTTTGGACACATCTTTACATTGTAATCTAGGACACTAATAATATTCTTCAGTTGCTGTGCTGCTAATAATAAAAGAATGTGGACAGTTCATAGAAGAAAGGAATTCCTGTTGTATGTAACAACAGCAATAGCAGCAGAAACATAGCCATAGAGAGAGGTAGAATTCTGTGAACAAAAAAACCCCACTGTAAATAGGGCTGATCTTCCATTATAAGCCTTCTCCATTTATGCAATATTTTATTAATTTATGAAGTCTTAGAACTTAAATCTATCATAAACCAAGACTGAACTAATTTAAAGTGATTATTGAAAGATATTTAAAAGTCCAACAGGGCAGACTTAAGGAGACCATAGGGAAAACAGTAGGAACCAGGGACTTGTTAATTTGAAAGGTAGATGAGCCAAAGGAGGAATTACTTATTGTGTGCTGAGAAGAATAGAGCTAGATCCTCCTAAAGAAAATAGAACAAAAGCCTCTGCCATCAAAAAGTAAGATGGTGCAGCATCTTTAGCTGCTGAGTGTCACAGTGGCAGTCTTGCTGTGACCTGCTTCTGTGAAGTCACTGGTGAATGCTGCATTGAACTAACATGTCTTCACCTGAACAGCCCTCTGCTGATAGATTCCTTATAATATATGCTAAAAATACAAAAGCCAGTAGTGGAATGTCCTATAACAAGTAATTTCTAATAAAAGGCAAAAAATCAATTCATGCAGATGGTAGCTGCAACAATTAGAATTTGCTCTGGGACAAGGTTCATAAATTAAATCACAATAAAAACTCTTTCCAAAGCACTGTGGCTATGTATTAGCCACTGAGCACCTATGAAAAAAAAAAATAAGTGTGAAATGTCCAGTATTTTCTCCCCCTGTGACTGCTCAGAAAGGAAATTATTTTGATCCCAGTAAGCCAGTACCATAGGGACAAGAAGAAAAACTTTCCCACTTCAAATATCTCCTTAGATATAAATTGTGTGATGAGTACAGGAGTAGCAGGCACCTATTGCATGGTTCTCTGCAGCTGAAGGAGGCAAGGCTCAATGACTTGCACATTTTCTCTCATTCATCTATGCCCAACTCTTACCTAACTCTCTTTTGGTTCATATGCAAGCTGGGTCATTGAAGTGCACACTTTAAAGCAAAAAGGAATTTGTAGCAATTGCTGCTCTGCAGTGCTGGACTATGACCTGTATGTATTGAGGCAAGAGTTTTAATGGCCACATACAAAGAGTTGCTTGGATTAATTTCTGATATGCTGGCAATATAACTGTGATTTTAGAAACTTAATTATGATATACATCTATTGGGGAATGGCCCTAGTGTGTGTTGACTAACATGCAGAGACAGAATTTATCTGCTGCTGTCAGCATGTATTATCTGATATACAGATAATGTAAAAATATGCCTAATGCAAAACACCTTTCAAACTCAGAATTGTTCTTTGAGGATGACTGAGATTTCCAGTCTTCTTTTATTCAATTTTACACCAAAAACTTCCTTGTCCCTTCTCCATACCCCACCTCCAAATTAGAAACTTTCATTCTAAGGTATTAAAAATAATTTGAGGGTTCTCACCATGACTTCGTCCTAAATAAAATCAGTCAAGACGGTGTATTTTCTGTGGACTCTTGATATGTAAGACAGCAACTCTGGTGACTAGTCAAAACCAAGACATAAATTCTTAAAGATGCTAAGTGTTGGTCATAATACTTTGGTAAAAATAGAATAAAGTTGCTAGTCCATTCTCCCAGTATCTCAATTTACAGAATTCTGTATCATACTGTATTCGGCAATTTTTTTTTTTGTAGTTCATGATTAATAACATGTTCTTACTCAGAGTGGTTATTAATAAAGGTAATCATTCTATTAAACCTACTAGGTATTTTCCATAAAACCTGCATATTTTATATTGCAGCCATGGTTTTCTGTGGACTTTTTAAATGGGAAGGTTGTTAACAAGAAGCTGATTTGCTGTGGTTTGGGAGTTTCCTCATTGCTGTCACTATACAATAAAGCTGTACCTCTAACATGCTACCTACATTTTCAGTCTTAAACTCTTACTAAGATTTCACAGCTAAGATAGAAGTTATTATGGAAAAGCAGATGTTGCTTCTGGTAGAATTAATACTACTGAGCACACAGCATTACCTCCCTGCTTCTCTCTTACATTAGACTGCACATTACAGCTTCATATCTTATATCTGAGACCATCTCAGCAGAGTCAGGAAGTGAGAAGGGAGCAACACAACTTTCTGCTGTTGTTCTATATGCACTTTTAATACTGCAAGTAAGGGAGAAAAGTTGCTTGTATTAGCTACTCTTGAATGAACATGCTAGATATTTGTACTCTGTTAAATTTGACCAGAAATGCTACTACTTTTATTTTTCTCTTCTTCCACCTTCAGGTGGTCCCCAGAGCAGAGAAAATCAATGTGCTTTCTATTTCTAAGCAGCTGATGAGACTATAAAAATAAATAGCATCAGTTGAGTGGACAAATAATTTTCTTCTGCCCATGGGAAATAGTTGCAGAAGGACAATCTTAGCTCCTGCAAGTTCTGGAATGCTGGTGATAACCAGTGAAGGTAGGGGTAGGGGTGGGAAAGTTATTTTGAGGGTGTTTTTTCCTCTTAGTTAATAATATTAGCTTAGTGGGATGACCATAACTCCTTTAAGAAAGAGATTAATGTTTGATTTATGAGGCCTTGAGTGTTACCAGTTTGGGTCTGAGCCAAAGCACGCTGAAGCATGGCTTCTGTGGATTCACCTGAATGCATTTTGAGTGAATCTCTCAAGCAATTCACGGCAAATTTTTTTGAGACCTATCACAGGTAGAGAGCAGGGAATTCAGAGTGGTCTTAGAAAGTTTGAGTTTGGAAACCATCTGCTTTTCCTCTACTTTATTTCCCTGGGGTCATAAGAATGTGGTTCCTAATCCCCTGTAGTAGCAATTTCCCCACAGGACATACTGTCTGGGAATGTAGCATACCAGCTGCATTTGTGTTCTGAGGGAAGCTATTTCATGCTATTTTTCTTTGAGTAAAAGCTGTCTTTATCTTTTAATAATTTGCTGTTGCAACAAAAGCTGAACAGAAGTGGTGTTGGTAGTTACAAGAGCTAAAGGCTATAGCTTTTTTTCCCAAATCCTCTTAGTTGTGTGTAAAAGCATTTGTTTTCTCATCCTTTTCTTGCTTTGGATTACGTCTTTATTCATTTCAATATTGATGCATTATAATACCAGACTAATAACATCTTTAAGCAGAGATTTTCTGGAAATACAGTAAAATGAGTAGCACAAGAGTGGCAGAAAGCAAATCATTTATACAAATGAGGCAGGGTTTGAAATATTTATCTTTCTGTCTGCATTCATCTGAAAGTTGCAACACCCAGAACAAGTGCTGGTTGGGGATTTTGGGTGTTTGGTTTGATTTATGTTTTTATGTTTGTTTGTTTTTTCTTCAAAGTAATTCTTTGCATGAATATTATAGGAAACTTCAATGAATTACTCCATTTCAGTATCCATTTAATTTCTATGGCAGAGGATTCTAGCTAACTCTAAGCTTTTAACTCTTTCCACTTACCACAAGACCTGAATTCATCTTCCTCCCCTTTAGTTAATTTAAAAGTAAGAAGTAATAAAGGTCCTTGGGGCTTGATAGCATCTGCTACAACTAAAGTTCTTTGTCAGGAGGAGATTTAACCTATAGGTTACAGTAATGCAGATGATCAAATGCCAGAGAAACAGCCCTGAAATTAGACATCCTCTTGAACATTACTATTGGTACTGTCCCTGCTGCAGCCTTCATTTCACAGAACACCTTGTTTCCTATGTGAGATTAATTTCTCCATAAATTCTTGTGGCCATGTCATAGTATTTAAAGGGGATTCAAAGTGGAATATCTCACTACATTAAAAAAAAAATAATAATTTGGTTTGTAGGAAACCAACACTATTGAGTCATGCAACCTGATATTTCAGAGGTTTATGGAAAATGCCACAGATAAATACATTTTTAAAAATCTCTTCCTGTTCTGTGGCACAGTGTATCAAAATATGTTTGAAGAGCTTTTCTTCTACCCTGGCATTCATATATTCTTTAGTCTCTCTGTATAAACATGATGCACACTTCATGCATGCCTGTTTCCCAGGGGGAATGACCAGGCATTAAATAGAGTCATTTACAGATTACAGTGGGCTTTCACCCATTTGCATCAGTGTGGCTGGGCTTGCAAGGTTTTCTAAATACATACTGAAATTGCAAAATGTGTCAAAGAATAAAAGGCTCTAACTTTCCTATCCTACTCTGAGGATCAATTGCTGTTAAAAATGATACTCCTACATAAATATACAGTGGCACTTACCATCAGCTCTCATTGTTTTTTCTTTGCAAAAAATGCTTCAGACGTAGTGCTGTGCTGAGAGCTATGTTAAATCCTCTGCAAAGCAAACTTTTCTCTTATTTTATCAGTTAAAACCAACAGCATCCTGAGGACTTTGATGCCTCATCTGCTAAGATGGGTTTCTCTGCAATAATGTAGAGAAAAGATGATCAGAAGGCTGGAGCACGGTCCTATGAAGACAGGCTGAGAGTTCAGGTTATTCAGCCTGAAGGAGAGAAGGCTCTAGGGAGACCTTGAAGAACCTTCCAGTACCTAAAGAGGGCAAGAGGGCCTTCAAGAAGATGGAGCAGGACTTCTTACCAGGACATGTAATCGCAGAAATGGGAATGGTTTTAAACAGACAGTAGGTTTAGATTAGCTATTAGGAAGAAATTCTTTACTGTGAGGATGGTGAGGCACAGGGACGGAAAACTTGTGGGTGCTCCATCCCTGGAGGTGTTCAAGGCTGAGTTGGATGGTGCTTTGAGAAAGCCGGTCTAGTCAGAGGGGTCCCTGCCCCCCATGGGCTGTGTGTGGGGAGT
Organism: Sialia sialis; assembly: GCA_009812075.1. Lineage (NCBI taxonomy): Eukaryota > Metazoa > Chordata > Aves > Passeriformes > Turdidae > Sialia > Sialia sialis. Next base: position 55,636,458 of record VRYO01001463.1, read on the forward strand.
GGGTTGGAACTAGATGTTCTTTAAGGTCCCTTCCAACCCAAACTGCTCTATGATTCCATTATATGTTAGAAAATCCAACTGATGTAAACCTGAGGAATAATTTTGGATTCTGAAGATAAATTTGAGCTTGTAACCCTCTAAATTGGAGCTGTAAAAATTATTTTAGTTTTTTCCCCTTGGTAGTATCGAACAGATGTCTGTGATTACTGTTTTGTTCTGAAGCTCTGCTTCATTTTAAGGTACTCTGTTGCATGTGTTTGATTTTTTAACACTTACTTTCACAAATCCCTTCCTTCCTAACATAAAGTACTAAGGATCTGGGCTGATCGATATCATCTTTCAGTGTAAGTGTGTTATTACAGCTTGTGTGCAACAGTCTGAATTTTGTTTTCTAGAGACATAAATAAGAATTCTACCTCAATAATTTGTTTGTTTCTCAGCATTAGGTTCCCTTATAGGTACAATAAATACCTTAATTTTTTCAAGAAATGATGACTGTCTACAAAATATGCATAAAAGGTGCCATGTTTCAGCTTAATAAGCTCATCTGAGGAAGAAACATAACGATATTTCCATTATTTGTATGTGTATTTATAGTATTAAAAATATGGAGTCCTAGTTTTCTTCTCTAAATACTGCTTTCTGTTGCAGTATATCAAACCATCCTTTGTGGTTTTTCAAATTTAAGCAGACTATGTTTACTTGTATCTCATTAGGTAAAACATTTTTTAAAAATGGGATTTCCACTAAAAAAACCCTTCAGATGAGTTAAGTAAGGCAGTAGTTCAGTTTGAAAACTTACTCAATTTTAATATTAAAATGTTGCAAAACCATAACTTTCTCTGCTGACATTTTTTTATGATAATATTGAGAAAAGTATGTGTAGGAGGAGATATCAACACACATGGGTACATAATTATTCTTAAGTAGGTGATGCATATTCAGCTTAGGCTCAATGAAATGCTTGAGATTTCTCGAGCATAATAATTTCTTTTTAAAGTACTGCAAGCTCTGGGATTTTTCTGCCGGATGTGTGCCACAAATTTTTCTTCTGGTTTTGAAGGTGTTGTTTTGTCATCAGCTCTGAGACCAGACATGAAGTGAGCAGTATGAGTTTTCCTCCAAAAGGATCACTGAAGTTAGTCTTGCCAAAACTGAGTCAGAGATGAAGAAAGCCAAAAGAAATGGCTACTGGAACTGACTTTTTAAAACAACCATAAGATTAATTCAGATGTAAACTATACATTCTGCTAACCTGCAGACTGCTGTGGAGTCAGAGCATCTTATTTGTGTAGGCTGTCCTTCTGCCTGATGAATTGCCCTGATGGTACTTCAAAACAAAGCAACACTTGTGAGGTTTTAAACTCTGGGTGCTTATGGATTGATGAAGCTGTATAACACTTTTCACAGGAATGCAAGGTACAGATCTGTTGAGGTATGTATCCTCTACTCTCTTTTAAACATATAAAAATAAAAAGTCTTCAGGTTCCATAACTAACATGTTTGCATAATGCACAGAGTAGTTTAGCTAGTAGAGGAATAGTTGGAAAATTGCTATGGTGTACTTTGATTTCACATAAATCCCTAATAATAAAATAAATCCTTTTATGGATTACATGTATAGCCTATAACACCATAAATTATAGTATATTATAAGCATCTATATGAATCTATAATGGCATGTTATGGCAGCAAAAAGATGACGTGTGTATACTATAACTGGGTGAATTGTCCCTAATCATCTCTCTCTAACCATCCTAATTGTCAGACTGCAATCAAGCCCACAAGGATTGATCTAATCTTAGATGAAACAGTCTGTAGCAGATGTTTCTTTATTTCTTCAAATCCTAACTTTAAACACCAGCAGATTTGCAATGTGCAAAATATTAGTAATAAAAAATGCTGTTAGAAATTTTAGGATTTGATCTATGATACTAAAATTATCTAACACCAAATTGTATTGTTGCAGAGGGTCATGCTCCAAGCTCTGTAAACTAGAAGTTTAACCTTGCTCCCTAATTTGGATGATGAAATGAAGCTCAAGGGTACATGCAAGGTTAACATATATGAGGAATGTTTTCCTGCTGGATAGCATTCATAGCATACCTTCAGACAATATTTCTCATTAAAGAAGCTACTAGTCATTTCTTTGTATGTATTTGTGGGATTTCTTGGATATTGACTTCACAGATTAAAACAGCTTTGCTTTTATTGTCGTTGCTTTGTGGTAGATAGTTTGGTAACATTTGAAGAAAATACGTTGAAATAAGCAAGAGCAGGTGGAACGTTAGAAAGAACTAAAAAAAAAAAAAAAAGAAAAAATAAGCTACCCAGGCTTATTGTATCTAGTGGTAAAGTCTCAGCCCCACATCCCAGAGCTGCTGACAGGGGCAGGGAAGCTCTTGCTTCTGAGCAGGGCTACAGATTCATTTCATCTCTCCTGTTTGGGTGCTGGATATCAGATGGCAGTGGAGTATCTCTACCCTGCTGCTGAGAGATAGGTGAGTTCCCAGCAGTGTGGTAAAGGAGCAGGAGCTGGCCTCAAATTCCCTGCCACTCTGCACCCTCGGTGCTAATTTGGGAGCTCGCTGCTGTGCAGCAGTGCTCTGCTTCTCCTGCTTCTTCATAGGAATCCGAATTTACCAGCCAAAGTGCACCCAATTAGTGCAGTGAGAGCTGTATTTCATTTCTGTTGTTAAAAAGGCAGACGGCAAAACCAGAGCTGTTGAAGTGTTGATAGCTCAGGTGAGTGGATTGCAAGGTGAGATGTTTTGGTTTTTTGGTGTTTTGGGGTTTTTTTCTTGTTCAATTGACTCAGCAGTAGCTTAGATCCTGTAACTTGCTCTTTAGGCTATGGTATGGATCTCCATTTTCCTCCCGGGCCTTTTTACAGATAATAAATGTGCTTCAATTTCTCCTAAGTTTTACTTGAATGTGTGACAAGTGTTGTTTCACTGGAGCAGTAAGGTGACACCTCCTGTCTCTTCTTCCACAGCCAAATTATGCACAGAATCAAAAAATGGTGGGTGTCAAAACAATGGTTAAATATGACTTCACTGTGACAACTATTTTTATTTTTCTCACCATGAATGCTATATTTTTAAGTTGCAACTACATTTTTTAATCTCACAACAAACTGCATCCTTCTAGCATGCCTCATAGAAATATCCATTTTTAGATAGAAATAACTAGTGAGGTAAACTCAAACACATTCATATTTTAGTGTTTTTAATGCATGTACTGCAGATGTTGTCTTGTCAAACAGGAGAGCAATGCACATGGCAAGTCAAGGATGAGAAATCAACTAGCCTTTCCTGCAGATAATGAGATGTAAATGCAGAACTGAATATTGTTATGTCGTTGTCTTCCTGGGAGAAAATTTGATGGGCTATGCTAGCAAAAAGCTCCATGAGTGATGCTTCAGTGCCTGTCCTGGTCAGTGATGGTTTCTGTTAGTAATTAGGAGCTGACTCATTGCTATTTCTCTCAAGAGACTAATGTTTCTAGAGCTAGTGGCAGAAAATTAGATGGTTTTCCAATATACCCAAGAAAGCTGCCATTTGTACTGTCTTTTGGATAGGTGCAGGGAGATTTCAGAGCATCTAAAGTGGTTTGGGAAAAAAGCTTATAGTGTTGTAACTTTTTCTTTAAAAAAAGCACGGGGGATTTTATTTTTTGTTTCTGATTTCTTTTGGGTTGTTTGAGTGTGAAATTTCTGGAGTAATGTGTAGAAACTTGTCAATAAAATCTCTTCACTAAATATTAGGGATGCCTGGGAAAACTTTATTTGCTACAGCTGTGGATAAAAAGAAATGTGAATTTCAAAAGCATTTATTGTAAATGACTAGGAAAAGAACTTAAAAATCTCTAGAAAATGGAAAATCAAACATAAGATTTCCACTGTAAACCAATTATTTTAAATTATTTTAGAAAAGGGAAAAATATCTTCTTCTTTCTGAAAAGAAAAACTTAACTAATGGATTTCCTGTACTATGTGTTTAAATGGATTTGTTATGAACAGCCATGGCAACAATAAAACACAATTGTATGATGTGAGCATGAAAAGTAATGGCCCATTCAGAGGCCAAATTTTTGCATATATTAGTCAAGAATATTAAAAAATATGGTCATGCTGGAAATGTGATCTGAGCAGTGTATTATATTAAGCAGAAGCAAAAAGTATCAAAAAAAGATTATGTGGAGATTTCATAATTGATCTGTTGCAGTGTTTCAAGTGAAATGTGAAAGAAAGGATCTCTGAAGATTGATAGAAATGTAACAGCATTAGAAGTCAAATTTCTGACTGGAAATATTTCAGAAATAATTTTTGGGGGATGATGAAGTTATATTGTTGCAGGTCCATCTTGAGGAAAGATGCTTCTCCCCCCTTGAAAGCTCGTACATTGTAATCAAAATAATTCCCATATGCAAGGGGCAACCTAATCAGTTCTCACCAGACCAGGCGTGTGGTGAACTATTGCCGTGGCTTACTGAAACAAACTGTACAACACCCTGGGTAATAGAATCTGGAGGAATTTTTTTTTTTTTTTTTGTACTTTGCCCATCTTATAAAACTGAGATAGGAGGGGTTTGTTTAACGATGTTCTGCTATGCCTAAGGCTCTGCAGGTAATTTCAATAGAATCCTTCTCAAGATTTTAATGAACAAGTTTTGTCTTTCTAATTGATACAGTGATAAAAGAAAACTTAAACCCAGCACATACTTATGCCATCTTCCTGAATTTCTCCAGTAAAAAATGCAATGGCATGGGGTAGACTTTGTATTGTTTGCCCTTGATACAAAATTTTTAAATCATATTTGTTGAGCAGTGAGTGCTCACCCAAGGATGTAGCCCTGATTAAATGATCAAATATTTGGCATTTCTTCAACTAAGCACATGTGGAAAACAGTCTCACATGAAATACTAAATGTTATGGAGACAACACAGTGAGTGTCCTAATTCGCTCAGTTCTGAAAGGGCTGGTGCTGATTTCTCTCACAATTGCTTCCCCAATTATCCGAGGACTTTAGAAGTCTTTCAGAACTTTTGATTACAGCCAATGGCATCCTAAAGTAGGCCAGGGATAAAAGAGTATCTCACAGTTCGTGAATAATTGAGTAGGCTTCTGTATAACAATGAGGTGCCTTATGAAAGGCAAATGTTTGTTTGCTGTGTGCTCACATCTGCACCTATTTATTCATATTTATAGGTAAATTCATATGCTAATGCATTTTCAAACACTAAGATACAGAGTGTCTGTTGGCCTAATAAGGTAAAATGCTGCTGAAATGCAATGGAACTGTGTATGTTTATACCAGCTTTAAAATTAGGTTGCAAAAAATAAAATCCAAATGCAAGGATGTATCTTGGCATATGTACATAGAATATCCGGAGTCCTCTTTGGGCCATTTCATTCTTCAGATCTCTTCTCTTCTTAAAAGTCTGGAAAAAACAGATGCCAGTAAATTGAAGCAGTTGCAGTCTAAAGGACAAACATGTTTCTCTCCTCTTGCTATTCAGTGCTCTTTAAAAGCAAAGGCTGTTCATTCAAGCCTTTGAATTCATCTGCGTTCTGAAATGTGTGAGAAGGCCTGATGAGGAGCATCCACAGAGATAACTAGCATCAAGCCCTGATATTTGATGGCAGTTCACAGTAATAAGGAGGTCAAACCCTTCCTCTGGAATTTCATCAGCTTACCTGCAAAACCTCAAACTCACTTTCACACTGTCCCAAATTGCTATCCAGTGAAAAAAAGACTGAAGCCGACATTTGTCTGAACCTGCTCATTTGTCACTAAAGGAAAGTGCTTTGAAGTATGCATTAGATGACCTTTGATCTAGAAAATGTTCTCATCCTCACAGGGGGAGATCTGACTCTGTGACTATGGTGTCTAGTTTGCCTTTTTGGGGGAATATTTTTAATGTACTAGATCTAACTGATACTTCTCGTTGCAACAAAATATGGCCCTCCCACATATACAAGTATACATGTATAAAAATATATTTTAAAAATCACCAAAAAAAATTGATAAAGAAAAAAAAGCAAGACAGAAAGAAAGAAAACCCTCCACCAACCTTTGAAAAACTTATTGGTGTCATTGTCACCAGCTCTCAAAAATTCAGGTCATCTGTAAAATGCAGATTCTGTGGCTATGCTAAAACCCACCATGACAGATGATTACTTGGGTTGGTCTGGCTTTTCTAAAGAGAATTTTTTGAGGACTGTAAGACATTAAAGGTACATAATAAAAATAAGGAAATTGAGAAAACATTGGAAATTAAGATAGTGGTTTTTACCTTGATGAAGAACTTCCTAGGAAAATACTTTCCTCAGAGGAAGAGAAATGAACTGAAACTGCACAGAGACTATAAAAACCACCCAAGATCCCAGAAGAGCCAGAAGAATTATTAAAAGTGACACTTGTATTAATAAATATGTCCCTGTTGGTGCCGTTGTTTTTTATTAAGGTCAGAATAGTGTGAATATTCTATATTTTTGTGGAGCTTTTCATCCTACAAAATTGTGTAGAGTTAATATGTTTGATCAAGAAAAAACTGTGAGAGCAGTGCTGTAGTTTTGGTAGTAAAGTTGCAACGCCGCCAAGATGTGATTTGAAGAAAGTACTATCTAATAAAGATGGTTTATGGTGTCCCAAAATGTAATGACATTTTTTTTCAGGAAATATGGTATTGTCTTTGCTTTCCCTCAGGATAGGTGAAGTAATTTCTGAGATAGAAAGTATGGTTGTACAGCTGCCACTTTACAACCTTAGTAGAAAAAACCTAAAGGTTGTATGCTTTGTGAGAAGTATACTTGCAGAGGATTTAATTACATGCCGTGTTTTTTCTAGAAGTCTTCATAATTTAACATATTAATGTAGCCCAATGGTAGGGCTTTGAAAGAAAACACTTACTTTGACTGATAGCATTCGTCTTAATGGCAACAGGATAGTGTCAGTAGTATTATATCATGATGTGGTTAATTAAGCTTAATTATTTTAATTGCGCTATTTTTTCTGCATGTTATCAGTTTAGACAGCAGATTGAGGGGAAAACTCTCCCTCCTCTGATTTCCTTGGTTTTATTAATTATTGAGGCTTTGTTAATGGGAGGTATGGTTGGTCCAAATTCAATAGTACTGTATTTCTCGTGCTGTGTCATTACTGAATTAAGGCACTTCACATATGACCAGTGGAATCATTAAGTAGTATTAGGTTTAGGACTTTCTTTAATGTATCCTTGAATTAATAACATAAAATTACATCTGATATTGTTTATAGAACTGTCCAAGAAGTGGAGAGAGGAATGAAGTAAACTGCTGTCATAGATTATAAAACTATATTGATATCTAATCTCTTACTTGCATAGTATAGTCTAGAGGATTATCATTAATCAGCTTCTCTCTGAACTGCAAATGTTTGATTATTTGATAATTCAGTTCTCTTTTTTTAAAAATTCTGGTTATGGCAATATGATCAGAATGCTTAGTAGGTAGTAAAATAAAGTCCTTTTGTTTAAAAATGCTTTTAATGCAAATTGTAGTGTGTTTCTTGTTAAAATTTTTTGGGAAGATTTTATTTTCCACTACACGTTCCCAAAGTTTACTAATCTGCCTATTTTTTCTTAGAAAGTTTCTCACTCAACTAAGTGAGAGAACTAGATATTGTTCCCCAGAAATGGTCACTGTAATTCTCACAGCCTTGTGTTTTGTTTTCTGTGCACACAATGATGATAAAGGTGATTGTTGTGTTCTGTTAAAAGCTGCAATGAGTGTTTCTCAGTGGTATTAATCCTCTCATAGAAAAAGAGGACAGACAAATGTGGAAGCTAGAAATGCGTGGAGTAATTCCTGAAAGAATTTTTTTCTAATTAGAGTCTTACAATGCTTTTCATACACAAATTTCATTACAGTAATTTCACAATTACAAGACGCACCTGATTATAAGCCGCACCTCCTGGTAGCTGGGTAGAGCACGGGATTTGTCCATATATAAGCTGCACCCGAATATAAGCTGCACTTTTTTTCTTTTGTTTTTAAGCGAGGATCCATGTGTGACAAAGTAACAAATTAGTAACAGAATCACGCCTGCGCGGGGTTTGGTGGCAGGTGCTCAAGTTGCAAACAGTTTTCATAGACCAGCCAAGCCTTTAAAGGCAGCTCCAGGTGCCCTCCCTGGCCGGCTCTCACTTCCGGGTTGGCATTTCACTGGGATTTGTCCATAGATAAGCCGCACCTGATGATGAGCCGCACTACTGGGGTAGGCTGGATTCTTCAATGAAAAAGGTATGGCTTATAATCGTGAAATTACTGTAATTTATTTGTGTCTCAGGAATTGTCAATTTTGGCAGTAATGACAGAAATTGAAGCAAAAAAGTTTACAAATGACTGGAAATCAATATGTATAAATTGACAGATGGATATACACGTGTAGAAATAATTGATGCTCCCAGGATTTTCCAGATTCTTAAAGTAAAACTATCACTTTAAATTTTTTTCCTAAGTCAATTCTATAACTGAATATATTTGTAATACTGTCCGCCTTTAAAGAAAAACTAATAGAATCCATTGATTTTGTTCACAGATTTTTAGGCGTTGTTGGTTGGTTTTCAAGAAGGCTTCCAGTAAAGGACCCAGGAGGCTAGAAAAATTTCCAGATGAGAAGGCAGCATATTTCAGGAACTTTCACAAGGTAAGTCATGCCTTTCTCATGAACTAAAGTGTTGCCTGTTTACTTTTCCTTGGGAAGAGTGTTTTCTTCCTATGTCTGATTTGCAAATAATCCAATGAAAGGCTTGTTAAAAACCTAATCCTGGCAGTAAAAGCACAGTAAAACATCCATAAGTCTCATTGATGCAGATGAGATATCACATTTTTTTACCCAGATGAGCACAAAAACCCTCAATATATGTGAAGCAACAGAATGATGTTTTTTGGTTAAATACTCATAATTTAGAAATGTGTAAAATTGGCTGCCTATTCAAATTTTTAATTGGTAGTTGTTAGCTAAGTATTAAACAAATTCTGAAAATGCTAAATGCTTCAGTTGTAATGGTGACATTCTTCAAATGTGTAAGGTTTTTCCCAGAGCTGGAGATTTGCAAGCCCTGTCAACAAAAAGTGTTTTTAGTAATAAAAATCAGGACTTACTGAATGAGATACTCCCTGCTTTCTCTATCACTCACACTTCTGTGATGGGAAACAAGGTATTTGAGCATGAGTTCTTCTTTCTGTCTCATAAGTTACTGTTATCAGCCCCCCCCACCAAAGTCTGCCAGTAGACTTCATGTTGCCTAATCCTAAAACAGGGCAGGGATCTGTGTTTGTATTACTTCTATCAAGTCACTGTTAGCTTTATGGCATATCAATATTGCATATTCCATTAAACCTGTCAAATTGAAACACAAAGATGACTTAACCAAGGGCCACGCAGCAAGCAATGAAAAAGTATGAAAGTAAGCATAGATCTCTTGAGGGCAGGTGAGATTTTTTTGCTTCAAAACTACAAATTGGCCTTCAATTTCCAAGTAGTTCAAGAGCCAGACTTCTCTAGCATGGGCTCCCCTGTGGGGACACAAGTCTTGCTAGCAAACTAGCTCCAGCATGAGCTCCTCTCTCCATGGGTCCACAGGCCAGGAGCTTGCTCCAACATGGGCTTCTCATATGGCCACAGTTCTTCTTTGGTAAAGCTTTTGTGTTGTTTTCTTTTAATTATTTTATGAGCCTGTTATCCCTGTAGCATACTTACTGTGTTAAAAGACTCCAAAAGATTTTATATGTTGCTTGTAAACTGTCATCATTGTAGAAAAATAATATGAAATGCAGGAATTTTTTGAGAAGCTAAGAAAGTAACAGATACCAATGCAGCTACATATTGTAGTATTGATGGAAGTGTCATCATTTGCAAATGGGAAGGATGGGTGTTACTCTTCATCAACTGTTTTTTCCCCTCTTATTCCCCTCCATGAGGACAGGAAGGAAAGAGAAAGAAATGGATAGTCTTTCCTATTTAAGAGGATAATGTGTTTCTGGCTGTAGAGAAGGAAGAATTGTATCTGTTCACTTGGATTATATCTATTTTTCAAATAAAGCCATGAAATCATTTCTGAAAGTATATTATCACAAAATAGAAACCCAGAATCTTATTCTCTGGCTTGATTTTTTTCCCACGGATACTTTATTATTTTATAGTGATTATTCTCCTGAATTGCCTCCATTCTGATAAATAAAATAGTGGTGAAGTAGATGTGCATGAGTTGTGAATAGTCACCAAGCCTCACTATTGAGGGAACAGTGCAGGTTGTTATAGGATCAAATATAGTTATTTGATTGCTGGTGTTGGATGAAAATACCCTGATTTTCTTTTTCTCTTTCTTTCTTTCTTTCTTTCTTTCTTTCTTTCTTTCTTTCTTTCTTTCTTTCTTTCTTTCTTTCTTTCTTTTCTAGAGCTGTTTATTGGTTCGTTATCATTCGAAGTTGTTCAAAATGCGTATTTATCTCTAGTCAGTGTAAACTATTAGCCCTGTTTTGAAATTCTCCATTTCCTTTCTCACTTACAAAATATAAAGAGGGCATATGGTACAAAAAGTTGAAGATTAACTCTGAACACTGAGAATAAATGAAAAAAAAGTATTAAATATTAAAGAACTGAGATTTGATGCTTTTTAAAAAATATTAAAATATAATTTGCAAGCCTGACTCCTTACGAAAGGACAACAGGATGGGGATAAAAGGTTCTGTTTACTTGCTAATATTCATATAAGACTCTATATATATATTGACCCTGAGATCCTTTTCCCCATACAACTTACTTTCTAAGTATTAGAAGAGGTTGGTGTAGAGGGGTACTCAGAATGCACTGTGTTTCTTTGGCAACTTATGTCCTGCAGACTTTCAGATCACTCTAGGTTACCTTAGGATAAGGCCTAGGAGTAGCCCAGAGTTAGATTGTATTGTGCAATTCTTTGAGATTTCTTATGCAGAGATACAGAAGAAAATTTTATATCTCAAGTAGAAATATACCGAAAATTAATGTCTTTGATTTATCTGTGTTCAAATCACTATTCAGGATCACAAAAGTACCCCAAGTAACCCATAAGTAACTCATCAAAGTTTCCACGTTTCCATATTTGAGCTTGAAATGAAGTCCAAATTAAATTCTTCTTTAAAGTAGTTTACCAAGATGACTATATTTCCCGTATTTATTAAATAAACTTGTATACTGGGCAATATGATTTATAGAAGGGGCTAAACAAAGGAAAAAAACCCAAAACTGGTAACACAAAGCTAAGATAATTAAAAATAGAGGTCTTCTGGTTTATGTATGCTAAATAAGTAGTCATTAATGAGTAAAAAAGCTGTACTCTTTAGAAAATTGATTCCCCTCCCCCCAGTATCCAGACTATGTATGAGTTTATTTGTTATTCTATAATTCTGTAAATTGCTTTTGTGCATTGCTTTGGTGTTGGGTTTTTTTAACTAGTAATTTTCTTACTATAAATAATGGTAATTGCATTAGTCCTAGGCAAGTGCCTCCTGACAGCAATAGTGCATATTACATTCATTAGCCAAAACGTGACCTCATCTGTTCCTTGCAGTTTCTGGTATCAAATTAAAACTTCTCATTACTGTAAATTTAGACCGCTGCTCTCTTGCTCAGGTAGGTTTATGGCTTAGCTGTTCTGTTTTCCCTTGAACATTCATGGAGGAGGTCGTGCAGAACAGCTGTGTTGACTCTCATTGCTCCCTCCAAAGAGAGGATAAAATAGCAATAGCTCTGCATCCATGCCAGGGGTGGGTGTGCTCTTGGTTGACACTCCTGCACTGTCAGAAAAGATCGAAAATAGACACCACAGCTTTACCAACTTAAAAGAGAGCAAAAATTTAAAAGATTTATTTCTGTTATAGAAGGTATAAGGTATATAAAAAGTGAGTTTTTCATGCTTTGGAGATGTACTGACCAGGCAGTACCAGTGCCTATATCCTATTAGGAGAGGCTTTCAGGAGCATTGCAGAAAGTCAACATGGTTAAGTAGCAGTATGAAGATTACTAGAAATGAGAGATCAAACCTGAAACCTAGACTGTATCCAAATGACCTGGAAAAAACATTGCACTGTTGGTCCACAGTTAAAGCAGAATTAGAAAGAGCAAAGTCTAGCTTGAAAAGCAACTAACCATAATAGATTCTGATCCATCAGGATCAAAAACCTTGCCAAAGACCCCAGAGCATGAAGCAAATGTGCAAGAAAGAGAGTAGAAATAAACACTTTCATGTTGGAGATTACTGTAGAGAAAAGTGACATGCTCTGGTGTGGGTATGTGAGGGAGGGTTCTGTAGACATATCTTTGTGTTATAAACTTGGTCATAGGTACTTCAGGCCCAGCTACACAGAGGATAGTTACTCCAGAGCCCAAGTGCCACTTAAGGATGATATAGCTGAATTACTTATGGTAGTCCATAAATACCAGCATGGGAAGCAACAAATAAGGATTTTTCCATTCCATGTAAAATGTCCAGCTCCATTCATGCATGCTTCTTCTCCACTTATAAGCTAAATAGCCTTCACATGAAGTGGAGGTGTTGGGAGTTGGGTTTGTCCCTGACAAGGTATAGCTGTCTTGGTGCAAGATAAGCCTGAATCTGTTGGTCTTAGTGTGCTTACCCTTCAAATAAATAGCTGACATCTGGCATAGAGATCAAGATTTGCTGATTTAATCCCCCCAATAGGAGAGATTTTTCTGTTAATATTGTGTAAACAACAGCTATCTCTAAGGTTTTGAGTTTTAAGTTAGCAAGATTAAAGTAGGATAAGATTTTCAGATTTATGCTATTTGTTTTTCCTGTCATTGTGTTTGACTATGATGTGCTTTATATAAATCTGCAAATGCAAAAGGAAATAAATTGCAAAACATTTTAGCAATGATTTCTGATAGTGAAAAATGCATATGGGACAGATGATGTTAAGCACATTATATAATGTGTGTCCACAAAAATAGATAATACTCAAGGAAAAGAACAGCAGTAGCCTTCTAACTGTAGTTTACTGGATTAAATTTGTGACCAGGGCCACACAACGACAGATACCTTACAATTTTATTTCATGGCTTGATTGTCCTGAAGAAACTTGCAGAATGCAATCCCAGTCATTTACGGCAAGTTCTTGTATCAGCTGCATCAGCTTTTTGAACCCTTCTTGGCATTATGATCTCCTGTGGGCACTTGTGGGCACACACTCACACTCAGATAATCCTGTCCGGTAAGAGGAAGAAGGGACAGGTTCTCTTAGTGCAGTAACACACAGTATGCAGGAACAATAAGATATTTATTCTTCCACAGCACAGCTGCCAATCTCTAATTGAGATGGCCTTAAACCATGAGGTGCTTATTCAGAATAAGTAAATTCCTGGTAACTTTGAAAACCACTGGATTTTGTCAGAGTCATATATTTGCTAGCTCCCGCAATTCTCAAATGTAATTGCAGCCCTGACATGAAAAAAATAATGCTTATATATGGTAGCATTATCATAATCATAACCATAATAACTTCTCTCTCATTGTTTCCTCTTAGTTTCCTTTGGGTTGTTCTGGTTTGTTGCTTTCCTTCATGTTCTCTAGCCATTTCCAGAATGCTTAAATAAAGATTCTTATTGCTAAAGAAATGTGAAGTAGCCTACTGTTTATGTTAGTTTAGTCCTAGAGTTCTGCTTTACTGTGAAGTATTTCAGATTCTTATGTTGCTCATGTTCACTACAAAGCAGAAGTTGTGCAAGTTTCCTTGTGGACTTTTGTAATCTGGCATGTTACTAGTATTTCTCATGATATTTCATTGTTTCTCAGCTGCAAAGGTGTTTTTAAAAAGAAAGGTGGACTGCCACTAAAATGTAAGGCTTAGGCCTAATTCTTGTGCTTTATGTGATAAGATACTAAAACTCTCACTTGATTTGCCTCTAAATTTAAATATTATTTGAATTCCCCTTATGCAGTTTTTTTTCTTGGCATAATTGTTATGCTGTCTGTTTTTCAAAATCTCAAAATAAAATCTGCCTGGTTTTGCTCTGTCAACCATTTTGCTTTTCCTATTTGTTAGTTGATTTATGGTTCCTCAATAGGTCTTTATTTTCTTATCTGGTTAAATTCACTCAAAAATTCATATTTGATGAAAGCTAAATAGGAATACCTTATCTGATCACATTCACATATGTTATTTGCTTTGAAAACCACTCCAGATTTAGAACACTTTTTCCTTTCTCTCTTCTCCTCTTATTAAGTATGGTAGTTTTCTTCCACCCTAACTTCTTTCAAAACAATTCAAACTGTATTGTTTTCTAATGGACCCAATGGGTGTGTGTGACTATGTTAATTTTGAATAATACATTTCAAGTTTTTATCTGCAAATAATTAGGAATGTAACTTTTTTTTTTTAATTCTTTGCTCTTTGAGGTTGGAAGACGTTCCCAAATGTACTTTGTGTGGTTTTTACATCTCTATTTTGCCAAGTCTTCCAAAGCAGAGATAACTAAATCTTCCTGAAAACTATGTCCTTATTTTTCCTCATTTTGACATGTAATTATCTTCAAATATTTGTTTACAGCACTTTCAAGTAATATCTTGTAGCAAAATCATGTGGCTGGTACAGGAAGGTTGTGAAGGACATTGCTTCCATAGGCTATTACTCAGCCAATGAAATTAAAATGAATCCTATTTAAATGAATAACTGTTAGCAAAATAGCTACAGTTCTGTCACCAAACAAAAAGCTTTGCAGTAATTATCAGATACCTCTTAAAATATAGAAGTATTTTAACAAGATGGTTGTTCAAAGCAAGCATTCTGTGTACCAGGAATAATTGGAGCTGTGCTGGTAATAAAGCTGTTAACAGAGTCTGAGCACATCAAAGGGCAGCATACAAACTAGCAAAGCAAAATCTTTTTCGACAAAGATTCTATCAAGGCAATATCATCTTCTTTCCTTAACAATGTAATGAAGAAATCCACAAGTTGAGCATGCTGAGAGGACTTCGAAGTCCTACAAATATGGACCTAAAATGCATAAGTGATACTATGAATCCCTTCCTGTAGCCATTCATCCATCTAAACCTTTGAGTCACAATGTATTAATTTGAGGTGTGAATTTGTGGGTTAAATAATGATGCAGTGTCAATGCGTATTATTGGATTCCTCAAAAGTGGCATCAGTGGCTAAATCTAAGTATGAAGGAGGGAAATAACAATACAAAAGTAAAGATAATCTTGTGACACAAAGCAACACCAAGACCTGTTAGTGGTCTCTCAGCATGGAAGGCTTCTCCGTTCTGAGCCAACCCTGTAATATTGTGTCTGATTCTGGTCCCCTCACTGCTCTATTCAAGACTGGAAAAAATCTCAGAAGAGTCTCAGTGAGGAAGTTGGAGGCTGGAGAACTTGTGGCAAGACAGAAGGAGATAGATTTGCACTAGTGAGGAAAGAAGGCCTGGAGGCAACTTATCAGAGCCTTACAGTTTTGATAAGGTGGCTGAGGTGTTCTCAGGGATCCTCAGGAGAAGGACAAGAGGCAATGGCAGAGGTTGCTTCAGGGGAAATTAGTTTGATATAAGGAATAAGAAAAGCACAGCCAACTGATGTTTAGAACAAATAAATGTGAGAGCAGGCTAAGCAGAGAGGTCAGTATTTCCTTACTGGAAATCTTGAAGACCTAGCATGACTATTTGAAGAGCCTGCTTTCAAGGTGGACCTGATGATCTCCAGGGTTTCCATCCAAGACAGACTTTCCTGTTAACTATGAAGTTTATGGGACTAAAGTTGCTACTATAGCTCTTGGTGTATCTCTGTGCTGCATGCATTGTGCCAAACTGGTCTTACCTAAGTATATTTCAGTGCTGGAAAAAAATATCCGTAATCTTCCTAGTGTCTCTTAAAATGATCTCAGGAGAACTTTTTATTGAACTGCTCTAGTTTTACTGCTTTGCAGTAGACGATATGATGGTCTATGTGTCAATTATTTATATTCTGCTTTTTTGCCATGTTTTGGCAAAGATCAAAGCCTTGCAAACCTGTATTTTGTGCATATTTTTTGGAAGCACTTCTGACTTTGACAGCTAAAATGTTTCATGTCATCTGTAAAGCTTTGAATACAATGGAAATTCAGATAATTTTCTCTCTTGAGTAATGGAATATGTTTGCCCCAGTTCATGCAGGGCTAAAGACTGGTATTCATTGTAAGAACTAAACATTTTTATAGAGTAGTACAGGGACAGGTGTTTGAGGTGAGATCATGGAGCCACTCTCTGAATGTCGTTCCCCTGCACTTGGTCACATGGAAAGGAAAAATTTTTGAATTAAACTTAGGAGAAGAAATAGACCAAATGTTAGAACATGGGAGAAAAATAAAGGAATAAATGTTCTGGCACTCTATGTAGCACCTTATCCTTTGGATGGCTTTGAGAAAAACCAAGGTCAACAAAAAGCTGGCTGTTGAAATAATTGCTATGAGAAATGCTGAAGTGAAGAATGGGATGGGGCGATTTTGAAGAAAGTATCTATTACTAACAGTAATAAATCTATTTTAATTGACTGCGCAAAGCCAGGGAGACTTGTACAGAGATAACAATCCCAACAATCCCAACAATGAGAGGGAGGTGAACAAACAAGCAAAGAGCATGGGCACAGTCTGTCACTTCAGCTCAGCTATACTTGGTGAAAAAGGTCTGTGCAGCAGGACAGGTGCTCATTAACAGAAAGCAAGGAGAGATTGTTCAGGTTTTTACACCCAAGTAAATTGCTCTCCAATAACACTACCTCATTTGTTCCAGCAGCTGGGAGATATTCAGACATGGCCCAGGAGAGGCCAGTTCTGAAATAAGAAGAGCGTGTGTTTGGAAGAGAGGGTTTCAGTATAGGGACCCTGATGAAGCTGGAGGATAGGCGCTTAGGAGGGGAGAGGCTGGAATTGAGGTCTCTGAAGCAGGTCCTTATTGGTCCTTGGAGGGGAAATCAAGAAGAATTGAGCTAGAATATAAAACAGCTGGGCTTGCTGTGAAGATTTGCACTAACCAAACTCACCTTTTTAATGCAAGTGAAAAGCAAAATCTGGATATCTTAAATTCAAAACAAAAGTTTAAATAACATTTTTTTTTCTTTTTCATTTCTTTTATTTTCACCATGCAATTCCTTGTTTCTTCCCTGCCAATATAATCCATGTGTTTCAGAAGCAAGGAAGGTGTAAAAGAAGGTTAATATTTGTGAAACCATCTGTGTGAAATGTACTTGTGTGATGACCATTACAGAAGAACCTTGAAAAGTCAGGTCATACCATTAAGTCAGAAAAACACTATAAATTTATGACAGTCAAACAAATTTATAAAGCATCTACTTAGTTGAATGGTATTCATAATTTATTTGACTGTGGTGAAAAATAGTTATGGAAAATCAAATGCAATCATATATTTATGACAATGTGTATTATAATACAGTTAGAATAGATGCCAATAAACATAAAGGTATTTACTTGTCGTAAGATACAGGCTAGGAAGGCTATAAATCAGACCCAGTGGGGCCCGCTACCATAAACAACAGAATGCCTATGGAACTAGCAGTCAAAGTAATACTGTGGTCTTCCTTCCCTAGCCTTCAGCCCTTGACTCTGCATTTGTATTTTTTTCCAAGATTTTGTGCATCTATTTCCACTGTGCAAGTGTAGAAAGTAGGTATGCTACACAAATAATAAAAGTTCATGATGAGAGTTAAAGACCTAATTATCTAGACTGCCGTTTATAACAGTAGTAAAATAATATATTATGTGAGGATTTTTTTTTTTCCTAATGACAACATTTTCCCTTGAAGCTACTTTGAATTATGTGTCTGTGTTGCTGGGGAATGTTTTATCATATTGCTGTGGAAATGGGAAGAGGTGTGGACCCTTCTGCAGTCGCTATAAAAGAAAGCAGACAGGTACAAACAGCAGGTTATGGGGTATGAGACAGAGCCAACAGGTTTGTCTGTCTAATTTGTTTTCTCTTAATAAAGGGAGATGAAATATAATAAGTCTTATGAGTACTAAGTTTAATTTAAAGTTTTGGTTTACTTGGAGGAAGGGAGGCTTTGCAATGTAAATAAAGAGCAATTTATTATGAAAATTAGCACAAAACTATCTAATTTTTACTTCTTCATAGAGGGAAATTTGAAATTCAAATCACTGGCTGATGAAGGTTATTAAAAATGCATTAGAGTTGAAAATGTAGCTGTATGTAATTGTCATAATAGATACTCAAAATTAATTTATCCCCAATGACAATTAGGCTAAAAGAATTTTCAAATTATCAGCTAACAAACTTCGGTTAATTTTAGAAACAAATAAAATGAAAACATTTTTAAAAGTTCTTAAAAAATCAAAATTATTTTTAAATAATCCTAAAAAAGAGGGTTACATTTCTGTTTAGAATCATTCCTTTTCTTCTCTTGCAAATTACTTCACTCTTTCAATTTTGTTCTACCTTGGTGTCTCTCTATTGCATTTTTCTCTCTTTCACCTTTTTCTCCCAGAGAAGTCTGGACCACTTTGAGTGTATGTGTATACACACATGCACAAGCATGGGCTGACTTTAGATTAAGCTAAACGCATTCATTTTCCCTCTGTACTTGGTATTTTTTCATTAGTTGATGCATTTTTCTGATGCTCAACCAAGGATCTCAAAGGCAATCTGGTGCTATTAATACTTCTTCAAGAATTTCTGAAATGCCTATAATATATACATTTATATTTTTGAACAGTGCCAAAATGGGCATTTTGGCATTGATGGATTGGGATGAGAGTTATTTTTAAATAAAATGAGGCATATTTACAGCCTTTAAAAATCAACAGAGGGGAAAGTTTATCTAAATAATACTACTTTTGTGGTGGTGTGTAAGTATTAATGTTTTCTAAAAACAAGACAAACCAGAAACTGTGAGCTGGTGGATATACACATCTGTGATTGTGTTTGTAGATGTGCACGCATGGGCTTGCATCACTTGCTGTTGTCCATGGCCAGCAGGGTGTCCGAGCCCCCAGCTGAGTCCTGTGCTTGTGTGTGGATTCCTCCCCTTTGGCGTAAGTGAGAAAACCAGGAATGAGGAAGGCAAAGACAAAGATGTCTCTTCTCTATCCGTGGCTAATGTACAGTAATCTCACGTGTATAAGGCACACCAGAGTATAAGGCGCACTTCCAGGTTGTCGGCAATTTTCTGTACCTTGTCCATATATAAGACGCACCGGCATAAAAGGCGAACTTTTTTTTGCAGCGAGGATGCGCCTGCAACAAAGTAACAAATTAGTAACAGATCACAGGGTTTACTGGCAGGTGCTCAATTTGCAAACAATTTTCACGGGTCGACGTAACCTTTAAACACAGCCCTAGGTGCCCTCGCTGTGCCACAGGCCCCGGCACTCCCTCCCGCCCCCGGCGCTGGCTGCCGCAGCTCTCGCAGCATGCAGCCCAGACGCCGATGCTGCTCCCGCGTGGCCCGGCCCCTGGCGCTGCCAGTCCCCGGCGTGGCCCAGCCCCTGGCGCACAGCTCAATCCCTGGGGCTCGCAGCTCGCACTTCCAGGTTGGCAAATTTCTGAACTTTGTCCATATATAAGGTGTACCGACATATAACGTGCACTTCCGGGTTCCGATTACAATTTCAGTCAAAAGGGTGCGCCTTATACGCATGAAATTATTATGATTATTTTTTTTCTGAATATACCTCAATAGTTCAGCAGATAGTCAGCATCTGAAAGGTCCTTAAAATCTGCATCATGGGCTTGCTCTAAGCTTTGATTTTTTTCCCTCATGAGTGTTATGTTAGAGCTAAGTCAGCCTTTGTCTTCTGCTTCTGACCCCTGTCTCCCCCATGGTTTCAGGATCTGGCTAAAGGGAGCTACAGCTGAAATTAAATTCTTTCACAGATTGGAACAGATAGGAAGAGGTATTACATCTGGGGCTTGGCCACTGGTGTCATGTACAGCATAGATACAGGCATAATAATTTATGTGCACTGAAAGCCTACAGTTACTTGGATCCTCTAACACTCCTGACCCAGTTTGTCAATGCAGTGAGAGATTTCATGGTTGGGGTTTTAACTTGCAGTTTAGCAGGAAAAATTATATATACCATCACTTACTGAATTCAAGTGATTACTGCATGTAAGTGATTTGTTTTCAAATTTAGTCTATGTTAACAAACACTTATTTTTAATTGAGCTGATCTAACAAGATAATTTTGGAAACTAATGCAAGTCAGGCGATTTAAGTAAACTGAGAGGAAAATTTAAAAGAAGTTTTGGAAAAGTATGTTTCTCCTTTTCTTTCTACTCAAAAACAAGTAACATATTCTTTTTAATTAACCAATATCTTTGGGTCAAAAATAGAACTAATCTGGACGTAATCATGTACTTTGGGAATGTTAAGAGTGAAAACTCTGAAAACTGGAAACGGTTTCTAACTGTCCTGTGTATTTTAGTCACCTCACAAGGTATTAACGCTCATCTAATGATCTGGTGTTCATAGTGAATTATTGCCTAAATATTGTTTGCATGCCTACTAACTCTAGCAGAAAGTTTGATATTGAAAGGTTTCTTTTTGGTTTTGTTTCGGTTTTGTTTTGGTTTTTTTTTAATTGCAACTGAAATTTGAAAGGATAATTGTGAAACCTATTTTATTTCAGTTGTGAATCATCTTCCCCCTCTGCTATCTCACTCTAGCATTGTATTTTTCAAGTGTGCACCTGGGTTGCAAATTAGAAAATTTGTGTTGTTTTAGTATTAAGTCATTAGTTTAAATTTTGTTCACACTCAGTTTTACAGAATGCTGTATTTTCCCCCTTTTATTTTAATGCATACACAGTAGCCTGGTATTCAGATTACACTTCAAAATGAAAGGTTAGATTGGAATACACATTTCAAAGGATCTTTAGGATAGCAAGGAAATGGGATTGAGGAGAACTGGGATTTCTGTTCTGCAGATAAACTGGGGTATTTGTCTTGACAAATATCCCATGAAGTGTGAATGCATTTTTTTCAGTATGTATTTAAAAATCCTAATTAAAATGTTTGTTAATGGAATACTTCCATGTGCACATGAACTGATCCGGTTTTAACTATCATTTTCAAACACCAGGCTACCATCCAGGACCAGAATAATCCCATGGGTTAGGCAGCAGCTCAATCCTGACAGTATTACAGCGGCATGGCTTGAGAGAAAGTAACTTGGCTTGGAAAAATCCTCACATCTTTGCCTAGTAAAGGCAGCTGATATGACTTTGATATGCTTACTCTGCCCTGGTAGGTTTGATTTAGTAACACTGTCAACCAATTTAGTATTTAAAGTGGCATAACAAAAGCTAGTCAGGGAAGATTGTTTTCCGTCCTAATTTTTTTAGATTTCATTGAGATAATATTAAGAGTTTGTAACTGCTTATATGGTAAGTGATCAGTTAGAGTACACCATGAAACTGGGTACCCAGTTTGTAGCCCATATTAGAAATAGTAAGGACTTAAAGAATAGAGAGACACCTTTCAAAATTTCAAAAATTTTGAGCCCTTCTTCTAATCCTAATCTCAACTCCATGAGTTTTATTTTAGCTGGATTTTTCCCCTCCTGTGCTCCAATTATAGCAGAGGAAGATGAGTGGATGATTTTCTTGAGTGCTGTGGTGTTTGGCCAGTGGTCAACCTACTACAGTATTAAATAGTAATAATTTTTCTTTCTCTTCCATTTATTTAAATTTTGATAAATTAAAATGATTATTTTATTTTGTATTCAGTCTAAATTTGCATAATGTCATCTAGATTTTCTAACAATGCTGAAAAATTCAAACATACTTTTTTTTAATCTCAATTTTATCTGGAAGATAAGAAGGAATTATTCATTACCTTCTACTATCAGATCTACACATATTTTTTCCCATCAAATTTTTCTTTTTTGCCCGACATTACTGCCTCATGCTTAGCCTGATTTATTTTAAATATATTCATTAATTCTGCCCCGTTTTCATTTTTTTGTTTTTTATGATGTACTTTTCCAGTTAACAGACAGGATTCTTACTGTTGTTATAGGCGTGGTTTCCTTTTATTACTTAGAGGAAAGAACATTTACTTGGTAGAAGTTTCTTAAACACTTACTCCTCTGAAATAGCAGCTGGAGACTTGCCTGGAGGCATAACGTGGAGGTTGATATGCCACTTCTTGGCGAAAGTCCTGGAGAGTGTTGTTACCATAACAACTCATTTTCCAAGGGTAAATCCACATGCAGAGATGGGAAAACTCTTCTGCTCTCTTTCTGAATTGTTTTTGCTCTTTTATGATCCATTCTTTCACTTCACGGATCTTGGGATTTCTCTTCTCCCTTATTATATTCCTCTTGTAATTTTGTGGTTTAAGATTTGCTATTCATTTAAATTGGTTTTCTTTCTCTTTTTTTTCCCCTGCCTCTTAGTACCTATTAACCTTAAGTCCTATTCTCCATTCTCTTGCATCTCCTTATCCTGTTGCTGGTTTTGTGCATTATATGCTGATGTCATGAAATTGTGTTTCATCTTAAATACTCTGAGTGGCCTAATCGCATAAAGGTTTGCACAAACCCACGAAGATCCAAATATCCTTGCAGGTCTGTTGGCATCCCTTTCTTAGACTTAGAAGCTATTTCTTGTGAAGAGTTCTCTTGCCCAGCTCCTGCTCACAGCAGAGCCGCCCCTGAGGTACAAGGTCTGAGCAGACACGATTGTGCAGGGCAATGTCGCTCTGAGTCTCCAAGGATGCAGTTTGCAGAGCCTCCCTGGGCTGCCTGTCCCACTGCTGGACTGTGTTCCTGGAGGAAACATTGCTTCTCATATGCACTCTGGATATCTCCTCTCACTTTATGCCCGTTATCCGTCTTCCTCTCCCCAAGCACAGCTGTGAAGAGCCTGGCTCTGTTTACTTTGTAACCTCCCTGCAGGCACTGGGGGCACTGCAGCTAGATGCCCCCAAAGCCACCCCTGCTTCAGAATGGAGAAGCTGCTGCCTTCAACCTCTCCAGCCCACAGGGCAAGTGGTGCAGCTTGGGCAGTCCTGGGGACCCTCTGCTGAACTCACTTTGTCATATCAATTTCATTGGAGCTCTAAAACTGGGCAGAGTAGTATAGACGTAATCTAATGAAAAAAAAAAAAAAAAAATCACTTCCCTTGATTTATGGCTTGTGCTTCTGTTAATGCTGCCATTTCCAAAAGGTCTTTATGCTTTTCAGGCAGCACAGTGCCTTTTCTTAAGAGCCCAAATCACATCCAGCCCTATCCAAAACTGTAACAAAACTTCTACTCTGTGACAATTGGATTTAGCAGTGTTGAAGGAGTCACTGCTAACTGCAGATAGTATGACTGAAAGCAGGGCTGGAGGCAGGTGCTTAGATGCTTTGAGATCCTGACTGTGGTCCTTTGATCTGTAATGAGCCAACATCTCCTGTTCCCATTTTGCAGACTGGAAGCTGCATATTGGTACCTCCTTTGTCCTTTTCTTGCTGTGATAGTTGACATGGCCCTTGCTTTTTATATCACTTTCTTATTGTTCCTATGCTGTTTCTGATTTGGGGTGCTTTTTTACTGTCTGGGTGTCACTCACTGGAGTCCCTGTTCCATGCCCCTGTGCTGGCTTTTCCTCTGTCACATTACTGTGTGGTGTTATACAACAGATGGTCGTATGTAGGCCATTATTAAGAAATAAGAGGATAAATTATTGCATTTTATAGCTCTTTCTTCTGCTTCTATTTTTTCTAGTTAGAACTTAAATGACAGGAAGGTAGTGTGCAATGCAAAACAGAAACCCATTTATGTAAATTCAGACCTTTTCTTCTGCCCAGGCAATTTCCAGGACTGTACGCAGTGGAAATAACATTCACTAGATGGAATTGCAGAATCATTTTCCTCCTAGATTCAAATGGGAGGCACATGTTTGGAAGAACTCAAATAAGATATAACCCAGAATAGGGCACTTTCAATTTTATTCATTATTTCTGTGATTTTCATCTCTTTTGGACCTCCTTTCTTATTTACCATAAATTGTAATTTTTGCAGTAATCCAAATATAGTAAGAAATATTTCTGTAATTGTGGAAGAGTTATCTCATCTATTTAAATGTACAATTTGTTCACCAGACCCCACAATGAATAGTCTTTACATTTCCTTGTAATACAAAAGGATATCCTAGGTCTTCAGCTGCATGACTAGGACAAATTTTAGTACAAGAAGAAAACAAAAAATGTCCAGTGTATGTCAACAGTGAAGTGTTACAGATTAAAGAGAAAGTGTTGAATTTTTTTGTTGAATTTTTGTTCCTAAAATCTTTCCCCTTTGAAAGAAATATAGTTCCAAATAAAGCAATCAGAGAAGAGGAAAATTACATTTACTGTTAAGAAGCAATGCACCTCTGTTAATATGAGCCTTTGTTTCAATTAAGTGTCTTTTAGAATTGAATAGCTTTTCACATTTAAGAATATAATTAAGATACTGAGATGATAACGAAACACCCAAGTATTTTAAAGGATAGGTGTTTTAAAATACATTGACAGTAACACTTTCATAATATAAAAATATTTTTCTAGTATAATGAAATTGTGATCTTGCAATTATTTCCTGTTATTTACCTAGGTAACAAATGTTCACTTAAAAAGAAGACTTTAGGTTGATAGACAGGCAAGGCTAAAGTGTTTTAAGAGAGACCAGAAGTTTTTTACTGGAAATCTATTATCTGAATATTCTGGCTAGACAGAGGTAACTGACTACTTCAAAGCCTGGATGTGCTGTTCAGAGATTTTATTTTACTTATAGCAATCCTAAATAATTTCCGTGGTCATCAGCCTATACCTTTGTATCCTGCTTGGATTGAGGTTATGGCTACCTGCCACCAAAGGCTTTCTTACATAAGCAGTTTTCCTGCCCTCGAATTATTTACTAGAAATCTGCAACACGACTATTGAAATTAAATTACAGTTGGTGTAGCCAGAGACAATTGGAGTTCAACTTCTGAAATCTGTCAGGATGTTTTTTGGATGGTTTTCTAGTCTCTTGGCACAGACATGCACTAAAACTAATATAGACCAGTCATTTAGTATTTCTTGTAACTCAGTTCCCTGGCATCTGACAATGTTTGCACATTCTGGTACAGAGTAGGGAGTTGACGGAATTTGTTATTAAAGTCAGATTTAGGATCTTCATGCAGAAAGATAATTCAAGTTTCTGTGAACCTCTCAGGTTAAAAATTATTATTGTAAGACATCAAGGAGATGAAGATATATTTGTTTTCAAAGTGAGGGCATAAGCTAAGTACTTCCTCTGATTCTTTTTTGACCACATAGCATGAGATTTGTTAACTGTTGGTTCCTTCAGAGGAGTTCTTCTTAGTATCTTCTCTTGTTTTTAAGGGAGATGCACTGCCCTATATTTTATTAATTTATTTTTTGGTGGTTGATTCACCCAGATGTGGCTAGAAAGTACTTACAAGGTGTTGAGAATTATGGACTTTATTATTTCTATACAACATTTACTAAAGGAAGCAAGTGGAAGCTCTGAATGTGATGTTCTTTAAGATGAGATGTTACACCAACACAAAACAAAGTTTTGGGCTTATTTCCAGACCATGATAAAGAAAAACAAGGAGTATGAGAAGAAGAATGCTACATTACTTGGAGCAATATTAGATGATTCATGAGGGATCAAGATATATGACCAGTAGTGTCAGAAAACTTATTATAGGTTCTTTCACATTCTTTTTCAGTGCTTGATGTATCTGTAAAAACATTCTGTATATCAGTGAACAATCCAAACATCCTAAAAAATTTGTTTCCAGATCAAGTGCATTTCTTTTCATCTGCGCTTACAAGGAATCTTTGAGGTGAACCAAATTCCTGACTGTGAGAAGAACCAAGTTACAGTAACCAGCACTGATGTGTAGCTTGGAGACCCTGATGCAAGCCTAGCCTAGAAAAATTTTGCAAGAGTGAGATGATGCCTTTACCAATCCTAGAAGTTATCCTACCTAGCAGCCCTTCAAGGCTATGTCCTTTTATTAAATATTAATGAAAAGTAAAGGACTTGGATGTCTCTGATATAGCTATGTCTAGCTCCTCGCCTCCAAGAAAGAAAAAAACCCAAAAAACTGTTTAATATTTGGAAAAAAAGTCTAAAAGAAAGAAAGAAACCTTGGCAAGTTTTGGTAACATGTAAACTCAGTAACTCTTCCACATCTTTTCATCAACCAGTGTTAAGTTGTCTTTCTAGAGAAAAAGCAAAAGTGATTTTAAAGACTGATACAAAAAAAAAAAAAAAAAATTAAAAAATCTATAAACCAAATAGAAAAAAACCTAAGAAATGTATGTGTGGGCTGCTGAGTGATGGACACATGAAGCAGGAGTTACAGATGAGGAGTAGGAGATCTGAGAGATGGTCCAGGTGCTAAGAGTCCCTAGCACAAACCACGCTGAGCAACATATGGAGGATGGCACTAAATGATAGCACTAATGTCTGGTAGAGAAGAGAAA
>VRYO01001463.1:55663981-55681326 GCA_009812075.1 Sialia sialis
GGTTTTATTCATTGCTGAAGTTAACTTTGGGGGGAATAGGAAAACTGATTTTCAAAGTTTTTGTTACTTTGGTTTGTTTTCAACGTGAACAAAATTTTAGGCAAAGTATTATCCCACAACAGGAAAATGTTTTTTTTATGTGTGTATGTGTGTGTGTGTGTTTGTGTGGAAAGTCTAGGTAAGACTCTTACATATGTAATGGCACAAAAAATTTTCCTTTTTTTGTGTTTCTCTTACTGATACAAGGTTATCAACGGTCTAGGTTGTTTCAGAATGATATTTTGTTGCTGTGGAGAAAAAGAATATTTTCAATGTATTAGGCTGAATTTTGTCAACAAGTCCATTACAATACCACAGGGAACAAATTTTGGCATAATGTTCCTTGCTTTAAAAAGTAGATTTACCTAATGTACTATGCATAAAAAACAGGGACGTTTTAATATTTTTTTTCCAATTCTATTAGTCTTTTAAACCTCCTTAAAATCTGCAAAATTATGTTTAAAATTATTCCAAAGTAGTATGATTTTATAAGTTTTCTTTTTGCCTTTTCATTGCTTTGACACTTTTCGCCTCTTAAAAATGCTTCCTTATTTTTGTGGATTTTTTGAAAATAAATGATAAAATTTAAGTCACAGTTTTAAAAATCCCAGAGATAAAGCAATGGTTGCCAAGGCAAAGTTGCCAAGGCAAAGTTCATTTTATCCTTCATGCAAGATAATATACTCTCTGGTGTTTATTTTTTAATTGCACATATTCAGCAAGAAGATAAATGACTCATGCTTAATTGGCATTAAATCCAGAATTCAGAATTTCATTAACTTAATTCTCTATCAATGGGAGGATAGACTTTCACAGTTTTGCTTCTACTTTCTACTCTGACCATTAAGGGTAGCATATGGTACAATTTGAAAATATTGAAAATTGAAGCAAATACTCATCTCTATTTGACATTGAAAATTACCTAGCCAATAGAAATACTGGGGGACTTATTCAATAATATGGCCTTTCCAGTTGTGAGTGCAAATTTGTGCTCCTGAAGTGTTCTCATTTCTTTTTCTGTTAGCTTGCCAGTAAAATTATACTTCCTAAAATCCCATTTCCTACATCCTAAAAATGTTATAGCTAGAATTATTTCCTTCAATTCTTGTAAAGCAAAGCATTCCAAGGAGAAAGATATGATTTTTGAAAAAGCTTAACTGGCAGAAATGCTTTGACCACCTATGTTAAACCACAACAGTAGTTAAGTGGTTAAGAGTTAAGTGTCTCACAATAGTAGTTTCAAATAGGTCCATTTTTTATGGAAGGCTGTACACAAGAGGGATATGATTTCTGTGTGAGGCTATAAATGGCTCAGAAAACTTCATCTTAGAGAAAGAAGGTAAAAGTCTGGGAGTTTGGAAGAGGCAATTCATGTTACTTTGTCTGTCACATTGGAGTTATGGGAAGTTTTGTGCTGTCGAGGGAGGTCCTGTGATTCCAGAGACATAGGAAAATCTAAAAGTGTTTAAATTAAATACTATTTTTTTTCTGCATGGAGACTATTTTTCTTCATCTGCCTTGCATGTTGATTAATCTAATCTCTCATATGGGTACCAAAAAGCTGCAGATAAGAACTGAGGGTGTTTTCATTGTCTCTTTCAGACGTTAAAATCCCATCAGCAAATAAAAAGAATTCTGTTGTAGGTACATTTTGTGCTGACAATATTCATGTGTGATGGATGTGGCATATGTAACTATATTAAGCAAGGCAGGATTAATGTACTGATCAATAAGATGACTCAAAAAACATCTTTACAGATGGCCATGTGTAGGTACTCAGGTATGTCTGTATTCATGTTTCAACAAAAATTACTATCAAAATTTTGCAGTGCCAGGAATGTAAGATTTTTTTGTTCTATTATCATTATTAACTTATAAACATTGCAGGATCTTTCAGTAATCTGTAACACTCAAGTGTTAAGAAAAAAGAATAGATCTCTACTATATGAGAGACTAGAAGAAGGCTTAATATACATTGTTGTCACTATTCAAAGAAATTCTATTTCTTTTCTGCTATTCCAGAGCGAGAAATTTTCCCTTTTAAGTACAGCAAGATTTGAGGCACTTTTTTCTGCATGGTGTGCATTGTCACACATGCACATACATGTGAAAATGTCACTTTCTGTGTCAATTGCTTGTGTAAGAATTACTGGAGTTTTTTTCTTCTATTAGTGTTTCCCCTTTCCTAATGCACTGCCAGCTATATTTTTAATTCCCTTTAATAATAACCTGAACTGGTTTGTGTCCCAAATCTTCTTAAATATTTTGTTCTTGTATCTTCTTATTTAGGAAGACTGATAGATCAGTACCCTGTCTATGACTTTGGGGCCTTCTGTGTCTTCAAAATTCAGTAATGACTTATGGATTTGGTATTGTTCCCTCAGGTTTTCAATTCTAGAGTCTGCTGTCTGCTCTGCCTGCTAATGCTTTCTTTCCTCTTTTGGGGGATTTCCTTGAGATTAGTGCTTTGGGTGAGTCATAAGAACCCTCTCACACATTAGTTAATTTACCATGCCTAGATAGGGAAAATCAGCTGATATTTCAGCAACTTCTTTAATGGGACAGGGATATTTGTGGTATTCAGCCCTTCTCTTTCCCCCAAGCTGAAAAGTAGTGAAATATATGGATTCTTACAAAGCTCTGAAAATGCATGACAAAAATTAAAATTATAAGGGAGTAGGAACCAAATGGTGAGGTAAATGTTGCACCTGTGTTCAAAAAAAGGCCAGAAGGTCAACCTGGAGAATAAAGAGAATTCTGGCAGTCAACCAAAGGTCAGCCTGGTGAATTTCCGGCAATCTTAATTCAGCCTATGGAAAGAACTGTGGAGTGAATCATATCAAAATATATTTTTGTGTCAGAAATCCCCAAAATATATTTCCAGACATGTGAAGGAAAAGATAGTATTTGGGAAAGACAGCATGGATTTACCAAGGGTAAATCATGCCTGACCAGTATGATCACCATCTATGATATGTGATGAGAAGAGCTTTAGCAAGGCTTTTCACATTTCATCCCATGATATTCTCGAATTGAAGCTGGGACATTATTATTTGTGCAGGTGGATGTATGGATTATGTAAAACTGGTCAGCTGGTTGGACCCAGAAAGTCGTGGTTAATGGGTTGTAAATTGCTTGGAGGTCCTTAGCAAGTGTGGAACTGCTGTGATCTTACTGGGACCTCTCTTGGTATTGTTATCAGGGACCTGGAGGAAATGAGGGAGTTGCACCAACTGTGCAGAAGCAAATTGGGAAGGATCAGTTAATATGCTTCTGTTAGTCAGCCTAGCTTTTCAGCAACCTGAACAGGTTGGACAAATGGTGTGGCATGGTCTTTGTTAAACTGAATAAGGGCAAAAACCAGGTGGCAGCTTGGGGGTAGAGGAGCCCCTGCAATGGCACAGGTTTGGCATTGGCAAGCTGGGAGAAGGCTGCAGGTAGAACCCTGGATCTTGGTGCCTCAGCAAAGCTCCATGGGCTGTATGGACAGAATCATGGCCAGTCAGCACACAGAATGATTATCCTCCTCAGTTTAGCACACATTAGACTGTCGTTATAGTACCACGTCCATTTTTGGCCCACTTGTTGCAATAACAATATTGACAAACTGGAGTGAGTTTTGCTGAAGGCTGTCAAGACAGACTCCAGAGCAGTCTCCAGTTCTGGTCCCAAGTTCATCAGCACATAACACATTCCACTTCATGCTTTGTCTCCGTTTCTTTTGTTGCCTTCATGCCTCTCACTGCTCATGTGCTATCAATATTTTATTGAAATGTCTTTGCCCCAGCCTGCTCTATTTTTTTACTTTGCCATATAAAATCAGTTTTAAAAACATTATTTTCAGCATGTGAAAAGAAATGCTGGAACTGTATACTAGGAGAATGACAATTACAAAGCAAAACAAACAAAAAAACCTCACCTACCTTCAATCCATTTTTTTCTGTAGTCATAAATGTCCAAACACATAGATGACATTTTTCTGGAAATTAATTCTACCTGAGGTAAATGTCCTGCCTGACAAAAACCCTAACTCTAAACAGATAAATTTTGCCCAGAGTTTCAAGAAACTGAGAAAAATATTTTATAACATGAAGTGCTAATCAGTTTAATATAGACTGAGCCACCAGCTCTGGTTGGAATAACATATTTTTCTTCCATTGTTGTTAATTGCAGTTATATACTTGCATTAAAAATAAATGGAAATAGATTGAATTTTTATGTTGTAAATTTGCTGCAAGAGTATTTTATTGTTGATAAGGTTTTCAAATATTTAGAAAATAAAATGAAAATTTGAGTTCTTTTGAGATGACAGATTCATTTTAAAGACATATGGGGATGTATCCTTACAAATGTAGTGATACTATTTGACATATTAGTTGAGTTAACTCAACTAATGAAACACTTCTTCCAACATTAGGTTTTGTATTTGATGCAGATTCTGAGACTGATCCAAGTTGTATAAGTACAGGAATCGAAAAATGGATTATGCAAAATCCCAGGGCTGAGTTGATGTAATTTTAAACTGTTGCCACATAGGACTTTATTAAAGAAACAGAGTTTGTTTCTGTTTATTGCAGAAATAGAGTTATTAGCGTTAACTTTTGCAGCTTAAGACTCCACCTAGTTATGTGGGGTTTTTTATCAATTAAAAAGCTTATAAGTATAAATAACCCTAGGGGTTTTGGAATGGTACTCCCCAGTTTAGTTTTCCCACAAGGTCTCAATACCACACTGCTACTCATTCGCTTCCCCTTCCTCTCCCCTTCACACTCAGTTGGGATGGAGTTGAGAATTGGAGGCACAAAAGCTGAAAATCATGGGTTGAGATAAGAATGATTTTCTACAAACAGCAGTGAGACAAGAAAAAGAACACTAACAGCAGCAATATAAACGGCATAAAGTATAAGACAAAGAAACAATTTACGTGGAAAAGCCTGCAACAATATGTGGCGCTTCCCCACCATGCTTTCTCCCCACTGGAAGAAGAGACAGTTCGTTACTCCCGCCCCTGGCAATGAGTGAGGTGGAATGGAATAACATCTGGGACTTGCCACACGACTCTCCTGCTTACTGTAAAAAATTAACCCTGTCCCGGCTGAAACTAGGACAGGGGAAAACCAGTTCATAGTAAAAATTGAGTAGTTAAGGTTAATATTTCTATCTGTACTATTTATACACTGGTCTAAAATACTTTTCTTCATTTTAAGGTAACTGAGCTGCACAATATCAAAAACATAACCAGATTGCCTCGAGAGACAAAGAAGCATGCAGTGGCAATTATCTTTCATGATGAGACATCAAAGACATTTGCGTGTGAGTCAGGTAAGCAATTGGTGCTTCATCTCTAGCTTGAAGAAATCAAGTTAGTCATCAAAGTCTGGCCCGGATGAATTAACTCACAATGCCAGATAGACGTTCCTTGCTAAAAGAAATTTGTGGTAAACAAAGTACTTTGGGGTTTGGGGTTCAGGTCTTTTGGGGTTTGGTAGGGGGTTTTTTGATATGTGATGAGAGGTGTTAGGGGTGTCGCAGAGCTCTTTTTTCCATTATTTTTCTTTGCATGCAGATGGTCTAAAGACTGGAGGTTTCCCATTATCTTGTAAATCCTAGTAAAAAATAACCTGTAAGGTGTTAAGTCAAGATATGAAACATTCTTTTCTTAACAAGCTTTGCTATAGGCACTTACTAAACTAATAATTATCATGCCATTGCAAATAAGTGGCAAATACCAGCTAAAACCTTAGGATATTTTAAAGCAGGGTGTCAATCAGTCTGTGGTTTGAATGACTCCATAGCATAATGACTAGCATAGTAGAAGACTTGGGCATTATGGTGCATAAGGGCAGGTAACTACCTTGTGAGACACTGAATACTGCACAATTAGAGTGCACTATTTTCTTGTTCGAAAGTACAATTGCAAACATCTGTGTCCTAGGGTATATTTTAACAGAAAAAAAAAATTAAATAGTGGGAAATCCTTTAATGATAAAGTTTGTGCTTTTTTAGTGACATATTTGAAACTGTACATTTAAAAAGTTTATATAGATAATACTATATATGTTGTTAGGGTTGTTTTTTAAAAAAAAAAAAATATATATATAATATTATGTATCTATGATAAAGGGCCTGGTGGAAAAGCCATATGAGGAGAAACTGAAGTTGATCTGGAGAACAGGAAACTGAGGGAAGACTTCATTGCAATTTACAACTTCCTTTTGAGGGGAAGAGGAGCAGCGGGCACTGACCTCTCTGTGTGGTGACAGTGACAGGACCCCAGGGAATGACCTAAAGCTGTGTCAGGGGAGGTTTAGATTGGAATTAGGAAAAGGTTCTTCATCCTGAGGGTGGTTGAGCTCTGGAAAAGGCTCTGCAGGGAAGTAATGATGGCACCAGCCTGACAGAGTTCAGGAAGCATTTGAAAAATACTTTTGGGCACATGGTGTGACTCTTGGCACTGTTCTGCACAGGGCCAGGAGTTGGGCTTGATGATCCCTGTAGATCCCTTCCAACTCTGGATATTCTATTATTCCATATTAATTTTATCATATAAACATTGCATCATGTACAGTCTAAATAATAAATTAAATACATTAAAACAAAATCTGACAAATGTGGAGGAAGTTAAAAGTGTGCAATGTCACGAATTATGTAGATTTTAAATCAAATACAGCAAACAGCTGTAAATACAAGGCACAGGTACCTTAAGGTACTAACAGGATGTCAGTATGAGATGCTCTCCCTTTAGGCTCTATACAAAGGTGTGCTTTGAGTGGACTGAACCCTGGCTGAAGTGGCAAACAAGTAGAGAGCTTGTGAACAGAGATCAAAGTTCAAACCAAGACAGGTGATGTAGTAGGTGCCTGCTCTAGACTTTCTCATCAACAAGAGAAGGCAGATGAAGCAATCTTAGGGGAGGTAGAAAAAGCCTCATAGTCCCAGGCATTAGAATTCTTGGGAGACTTTAACCTCAGCAGTAACTACTGAAAGGTCAATAAGGCTGAACACAATCTGAAACAGACCGAACACAATTTCTTGATACAGATGATCAATAGTGTGATGAGGGGACATGTCTGTTCAGGGAAATGCTCGGCAGGATCCTGTGGATCCTTGAAGGGCAAAGGAACCCTGGAGAGCTATCCAGTCTGCAAGAATAGCATCCTCTAAGCACAAGAACTGTTCTCTCCATTCTCAGAAGACAAGCTTTACAGAAGACAAGTATTGAATGGACATGGAGCTCCTGACTAAGCTCAAACACAAAAAAAGCCCCTACAGTAAAGCGAGATAGACTGCTTGGGAGCGATACTTAGGCATTGTCTGTTTATACAGGAATGGAGTTGAGCAAGCTCCAGCTCTGGGAAGTACAAAATAAAAAGGGATTCTTGAAGGACATCAGGAGTAAAAGAAAGGCCCTACTGTTTGCTGGAACAGTCAAAGTAGTGACAAGGGTCATGAGAGAGGCTAAGGTACATTTTATACTGTGATTTTCACTTGCAAGGCTTGACCTCAGGCCTTCCAGGTCCCTGAGCCCCTGAACATGATGCAGCATCCCCAGCTGAGGAAGGCATAGCCAGACATCACCTAAATCACTTGGAATTCCTACATAACTTAGTGGAACTTGATTGTCAAGAATGACAAGTAGGAGGATCCAGGTAACTGTACTCCAGTCAGCCTCACCTCAGTCCCTGAGAGCACTGTTAGAGCAAATCATGTGTAAACACATGAAGGACAACAAGGTGAATGGGAGTGGAAAGAAACATTTCCCATATGCAAATCATGTTTGCCATGATGAGGCAAAAAGAAAGGCAGTGGTTCTTCTATACCTTGATTTTAATGGTCTTTGACACCCTCTGTAGCTTCCTCCATAGCACCCAAAATTAGTGGGGCACAGGATGGTTAAAGACACTGTAAAGTGGACAAAAAATAGGCTGGACTTAAAAAAACAAGGTTGTGAAGCCAAGCTTGCAGCCAGAGGGTAATGGATTCCTCAGAAATCAGTGCTGGGACCAATACTATTCAAAGTTTTCACTGACAATCTACAGATGAGGTGGAGGGTACTCTCAGCTGGTTTGCAGGTGACACCAGGCAGGGGTGACCCAAATTGGGAAGGCAGGGACCTGGACAGGCTGGAGAAATGTGCTTACATAAACCCTATGACTCAGCAGTATATTGACATACAGGAGTGAATCCAGGGGAAGGCACCAAGAGTCAGGAGCACATGACATGAGGAGAAGCTGGGGGCTTGTTCAGCCTGGAGAAACAGTAGCTCAGGGGATCTTATTGCTTACATAATCTGAGAATACAGAGAAGATGGAGCTAAAAAGTATCAGATACTTTACTGTTTCTGAAAGACTACTAGCTGTGAGTATAATGGAGTTTCAATCAGTTTGCCTTTCTCCATGCCTTCAGTCTATCTAAGCAGTATAGACTGCAGCACATCTATCAGATGAGAAAGACACACTGTTTTGTTTCACCGAAATCTCTTTAACTCCAAATCTTTTGTGTTTTCTGAACTAGGAGGATACGGTCCAAAAAAATTTATTTCCCAAGTAATTTCCACAGTGAATTCTGTCTTCTCACAAGGAACTGTTACCATTTTTACTGCTGTTGAAATGTGCCAAGTACTTGGCTTTCCTGTATGAAACAAATTTTAAGGAATATTTGGAGTGCTTGCTTCTTGCTTAAAATGGATTCTTTTTCTTCTCTTGTTTAATGGTAGTGGTTTGTATGGGAAGGTAGATACAATTTTAACAGCCTCACAGTGTATAGTGATGTACACACAATGGAGTTTATTTGGGCAAATCTTGCCACTTCTTTAGTTAACACAATAACTTTACTAATCCTTCCTTTTACCCGTGGCTTCGGTATCAAAAAACATTCAAGTGGTTTTGACTCAAGGCAAAAATTTCTGGAATCATTTCTGATTGACCTTGGATTTTTTAGGACCCCAGAGTTTCAAAAATGTCCCAAATAATGTGGACATTTTTCTACCGTGAAGCCTCTGCATATACAGAAGCATCTGTTTCTTATCATCTTGACTTCCAGAGGCAGATGAAAGGACAGTAAAGTTAAACTCATTGCAAAAGGTCTGCTGAGCATAGAGTCAACAATTTTTTGGAGACAAGGAGAAAGGAATACTTAAAGCTGAGATGATTTTAGGGACTGAACAATGTGAGGTGGGAATTTTGTCAGTGTTGTACCAGAAAATCATTTTAAGTAATGGTATCATTTTGGTTTTGATAGTATGACCTGATCTCTTCTCCTCTGTGCTGTTTTAAAGTGCCAAAAAGCAGCACATTTTTCTAGCACATAGCTTCCTTAATTGTGGAATTAAGCACAATAAAATACTATTCTGTTTTTAAATAGGTCTCTAAAGATGCAGAACACTTTGGTTCTCCCCAGAAAGCCTGAGAGCTGTGACACCAGCCCACTGGGTGTGCTGGCTCAGAGCCTGTGGTTTTATCCTAAGCTCCTGCAGCTTTTAGTCCCTCATCTTGCTTATTGTCTTGAAGGCAAATACAGCCAAGTCTGAGCTCTGGATGGGCTGTAACCCCTAGATTTCCATTAAAATTTCAGCAAATTAGTAATCTGAGATGCATCTAATTGTTGGTAATCTTCATTTGCCAATGAAAACATTCTGTAGAAAAACAAATCAGAATCCTCCATATGCTTTTGTTATCACCTACCCATCACTATCACCCAACATCTGTGCTCCCAACACCTGCAACAGCTGTAGAAATGTGTTCCATTCTGAAGTCTTATTGAAATATTTTGAAGAGCAAATCAATCTTATATATTACAGTTCCCTGAATAAAATCATGGGATAACAAGTCTTTAAAGAAGAATTATTCCAATTCAGGAAGAAAGGGAAACTTATTGCTGTCACTGTAACTGTTTCTGACATCTTCTCTAGTGGACTTGTGACTTCAGTGATTAACAAGGAACATTTTAAAATTCTCTGTTACCATAAGAATTGTTTCTGTGGAAGTAAACTAATGAGAAGTCAGGGCTGATTAACTAACATGAAAAGTAGTCTATAACTCAGTGAACCTACAACAAATTTTTAAGCATGGGAATTGTTCTTCAAACCATGGGAAATTGATGCTAACAAGGAACAAGCTATGATCTCAATTTGAACCTTCCTGAAAATTGCATTAAAGTTAATGCCATTAAGGGAATTTTTGTGATTTTTTTTTTTTAATTAAGAATTATGAAATTCTGAAGGACTTTATCTGTTAAGATGCTCTTCTACCTGCAATCCTGATATCTGTAATATGACTGTAAGACAAGAGTCTGAACTGAGACAGGTGTTCTGAAATGCCCTTTAAATTCTCACAAAACTTGTAGATGTGATGCAGTGAGCAATGGTGGCTGTGCAGGACCAGCAATAAAATGAAATCGGAGGGCATGAGTACTGATTTAATCTAGAATTTTATGGTGCTGTTCTGGAAGTTGCTAGCACGACGAGGGCTGTGCCTGAATAATAGCTAGCTTTCAAGGAATGCCATTTCTGATTTGCACTAGTCAGGGACAGACCATATGGGGGCTTGATTTTTCTTTTAGTGATGACAGCAAAATACTAAGTGATACCAATCCCTGAGCATTTTGTGCTTAGTGGCCCCTCCAGCAGAGGTTTGTGTAAAATCTATTTTCATTTCTAAATGACGGAATGTGATGAAAACTGGTGAACTTTTAAACCTAGTGCTAAAAGGAAAAAAAAAAAATAGAGGAGTTGAAAATATTATGGAGGCAGAGATAAGAGAGACAAATTAGAGCTGAGAGGTGATTTTGGTGATTTGAGAATAGAATGAGTTGTAACACAAGGGGCAAAATCACATTTGTAACATAAGGGGCAAAATTAAGAGAAATCTTTAAATTGCTGCTGTTAAACAAATGCAGACACCCCTAGGAAACTGCGATTTTTCTGTTTTCTTCAGTACAGTGCCCTACTCTGCATGGGAGTAGATGAATTGAAGGGGTTTCTTTCTTTTGAAGCATGCATGAGCTGCAGCTCTGGAGTCATTGCAACCAAGAAACATCTTCATTATTTTTAAGTGGTTGTACTTAGACTTTCCTTTAAAACTTTTACTATTCAAGTCTAGGGAAAATAGAATTGGTTTATTACAAAGTGTCTATCAGTTACTCTATTTGAAACTTCTGGTTTAGGGGGTTATCAATTTTTCTGGTTATTTTGGCTCAATTATCATTTTTATTTCTTGAATGTCTTGCTTCGGTGATGGTTACCTTGATAAATGTTTTTTATACATCTGTAGCACAAACAGGCTTTTTCTTCTGTATTCTTGTGTTTCAACTTCAAGTGCAGTCCAAGTGTGATAATCAAGTTTTGTCATAACTATCCAAAAAAAAGTTTTACTTTGTTGAAATTGAAAGTCTGTTGGTGTCAAGTGGCAATGTGGTTTTCTTCTAGGTTCATATGTTTTTTTCTTTTTTAATCGGTTTTGACCAATTGTTAGTGTTGCTTTCTTTTCTTAAAAAAAATATACAGTGGTGGTATCCTTTGAAAGGGCACAAGTTCATTTCATGTTTGTACTGAAAAAGATTTTGGGCTATAGCAAATTACTACTGATCATGAGTTGGGCTTTTTCTCCTTGATACTTTTCACAAGTAAAGCCACTGTGTTCAGAAAGAGTTTGACAGATCTCAGTGGAGTATTAGATGGAATTCATATTACTGTATCCTTTGAGAGTTAAGAAATCTAGAAGTTTTGCATTAAAATTAGTGGGAAACTGAGACTAAGATGAAGCATCACTGCTCATACTAGCTGTTATGTTAACAATACAAATGGTTGCATAAGCTTTAAAAATAAGGCTTAAAAATATTAATATTGATATTTTAAAATAACCAGGTTGAAGTTCCCATTTTTGCTGTTATTTTTGTGACTTTAAAGCTCCAGGATCGTGGAGGTGGTGAAATTGAAGAGCAGCTTCCTAAATACTGTTTGGGCACTGGAAAGAGGAATACGAAGTTCACATTTTGGATGCAGAAAAATAAACCTAAGTAGTTGAAACTATTCTGAAACATGGTATATTTCACTGTTAAGGTGTCAGGGATTTTAAATGAAAATTTATGACTCCACCTTTTCTATTTTCTGGGGTTTTTTTGTTTATATGTAGAGAGAAAGGAATCTGCACTCTCCTTAAAGCATCTGGTTCATTGGAGATTAGATGCATGCTCTCACTTCTATATGTAACACCTGAGACCTAGCAAAGAGTGAAAAGACAGGCATTACATGAAGATAAATATGTTGCTCTGGTTTCTTACATTCTCCTTTTTTATCAAAATTTTTGAAACACTATCCATTTTCAGGGAAAAGTTCAGTCTGAGTCATTGTAGTGTTAAAATTTATTTCAAATGCATATTCTTTCGTTTTGGACAAATAGTTTCTTTTTCATTAATAATGACTTTTTGTTTCTTTATAGTTTGTTTTTTTTTTTCTTTTTTTTTTTCTTTTAGTTTTTTTCCGTTTGTTTGTTTTGTTTGGCCTATAAATAGGCATTTCTTTTCTGACTTTAATATATGTTAGGTATTTGGATTCTTCCTCTCATTGCTCTTGGTTGCCAGTTGATCCTTATTTTTCTTGGTTATCTGTCTGAACTACAGTGTTACAGTTTTCTGACACATAGTGCTAATATGTATTCCTGGCAAATGGAATGAATGCAGAAAATTATGCTCAATCTTCAGGACATAGCTGTTGATGGAACAGTTTCTACACTGTTGCATTCCATCTTTTCCAGTCACTTCTGCATTATTAATTAATTGCAGACTTCGTTCTAAAATTATGTAGCATTTAAAGAATATTTTGGAAAGACAAACTTTTTTTTTATTTTTTTTTTTTTTTTTTAGTAGAATGCTAAGTAAACACACAGAATGGTCACCATCTCTTGAGCACTTCTTCCAGGTAGGTCCCTGAGCTGGGAATGCTGCAGCATTCCTTATAGGGAAAATGTGGGACAGGAAGGAAATAAGGTTAACTTCCAGCAGAAGCATGCACAGGTGCTGTGACAAAATAAGTAGGAAAGCTGTAACATTTCTAAATGCAGGAATTGGGAAAAGTAAACTTTCTCTCAGACTGCAATATGGGAAACCCTAAAGTTTAGACTTTCGGTTCATTCCCTAAATTTTGATTATGGAGGTGATAAGGATTCAGTTGCCCTTGCTGTTCACATACTGTAAACTTGTCTGGAGACTCTTTAATAATGTTCATCATAGTGGATCTACAGAAGTGCTCTTCATAATATTTGGAAGCTGGCAGTCAAGTCCCAGACTCGTTAGAGAAGAAGACTGGGGGAGAAAAGAAACGTATGGATCTTTCAAAAAGGCAGAAATGAGGACCCTGGTAACTACTGACCACCCAAGCTATTCTATGCTTCTAAGTAGAGAAGTTTTATTCTTTTGTCCTGGACAAACATATTGAAGTGTAGACACTATCAGTGCTTTCCTTATCACAGTTTTACTTGAAAGTATTGAAATTTATATGTAATATAAACTACATAGGAACAAAAGACAAAGAAGATAGTTAAGGTAATGATGAATTACCTATTTTAGAGTACATTTAGAACTTCTTGGGAGTAAAAGATTAGAAAAAAAATCTTTCTGCGTGAAGAAACTGAGCAAATTCAGAAGACGAAGAGATCAAGATTTCGGTTTCTCCTGGTAGATGGTGCAAGGTCAGGTGGGGCACCATCTTGAATAGTGAATTTAGAATGACTAGGAGAAATGCATGAATCTCAAAACCTCTGCCCTAGAGGTTCAACTACATTTGCCTTTCCACGTAAGTGTGGAGTGGAGGTGCGTTAGTGATGCTGAAGTCTAGGATGTCAGGCATGTGAAGTTATGGAATTGTTTGTTGAACTTTAATAGAAATTGTCTTAGTTGCTCACTTGTTGCTTTGGATTTTGGTACTGGGGTGGCAGGGGGTGGTTGTAAGCTGTTTAAAATCAATGAACATTTTAGTATCTGCAAGCTCCATGTTTTATACTAGAATAAAGTATGTATTAGTGAGAAGACAGAAGCCCATAAATATGTAGAGCTAACAACATAGTCTAATGTTTGGCTGAAAAAATAAAAGAGGTTTTCCTTAGCCTCTGGCTGTTTACCTTATACTGAAGTCTGAAATTGCTAATATGTTGTGCATCTCTGTAAAATAGGATTTCTTTCTGATCTCATTTTGAGATTCTTAGTGGTTTTGATAAAAGTACTGAGCCATAAATTATTTCTAGTCCTATGAAACAAAGATATGGAGATCCTTTTGTATAAATCATGCCATAAATTGTTAGAATAATTTTTAATCATATTGTATTTGTGAAAGTCCAAATGTACTTCCTCTCTTGTAAACACATTTTATTATAAGGTAAAGCAATAAGACATGACCTATTCTAACATGCCTTCATGCTATCTACACCTGGTTTTTAAAAATATTGGCCTGCTCTACACTGACAAAAGGCATTCACATGCAATAATTAAGGGATTACAGAAAACAGAGAGAGAATCTTGATGAGTTCTGTGCATAAAATTTCCTCATATTCTAGTTGTAATTGGTAGTTTGCAGATGAAGGACTGAGATAATTTCATTAACTGGATGACAAATGCATATATCAATGTCTGGAAAAAAAATCTCAGGCAGAGGACTTTTTTCTATATTAAACATTGACTAAAGATACATATGTGAATACAGAATCTAATTTTACTAAAATGTCCATGTATGGGACTGTAATATAGAGTCATGCCATGAAACAACACATGCTTGAAGCTTGCATGCAAATTTTATGACTTCATTTTAAAATTACTTTTTAAACATCCATGTTACTAAACACTCTGATGTTTGTAGAACACTCCACAGTAAGTATTTGTTTCTGTACACTAAGCAAGGTAATTTTTTACTTGCTTTCCACGACATAAAAGGCTGTGGGATTTTCTAAAAGACTTTTTGCCATCATCATTGTATTTAAGGTTGCTATCTCCACATGCTGTTCAGGTTTTTAGGTATCTTACCTTGATTTTATTAGGCTGATTATAGAAGTCAATTCTTAACAAACAGCACATTTGAACTTCCAGAGATGGTGATTCCACTATTTCCCTGGGCAACCTATTCCACTGCCTAACCACCATTTCAGTGAAGAAATTTTTCCCAATATCTAATCTAAACCTCCCCTGGTGCAATTTGAGCCCATTTCCTGGTGATTGCATCTTGCCTCTTCAGGGATTTTTTAACATAATTAAAATAAACAAAAGTATATCAGGTTGAAAAGAGAATGGCATTTTATATAGTTGAAGCTAGAACAAAAGCCTCTCTTTTCCATCTTGATTTGTCTGTCCCATGCATTATGCATGTGGTGTTCTTTAATTGAGTAATTTGTTATAAGGGTCTCTGCTGTGATAGGTACTTGGGAAAAAAAGTGAATGAGACTTAGTATTGTAAGTAGGTGTTTTTTTTGTAAAACCAGGAGAAGTGGATTCAATTTCTTTCCTAGACTGATACTCTCTAGCACCCAGCACTACAAGTGTAATAGTGTATATTTGTACGCCTTCAAATCTATAACTTGTTCCAAAGACTGCAATTTAAAAACAGATTTTTTAAATGTTCTTATAGAAGGGAAATTAAAACAAGATGTTTTCCTTCAAAATTCAGACAAGACTACAGAGCTTGATCATCAGAGTAATTATTCTTCCCCAGTCTTGAGGCTTCTGACCCTCATCAACATGACATAACTGCACCTGATGCTGAATTTTGGATTATTTAGCAGCCTGCTATGCAGACAGGCAGTGAGATAGGTAGTTTTCTGACTGTGCATTTAGGTCTTGATGCATCTGGATTTACTTAGAAAACTCTCAACCAGCCCTAAGAATAACACATTTTAGAGCAAATCATCACTTGTCTTGAGACTTATCCCTTAAAATTGCAAAGAAATGTTAGCACCTTGTTAAGGTGTGTCAGCTGCAAGGATTGTAGTTTTCATTGCCTGATGACGAGAAGAGTCAATAAATAATTTTTTTTTTTGGTTATGTCTTCATGCCTAGGTATAACCAGTCTTGGCTGCAATCCAGCTCTAGTCTGCAAATAGTGCAGCTTCATGTTAGGAAAGCATCACATCCCTGCAAATCTCCCATGATTCTCATCTGGTTTGCTGTAGAGTGACTATAAAAACATGATCGCCTGCTCTCATTGGGAAACACGATGGCAGACCTGCAAGGAGGCAAGGCATGTTCTGTGGCAATATCCAGGCTGTATTGTTGGGTAAAAGAAATCTGCACTACCTCTGTTTCCAATATTCATATATGGAACACAGAGAATACATGGTTATGTTGTAGTGATTTGACCTTGGCTGGCTTAGAGGTGCCCACTAAGCTGCTCTCTCACTTCCACTACTCAGCAGGACAGGAGGAGAAGACACAATAAAAAGTTAATAAGTCAAGGTAAGTACAGGAGGTTGTTTGTGAAGTACCAAAACAAACTTGGGCTAACTAGCAACAGAGTAGAATAGTGAGAAGCAAAAAAAGATCTGAAAACATCTTTCCGCCACCTCTTCCTTCATAGACTCAACTTCAGTCCTGGCTCTTCCCCTGAGCAGCACAAGGGGATGGAGAATGAAGGTTGCAGTCAATTCGTAATATGGTCTCTGTTGCTCTTTCCTCATGTTCTTCCCTGCTCCAGCGTGGGATCTTTCTCATTGTATACAGCCCATCACAAACCTGCTCCTGCAAGGGTTCCTCTCCACGGGCTGCAGCTGCTGCCAGCAGCCTGCTCCTCCACAGGCTGTCCACAGGCTGCAGCTGCCTCAGTGCATGTGCCCCTGCTCTAGCATGGGGTCATCCATGGGCTGCAGGTGGATCTCTCTGCTTCATGGTGGTCCTACATGGGCTGCAGGGGCACAAACTGCATCTCAGTGGTCTTCACAGGGGTCTGCTCTGGCACCTGGAGCACATCTTCACACTCCTGCTTTCACACTGGTGTCTGCAGGGCTGTTTCTCTCATGTATTCCTTCCTATCATACATTACCATATCTTAAATGTCTTTTCACAGAGGCACTACCAACATTTCTGATGGGCTCAGTTTTGGCTGGAAGTAAGTCTGCCTTGCAGCTGGCTGGAATTGTCTCTGTTCAACATTAGGGCAGCTTCTACTCTTTTCTTACAAAAACCACTTCTCCAACACACCTCACTACCGAAACCTTGCCATGTGAACATTAAAAAGTATTTCTGTATCAAAAAGTTGTTAGCAAGTTTAAGATAATCCTATGTGATTGTGTATCACTTTGCATCCTCTTTTTTTCTTTTTTTCTTTTCTTTTC
>VRYO01001463.1:55692185-55728345 GCA_009812075.1 Sialia sialis
GGCGGCCCGGCCCCTGCCGCTGGGAAGCCGGGCTGTGTGGGGCTGGGCCGGAGCGCCCCACCCCTCTGCCGTGTGGAGTTAAAAAAAAAAAAGAAAAACCGCGGCTTATATTCAGGTGCGGCTTATATATGGACAAATCCCGTGGTCTTCCCAGCTACCCGGAAGTGCGGCTTATATTCAGGTGCGGTTTATAATCATGAAACTACTGTATTTTTTTTTTTTATAGTACTTAGACCATATCTTCCCTCACATTAAAAAAATACCATTAGCAAAATATACCAACGGATAAAGTTACAGAGTATGTGTTCATATTCTGTAATTTTCATTTCTTTTGATTGCTGCATTATTCGTTATTTAAGGAAAAGATATAATGCTCAAATGAAAGGTGTGTATGTCTTTAAATTGATAGTATATTCAAAAATATGCATGAATTTTATTATTTGTTATTAGTTCAATAGTAAGGGTGTTATTGTATTAAAAAAGTCGCAATGACAAGTTTTTGAGGAACTTGACTCACCAACAGCTTTTTCAAAAATTATTTTCAGGTTTCCTTTAACACATTCTGCCACTGCTATAATATGTAGCATTTTCAGTAAATTAATATGATTTGAAAGTATATGTGATTTTCTATCAATGTGGTTTTCGGTCAATGATTTACTCTTAAATAATAGCAGAACACTTTACTCCAGGTGAAATATTCAAAAGCCACCATTCAAGAAAAATACTAGAAAGTTTCCTTAGATATAGTATTATTTGAAACAAAAGGAAAGATTCTATATATGAGTCCCACATGACATAAAATACCTCCAAATATAGTTGGTCAATAAAAAGATAATTTTAATAAACCAGTTGCTGTTGGAATGGCAGTCCATTACCTCTGTTCCTTTCTCCTTGAAAGCAAG
Source organism: Sialia sialis (assembly GCA_009812075.1). NCBI lineage: Eukaryota > Metazoa > Chordata > Aves > Passeriformes > Turdidae > Sialia > Sialia sialis. The sequence goes on from VRYO01001463.1 coordinate 55,693,088, forward strand.
TTTTGGTCCTCATACAGACTGATTTTCTGTTCTTAGAATGTTCAATAGAATGTATGTCTCCTTCGTTGTTTCCCAGCTATCACTTAATGAAAATCTGCCAAATTCATGCATAGGTACTGTTAATCAGTAATACATTATTATACAAAATAAGCTCTATCCCTCTGTTTCTCTGAGCAAAGATATGAAATAGCCACATTGCTTTTGATTTGTATCTGTATTAGTGTGTGTCATGTTCTCTAGTAAAAGTACCCTAAGCAACAGAGACATGGTTAGATAACATATTTTAAATATTTATAAAATCAAATTATTTTCAAATTATCAAAGGATGATATATATCCTGATAAAGGATAGATGCTTTTAAGGTATTATTGATTTTGATAAGAAATTACATGCCTGCAGGCAATAATATTATTTGCTGGTGAAAAAAAAAGGATTAAGTTGCTTCATATATTTTATGTGGTGCAGTATAACAGCACATCAATCCAGTGGGAATTCTATAATATTTTTTCTTATTAACTTCTAATTAAGGCTGAGTGATTTTTAGAAGAGATAAACTGGCACATTTTTCAGTATCGTCTTTCTTTCTTGGTAGAGAATATCAAGTCTAAATCCTTCTAATCTGAACAGGAAAGATCTTCCAGTTTCATTCAGGGTAACAATACTTAGTTGGATGTGTGCCTCTTGTAGACATAATTTAGAAGGAAGAGTTAAAACAGTTGTACAGCAAAAATGTAAAATGTTTCATAAATGAAAAAATTAATTTTAGATTTAATATAGTAACATCAGGTAAAATACAAAGTAGGTGAGGTTTTTTTGGTTGACACAAGGGCAATATTTGTTATCCCCCTCTAATACTGTACACATGCTATTTACAACCTAAATTCTTAACACATCACTTTATGTGAGCTGCATGAGAAGGGGAAGAGGCCTGTCTTTAGGAGGTGCATAGAAATTGAGCCGTTTTATTTACAAATTCAATAAACTCACTGCTTATAGTGGGAGGGCACTGGGCTGAGCAGGAGAGGTCAGCACTTTGGGGCTTTATCTCAGCCTAGAGGCATCCAACTATGCTGGCAAACTGAGGTGGTGGGGGATGGAATGCTACTGTAGGAATGCTACTGTAGGATTGTGCCATGTGAACACAGAAGGAAAACATGAAAGAACATGAAGTTATCAGGATTCAGGAGGTGTTTGGTTAAGTCCACAAAATGCTTCCCAAGTTACGAGTCTGGAAACAATCCCTCTTCTAGTTTTAGAGCTCTAGAGGATCTAGAAGTCAGATTTAAAGAGATCCAGAGGATTTCCATGGAGATTGAATTGAAATGTGTCCATATATGTTTCATTACCCTTCACCTTGCTCTCTGTAGAGAATATTTTGTATAATGACTTCTTTTAAAGTAAGTAGCGGAAGAACACTTTCTCTATGACAAATTTGCATCTCTACCATAATTTGCCAGTATTAGTTCATCGCTGTTAATATATCAATAAACCCACATCATCCTGTGGTATCCCCTATGTCCAACACAGTGGTCAGACTAGGTAAGCACCACTGTAATCACCTGAGAACTGAAGCAGAAAATATATAGACATAATTTCATGACTATAAGGCGCACCAGATTATAAGGCGCACTTCTGGGTTGTCGGCAAATTTCTGAACTTTGTCTATATATAATGTGCACCAGACTATAAGGCGCACATTTTTGTTTTTTTGCAGCGAGGATCTGCAGGCAACAAAGTAAAAAATTACTAACGGAATCATGTGGTTTAGTAGCAGGTGCTCAATTTCCAAACATTTTTCACAGATTGGCATAGCCTTTAAACACAGCCTAAAAAGAATCAAAACACTAAAAAAAAGGCAGAGAAAAATCACTCACTTTTATTAAACCTGCTGGCTCCGCTCTCTCCCAGGTGAGGGGAGGGCGCAGCCCAGTGGGGCAAGGGCAATGGGGCTGGACGGGCCAGGGACCTGCTGCCCCGGGCTGGGGGTGGTGGCGGGGGCCACAGGCAGGAAAGTTTCCCAGCAAGCAGCAGAGCCCCCCGAGCGCTGCGCCGGCCTGCCCCAGTGCCAGGCTGCTCGCAGCTCGGCGTGGCTTGCAGCTGACGGCTCATTGCTGCTCAGCTCGCTGCTCACTGCTCAGCTCGCGGCTCGCACTTCTGGGTTGTTGGCAAATTTCCAAACTTTCTCCACATATAAGGCGCACCAGATTATAAGGGTTTCGATCAAAATTTTAGGCTTTGAGGTGTTCCTTATAGTCATAAAATTACTGTAACCTCAGGCATAACCTAAAACTCAGATCAGCTGCAGGAAAACTTTGCCAATAGCAAGTTGAGTAACATGTTTCCAAATTTGTTCCCAGTAATGTTTCTTCTGCGGTAAACAGTGCCTATTTAAGGTCTTCCGTCTCTTTGCATTTTATCTCACCTCATGAGATTTGTATTGTAGAGTTTTATAATTAAATAACAGTAAAGATAAAAATGTAAGTATTTTGATTTTATTTATAGCTGTGAAAGCATGCTTTACAATTTATCATTCAGTCCAGGAATTCAGTTATCTTAAAAGGAAAATAAATTTTTCAATGACAAGTACCAGTTATGACTAAAAACTTTGCATTTACCACTAATAAATCTAATCTACATGCATTAAAGAGGACAATTTTGCTGACACTTTTTTATTACTTGGTTCCACTGTAATATTTCATCTCTTTCAGTATATGCATGTAATCAAAATAAAGAATTAATTAAGATATCTCTTTTTTCTGACGTGGTACCTGGTGTTCTTAAATATTGCTGCCATGACACATTTATATACTGTAAAGTATAGTAAATAAATCTTTTTCATCATAAATAAAATTTAATTTGTTTCCCAGAAACACGAGACATTCTGTAAACATTTTACAAAAGAATGTGAATTGCTTCATTGATGCACATGGTGAAAGGAGCATCAAGGCTTTGGTTTTGAAAAGTAATTCACCTGCTTCTAAAAAGAAAGGATTCACATTTCCATCAAGGGAAAGGTTGAAGGCAAATCTCTGTAAATAAGCAATAGCTATCAGAATGCATTAGGCAGGACTAACTCATACACTACCTTCATACCCTTGACCTTCCAGACACATTTGTAGATAACGTTGATTCTTCTGACAGCAGACACAAATCTTCACAGGTCTGTGGGAAGATATTTCAGTTCTGCATTGAAACTGTATTTCCCTTAGCATGAAGTCAATCATTTTAGAAGATTGACAAGATAGAAATTTTGAGTTATACAGCAGTACAATGCATGCTATAGCCTACACTTTGCAAAATATAGCCATGATCTTATAATGCTCACACTAAGATAAGTTTCTTCTGTATGGCAGTTGGAGAATGGTCTAATCTGAGCCTAATCATCAGAGTCTGGCAGCAATAAGGCAGCAGCTTAAAATAAACTGCCAGTTAAACACTCTGAAAGGGGGTTTCTGGATCCAAACTTTCAAGATCTAGAAGTTCCTGTAAAAGAGAAAAGCAAGTAGATTCAGGAGACAAAACAAGGACACTTAGAAGAAACAGCTTCCTTGAACACTTCATTTGTTTGTCTCCAAAAATATCTACTGGAAATTTGATGTGAGAATACTCATAAGTTGAATTTGTTTCTTTTACACAAGTCCTCTTTTGAATATATATTGATACTAAGATGGATTTATGGAAATACCAGTATGTTTAACTTTCTTTTCAGTTATTTGTAATATTAGAAAGGTTAGGTTAGTGTTTGTTTACCATCAAGCCCTTTCAGTCTGGGTGCAAGCACAATGAAAAAAAGGAATAAAATGCAGATTTTGTAAAATATATAAAATGTTATATCCTGGCCACACTCCAGGAAATATTGCAGGCTTCATATAGACCTTTGCATTCTGTCAGCATATATATTGTTCTGTGACACAGTTTAGGCAGAAAAGAAGTAAAAAAATCCATGGGAGCGCTTGCCTAGATTTGCACTGTCACCTTTGTGCTACCAGTTGTGGCGACTGATTGCCCTGTCTTTATCTGTAATTGAAATCAGATGTTGGGTAACTCAATAGCACCTCAACTCTTTTACCTGTGTGCTGGCGCCCTGCTCCCTCATCCCTTCCACATGCTGCCAGAATAGGGCAGCACGTCTTGGGTTCCAGTTCAATCATCTGTCTCCCTGGCATGAAACCCTCTCCAGGGCAAAGTGGGATTTATAAAGGCATGGCTTTGGTTCAAAAGATCTCACAAGTATCCCAGTAAATGGCAAGCATTAAAGGAGAGGAAGAGAAAATATACAGAAAAATTTTTTCGTGTATGAGTAAAATAATCTCAGAAGTAGGCATTTAAACAAATTCATCTTGATTCTTTTAAAAGCTGTAAATTTTTACTGCTGTCAAGTGATAAACCTATTCTCTCCTTACTTCCATCAGGGAGGTTGCATCTGTAGCAGTGTTAAAAAAACAGTGTGCTGTTACCTCAATATTTTTTCAGCTACAAAGCTAAATCTATATGTTACTGACATAATATTCTGTCTCTTACCACTAGAAGGTGAGTATGTTATGAGAGGACCAACTTTGGGAATCTGTGCCCTGAGACAAAGACTGCAAAAAAGCAGGAAAGGTTAAGGGACACCATGACCTCAAAACACTCTGAAGAAGCACCCCCAAATTCTTGTGACAACAACCATATTTGACTCCTAGAAATCCCAAATAGACTCTGTTATTTCAGCTGTTCGTCTGGGAACTTAGCTGACAGCCAGAATAACTAACAGGAACAATATGGATCTGTTGATGGGTTATTAAAGACACTGAACAAAGGAAGGTATCCAAAGATTCTTGGAGACCTGGAACTGCATGCCTGTCTCCCTTTCTTGTCCAGTAAATGTTTCTATGACATCTATGTCTAACCAGGCAAGAATTTGAGGACTGTACCAACTAGGCTTAGAGGGGTTTTTCTCAGATAAAAAATTTCACTAATTCCAATGATTCATCATCACACTTTCTAGATCACTGGAGTCACCCACTGTTAAAGATGATCAGGTAGAGACTGACAGTGACCATGGATGCTCAGTGAGTGTGTGGTACTGAGCCTGCTCTCCAGAAGCTTTGCCTTGGGTGAAGTCTTTCCTGCAAATAAAAGACAGGGTAGTTGCATGATTTTTCTTAGTTGTAGCTTCACACTCTGTTAGCTCCCACTTGAGATGATGTGTGCTTAGTCTTTCACTATAGCAAAAAGGAAAGTTTGGCATTTGAAGAGTGTTTTATTGTTTTAACTGTTTTTCCTTTGTTCTTAGAATAATGTTCTAGCACCTTTAGAAAAAGAAAGTACCTTAAGAGTTCAGACTTGCCTAAAAAGCAGTAAAGAATATTTAGGCTATTATATATGAAGTTTTTCTAAATTGCATTTTTTCTTTCAGAAGGCCCACTAGAAATATACTGCCTTGAAAATTAATTATTCCTCTTCTTTGTTAACTCCACCTCCTGTCTTCAAATTTGAGGATGGAAGATGCAGTCCCAATAGTGGAACCCTTTTTAGAAGTTCACAAATTGAGGGAAAGAAATTAATGTGGAACTCTATGCTAATAAATCATGTTTCAACACAAGCATAATATGATAAACCTTGTCAGTAAGAAAGTATTGATTTCACTTCACACCTTCTTTTTTTTGAAATATCAACATGAATGGATTTGTTTTTCTCTTTCCTCAGAACTAGAGGCAGAGGAGTGGTGCAAACATCTTTGCATGGAATGTCTAGGGGCCAGGCTCAATGATATAAGTCTTGGAGAGCCAGATTTGCTTGCTGCTGGAGTCCAGAGAGAACAAAATGGTAAGTAACTTTTTATTTGCTCCTAGATGAGTTCTTAGGTGATATCCCATGCCATCTTTGCTTGTGTCTGTTGTGAGGACTATTGCTAGTAGCTGGAAGCACGTCATTAGTAACTAAACATTTGGATACGCTTTTGAAGCTCAAGCCTATTTTTTTAACAAATAAAGATGATTAAATTCCATGCCAAATTATACATATAGAGTGACTTTGTGTCTTCATTGTGTTCAGACTTCCCTGTCATGGGAAATGATGGCCATGACTCTTCTGTTCCTGGAAATAATGGCTCCTGTACAGAGGAATAAAGCAGCAGCTGTTGTTTTGCAACCTTTTAGGGACAGGGATGAACATACCAACTCCAATTTGGACTGCAAAACACATATTTGCTTTAAATTCCTACCTGTCTTGAATATTGAAGTCAGGATCATCTAAATGCTGTCAAATATGGGTGAAAAGGGCAGTGACAGATGTTAGCCAGCACTAAGCCTGAGTTGTAAGCCTTCATCTAAAGGCTATTTGGATTAGACACATGCACAGGAAGAATGCTAGTGGATGGAATAGGCAATAACAAAACAAAATCTGTGATTACCCTGTCATTTAATTCCTATTAATGAACATGAGGGCAACACAAAATGTGCTCATTTAGTCCTCCCTAAATTGCAGCTCTCAATGATTATTACTGTCTTGATGCTTTTATAAGATCCAATAGCTTTCAACAAAGTAATAACACACTGCCTCAATGGTCATAAAATATCAAGCCAACTATCATTATAAACAAAATTACATAATGAAATTATAGAATGTATGGCACTATATTTATTGTATTATTTCTCTCAACCTAATAGCACAGAGCGTGAAATATAGAGAAATCTTTAAGGAATTTTGTTCCAAAAGCAGACATGTTGAAATGGGATTTTAAAGAATTTCAAATGTTCGTAAAGTTGTTTGCCTGCTATGAGATACAGAATTCAATTTATAGTCTCAAACTACTTAACAAAGGGAGAGCTCCTAATGTTGTAGGAAAGTGATAATGATCAGACAGCACTCAAAACACCCCATCTGCTATATGTTCATAGGCTATAGGTATAAAACTCATCTGCATGCTACTGACGAGAGAACTGTGTGAACAGGTGGAGGTCTTTCACAAATGTGAAAGGAAATGAACCTTGTCAAAAGCCTGGGATGTGAACAGAAAAGTAGCTTGAAATTTGTCATGCTCCTTCTGCAGTAAATTCATGTACTCTCCAGCAGCTTTTGGACGTAGATGACAAATATTGCATTTTATCATGTTCCAGAAAGAGATCTAGTTAGACACACATGACCTCCAGTATGCATATATTGGTTCTGTTATGTAAACTAGTCTTGATTCAATTGCCTTAGTCCAGAAATTAATTGCAGTTTTACCAACCAGCATATATGAACATAATTTGCATCTTTATTGTTCTAAGTAAATAAATGAAAGGAAACAAAGAGGCAAAGCATGTATTTGTTGTACAAATCACATGAATAATAATGCGTGGAGGGTATCATTAGCTGTATTCTTTTAAAACAAGTGACTGAATACATATAATCCAATATTTGACAAGTATGCTCTGCTAAATCATTAGTTACATTATCTCAAACAAGTAATTCTGGTACCTATCCTCATCCTTCCCTCATCCCCTTGATGCACAACTTTGCATTTTAATAAGCATGTTTGAAATTCAAAGTTATCTTGTTCAGAGGCAAAGCAAATTCTATTTTGGATGTCTTTTAATCAACTTGGAAGGAGGAAAAAGTACAGAGATTCTTACTACAGGTATGAAATTTGACATTTTGTTCATTTATCTGTGCTGTAAGAACCTGCAGTTGCACTCAAATCCCTATAGCAGATTCCTTCAGTTAAGTGGAACCATGCTTTCAGTTTACATTGGTTATCTTATCCTGCAAACCTGGCAGTGTCATTCCTCACACTACAGTGTTATTGGGAAGATGGCTAGTTCAATGGTGGAATCATTTGGTGATTTGGGTGGGATAATTTCAGATTTTTAGTTTCTTTTCTTGCGCATTTTCCCTATATTGCAGCTTTTACACATATGCATCCAAAATGGTAGTTCAAAAGATACTCAAAAACTTCTACAAGTCTACTGAGTTTTTGCTTATAAATATTCTTGTTGAGCTTTTGTTGGCCTGAAACTGAAAGGTCAAAGTTAATTTTACAGTTGGAAATTCAGGAACAGTGGCTATGTGTCTGAAGCATCTAAAATATTGCTCTTTGTGAAAATGGCAGCTTTGTCACTCTCTGAATAATTTTATTTTTTTGTGTTAAATGAAAACTGAATAGTACTTTAGTACCTTTGAATGTTATTTCTTCAAAACATACTGCAAGTGTGTCAACTTCATAGAATTCCTCTCAAGTTAGTCAATTTATTAATGCTTAGTTGAAAAAGAGATGTGAGAATAGAGTTTGTAAAACATGTAACAAAGTCTCACATCCTCAGCATGTAGTTTTATTCAAGTTCTGTTGCCTGACCCATACAAAGGCTTTCTTTCAGGTCCCTAAACAAAAGATGTCCCTTACTGTTTGAGGAAGACCACAGATTGTAATACATATTATAGTGTTAATGGTTTTCCAATTTTGGATAATTTTTTTGCACTTTTAAAGGCTAAAAGACATTGAATAATGGTATTATACTGTTCATATCTCTAAGATAATATAAATTAATCCCAAAAGAACAAGTATATTAAGCATTAATTGCATCCCATTCCACTGAGGTTTTTCCAAATAGTTACTTATCACTGAAGATTTTCTGAAATGTGTAAAATTTGGTAAAGATACTTCTTTGGACTAGAAAAACTAGCCTAATAAAGTGGGTTTTTTCAAAAGCTGTTTTACCTTTCCCAAGAGATAATATTTTATTATGTTCTTCATATGTTCAACTACTTGCCCATTCTTGATCTTAAAGGACATTTTAATGGTGTAAGGGTAACCCCCAAACACATCAGATAAATAAACTGGCTCTCTCTTGAAAAAATCCCAGCTTTTCAATGTGTAGATTTGTAGGTTTTTTCCTGTATGTGACCAGCAAAGACACTACTCTCAGTCTGCAATATTTGAAATTATGAAAATTATTTTATTATTGTATATGCCCTGGGGCCACTAAAATTGCTACATGCTACTTGTATTTTTATACACAAAAAATTGCATTTAAGAAAATACTTGGTAAAGAAAGTATGTGAGGTTTCTATCATTTGTTTAGTACTTCTTGTTATTAGTTCTGAGCCTGTTTATCCCCCCAGTCTCACTCTTGTGGTTCTTCTGAGGTGTGCTTTAGAATTGAGAAGGGAAGACACCTGATTCTCTGTGGCAGGAATGCAGCAATGGCTTGCACGACAGCTTGCTCCAAAGGCTGGCAAAACTGCTGCTTGGTGTGCAAAGGCCATACAATCCCAAGGCAGCTGGGTCACACCACAATAGAAATTTAAGGTAGCTGAGGGAGGCATCCTTTCGTAGTTCTGAGTTGGTCAGTAAGTGCCAATGAGATCTGTTCCGGTGTGGTTGTGCTGCTGTTTGAGCCTCCGGCGCCAAGCAGTTATGCAGCCACAGCAAAATGAGACAAACTGTAGAGCTGTTCTGCTTATAGCAGAGCTCTGCTGCTGTGTCTTGTAGGATGGATAGAGAAGACATCTAAGCAACCCTTGTGCAAAGCACATCAGTAACAGGAGGCTTCTCACTGGGTTTCAGCTCCATTATTGCTTTCCAGAAGTATTACCACAAGTCTTGCTGTGTGAGCTCTGCTGCAGAAAATGACTATTAGGTGGCTTTCTTTTTAAATTTAAGGCTCACAACTAATGGCTGCTTAGCTTGGAATGATGCACCAATTCCAATTAAAGTGAGATGTGAAATGAAGCTTCTGTTGCTCTCCAACCATTTTACGTTCTCTCTCCTGCAAATCTAAATGATTTGTTGGTGTACCTCAGCCCTATAGCAGCAACCTTGTTTCTGTTTAAATTTCTTCTCACACTGAACATGGTCTCTAGTGTTTATGAATTTCATTTTAGATTATTTGCTAAGGAATTAAAGTACAGTATGAAAGCAAAAGCAGTAGAGGCCTCACTTCAGAATCCTATTCAGGTAATTAATTTAGTATAATGGCAGTGAAGCTTTATATGCAATGATAAGATAAATAGTTATACACACTTATAACTCCGCGAAAGAAAATCTGGACTAAGTTGGATTACACTGTTGAAAAGTCTTCTATGCAATATGCTGTGATTCTTGCATGCATATTTCATAATCCGTAGGTTTCTCAAGCTGCTACTAGATGAAGCAGTTGTGAATGTAGGATTGACTTCATTTGGAAGAATTGGAGGCTTCCATTCCAGCTCTCAAAGCATTTGGAAGCATTTGCTATACACCCCAACATATAAAGACAAAAGGAAATTTGGGGGTTTTGGGGTTCTTTTGTAATTTTATCTTTCCTACTAATGTAATACCTAGAATTTCTCCATTCTCTCAATGGACAATGTGTCCAATATGTCCCTATTTTCATTCTTTATAAAAGGAAACAATTTGCAAGATTTCATCTCAATGGACAATATACAATGACAGATTATATGTACTGTGAAAAAGAAATCAGAATATTCAAGATAATATTGGTTAAAAAAGCATTATGTGTAGACTATTAATAAATTCACTTCTTAGGAACAGGTGCATCGGTTGACTATTCCTGTCAGTTTTGAATACTAAATAATAGTGCTAAAATAGCTGAATACTCGTGCTAATACTTGTTTCTGTTAAGCATTACTTGTCAACCTGATGCAAAACTTGAAGAAAATGGGTAAATGTTAAAATACCAATTTTTAAACTGAAGAAAAGGCCAGATCTATCCTTTGCTGCTATGTCTTATGTACTCCTAACTCATTCCTGTGATATCAATATGGGGATTTTTAATTATGTGGTTTGAGACTTTGATTTTAAAAAAAAAATTACTCCATGATAAACCAAATTTTTATTTTCAAAGTCTGGAAAAGTTTGAAGGATAATTGAATTGTTGCTTTTCCTCCTTGCCTAATATTTAAATTAGCATTTCATAAAATTACTTTCTCTGTAAGGTTTTTCTTCTTTTATAACATTAGTTTTACCTTCCTTTTTTATTTAAAAAACTTTCACAGGAGCATCAGTCTTGCTTCCTGGATTTTAATTGCAGGAAACTCATTAATTCTTGTTAGTAAAATGTAGCTTTTCATAGTGAACAACGTCCTTGAATCCTCAGAAGAGGATTATGAGGCATTTCTTTGTGCTACATATTGAGATTACAAGCTACAGCCAAAGCATAGAGACTTTGTAATTACATTCACAGAGCTGACTTGTTTTAAGGCATTTTCTAGGGTCTGTAGAATCTCTATAATTTAATACATAAAAGCACTTTGCATGGTTTTTTATTGAACTTCTGTTATCCTTAATCTATTTTTATACAATAGATTTGTTTGTTGTTTATTTTTTAAATAAATGAAACACAGACAGCTTTATTCAGAAAAATGAGGTATTTACAGTTTTAAAGTTAATCCAGTGTGACTTCAGTTTCTTCTCTACCTTACTAGTTACAATTTAAAAGGTTTGCCTACCTTCATATTTTTCTTGAGATGCTTACATTTTTAATGGAAGCAAAACAGAATATTTATAAGCAAAAAGGAAAAAAATTATTCTGAAATCCTGGTTCCTCACTGCTAACAGCAGAAGGGAAACATTCTAATAGCCCTGAGATATGAATAAACACAAAATGCTGCATGTGCAATACTTTAAGCTTCCTTTCCATCTGAAAATTAGCCACAGTTGGTCAGCAGCAGAAGTCTCATAGGTGGAGGGGATCCTTTCACATATAAACTGAATATTTGCTTTCAAAGCCTCTGCTTATTTATATAGGTGCCAACCTGTCTTCTTCGGTAAGTAATTTTTTACCCATCATTAGAGCTGAAATGAAATCAAGCATCTGGATTACAAGACTGCAGTTGGTTTTCCAGCTGGGATGATTTAACTTAAGGAATCCATTGATAAAATGGCAGAATCAGGATCACTGGGCTCCATCATTTTGTTCCCCCAGTACAGCTGGAAGGCTGAGAACATTTTGGATTTGCTGCCAAGTCTCCGTCTCAGTCAATATGCTCATTTTCATAAAGACTCTTATGCTCCTCTGCCCTGGAAAGCATTATTTAATGTCGTATTCTTGCCAAAGCCCAAATGTTAAACACCTTTACATGCACTAAGTGTATGATGAAGCATTGCTCTGCTTATTCAAGGAGATGGGAAAGAGTAGCCACATTGAGTGGGATAATAAGTGTAGCAATATATCAACATTTTTTTCTCATCCTGGGTCCCCCACTCCCTGAACTTTGCTCTCACCAGTTTAGGGAAGGGAGGAGGACAGGAATCCTGAGTACTGAGGAATTGTGCTTGTTCACTCCCAGTCTTTTCTTATCCAGCAAGGTTTCTTCCACCCCTCTACTTTGTAGGTCCCTTATTAACTTCTATTTGCTTAATCTTACTAGCCAATGTACTGTTATTATTTCATTCTACTCATATGCAGATGGTAAGCAAAATAACCTATTCAATATCATTCAAAAGATTTGTTGTCAGATTTCAGCTGGGATTCCCAAATCCTATGGCCTAGGATGCATGTTTGGTTTTGCCTCAATAAGTGTGAGGGCAAAACATGCCACTGAAGATGGAATGACTGTATTAGCGTTAGCTAGATACCTGCTCAAATGTTTTCTGAAATGCAAAAATTGGACCCTGCATATTAATTATTAAAACCATTTAATAGTATCTACACCTTTCCATGTCTTCAGCTGCTCACTATTCAGTTTTTGTTCCAAAAGCAAATCTATCCATCTTCAATCTTCTCCAGCACGTTTGTACGCTTCTTTTTCTTGCCAATTTGATTCAGTTCCAAGGGTGCTACATTTTGCCCTGCAGCTGATGTTCACTTTAATCAGACATACTTCCTTTATTCCCTGACATCTCACCTTAGACACTGACCTCCCATGCAAAGTCAGCAAATGTCTCCTGACAGTTTGAGGATACCATATGTCCTGAATGCCCTTCATGCGACAATATCCTCAAACACATCAGAGAAGTTGAGCATTTCATTACTATCCTGCTAACATCTAAAGCAAGTTGAAATATTTTGTGCCTCCACACCACAGTTTAATGTTTACTTCAAAAAATAATTGTACCTTTTCACTTTCTCTGCTGTCTGAGGCACTCTTTCAGTGAAGATGGGGAAAGAGAAAGATTTTCATTCTCATACAGTAACCCCATCCCCCTACAGATACACTGTGCTCTTTGGTGTCATGCAAGAGTCAAAGAGCTGACAGGCCAGTTACTGCATCTTCCTTTCAAACAGTGGAGGGGAGCAGCAATAACTGGCAGCAAGGCAATGCAAAGCTGGAGTCTATGATAAAAGCACACCTGCACAGTTGTGAGGAATTTCTGCATGATGACCCCAATTACATATGGGTACTGAAAGAGTGTATATACATATACATATACACACATATATATATGCATATGTAATTCCAGTGCAAAGCAAAAGTTATCTTGCTCACACCATTCCCTTCCCAATACTGTCTTTGACCCCTTACTCCCAAGTGTGAGTCCTTCCATTTAGTTTAGTAAGCATTACATTAGACCCGTGCCCCATGCACTCCTCTGAGCATCAGGGGAAATTCTCCTCAGTGATCTCAGCAGCCTTTGCTAATCTATTTGTGCTGTGTGTCACAAGACTTTCACACAGTGTCTACAGTTTCACACATGGGATCCTAGTCATAAAATTAAACTTTTTGGGCTAAAACCCATTAGTGTGACTAATGAGAACTTGGGCCTGGGATAAGAGGTTGGAACTAAATGAATCAATTGGGGAGTCATTAATAAGACAAAATAAAATTGACTGAAACAGAACAACATTGGGGATAACAAGTTTGCTTATAGCTATGCAGCAATTTTTATTGCTCAGCCAGCAGTTCCTTGCTTTCTCTAATTCCTCAAACTTTTGCTCCTTTATTCACATTTACACAAACTCACACACACTTAGAACATATTTTATATTAACTTACTTGCAATATTTTAATTCTTTTGTCAAAAGCATATATGTATCAAATGTTTAGAAATTAGAGACAAAATGTCTATGAACTTCAAACAGAGCAGGAAGCTGATTTTGAGTGTTGCAATAAATTTCTCTCACTTAAATTTAATTTCCTTCCTAATTTTTATGAGGACAGTGTGAGAAAATTCAGTTCCAATGGCAGATTAAAAATATTCCACTACAAACCCTTTTTACTTTATCAAGTACAGTAATTTCACGCTTTTTAAGGTGCACCGGACTATAAGGCACACTTTTTTTTTCGTGCGGCGAGAATCTGCCGCCGGCTACCCCCACACAGCTGCCGGGGCGGCTGGCTTCCCCCATGGCTCTCGCAGCTCTCACTTTCAGGTTGGCAAGTTTCCAAACTTTGTCCATATATAAAATGCACCGGCCTATAAGGTGCGCTTCCGGGTTTCAATCACAATTTTAGTCAAAAGGGTGCGCCTTATACACATGAAATGACTGTAATTGGAGGCAGTTTTCCTATCAGTTGTCCCTCTAAAGAACATTGTCCTAATACTGTTATTGAATAAGCATTTTTCTTGCTCATACTTTAAATTGTTCTTACTTTTTTTTTTTCCAACACCCTTCTGGCACTAGAATTGACATTTTGCATTTCTACCCATTTCAAAGATGAAAAAAAACTGTGAGAGGAAATTTGTGAATGCACTGCATTCTCCCATATGATGCTATTAAGCCCTAATATTGCCATGCATGTATAGGCTGGCACGTCCAACTGTACCACCAGAAATTTAACTGAGTTTTTCATTCTGTGTAGAAACAACTCATAGAAACATAATTTATTCTTCAAAGAAAATCACATTTTTATTTAAATTTCTCTTCCTAATGTTTACTTCCTTCCATATAATTTAATGGTGTTTTACATCATCTTGGTTTTCCCCTTGTTTTTCCTTTGCTTTTTCCTTTTTCCTTTTTTTGGATTTTTTTTCATTGCTTATTAAATCACTTGCAATTCAGGCACTTCAGAAAATTATTAATGCCCTTGACCTCCTACTGCAATAAATGCACTTTGCAAGCAAAGTGCAGCTGATAGTGATTGATGTCATGACCATAATAATATATCATATTGAATCAGATGTTTCAAGAAAGTAACAAATGATTGAAATTGTTATTAATTTTGCAAATAAGAATGACTTTGGCAAATAAACAGAAACTATATGCAAGGAATGTAATTATTAACAAGCTTCAATAAGTAAACTTGTATTTGCAATTTTAAGGGCAGCTATTTTGAGAGGCAATGGTTGCACATACAGGATACCTTTAGTTCTGTTCTTTGAGAGAGGAGTCTCTGTCAAAGTTCTTGTCATTGTGAATTTGGATTTGTAAAGAGTCATGGACCTTAATGAGGACAAGAAAGAACTTCCGTAAAGGTGCTGGGAACATATACCCAAGAGGACAATGCAGATCGTCCATGAAACATGTTTCAGATTGCTGCATCGTTTATAAGGAAATGAAAAGAAGGTGATTCTCTTCTTACTCCACTCTTATGCACTAGCAGGACTGCTTCAGCATCAGTGGATCCTCACCTCTGTTAAAGCCAGAAATTTCGCTCTGATTTCTGGATTATCAGCACTAAAGACTTAATTTCAATTTTTTTTTTCCCAGTATAAAATCTTATTTTAACTTGTGATGTCTTACTTTGTGTTCTTCTTTTCCAGAACGATTCAATGTATACCTTATGCCTACACCAAATTTAGATATCTATGGGGAATGTACAATGCAGATCACACATGAAAACATCTATCTCTGGGACATCCATAATGCCAAGGTCAAGCTGGTCATGTGGCCTCTGAGCTCTTTGAGGAGATATGGACGTGACTCAACATGGTTTACATTTGAGTCTGGAAGGTAAGAGCTAAGGAGATGCAAAAAAAAAAAAAAAAGAATAACTAAGCATTGTTTGGGGTTTTTTTTAATGAATAAGCAGCCAGATATTTTAGATAAGCCTCTCCTTATAAAGCAAGACAGAATACATTGCCTCTCCATAGACTTCCCTTTGCTGAATATTACTTCTCAGTATATTCAGGGCAGTGTTTGAAATAAATGTTAATATGTCTCATATTAAAAATGAGCTTAAGCTCCCTCTGACTTTTATTTAACTGTGATTGAAATGTCTTTCTTAAGGTTTGTGAGTCTCACTGTGCTCAAACACTAGTGTGGTATGATTTGAGTACTTTTGATGTAGAAGAAATTAATTCTGGATCATGGAAAAGGCTCATCACACAAGTATGAATGGAATAACTTCCATTACAGTGGGTATTACTCTTTTTGGATGTTCCTGATGAGTGATTGCCACTCTAGAGTATAATTGCAAACAGGAGTAGAGAACATTGTGAACCTATAAAAAGGCTAGCTCTTTTTCCTGCCTGCAGTTTTAATCCCCATTGTCATTTTCATCTTCAGATCAGTTTTAAATTTCCATAGAGCTCTGTTTTGCCTCTCTTTCATATCTTTTTAATGCATTTCATATCTTGCCAGTAGGTTCACTGCCTTTTCTGCATTTCTGCACAAAAATAATTCTGCATTTAACTCTCCCTCTGGTGATGTTTCAGCTTGTATTTTATTGTTCTAGACTATTGTTCTTTACAGTTTGGTTTGGGGTTTTTATGGCTCGTCATATTCCTTTATAAGGAGCCTGAATGTTTTTAAGCAATCTGTGAAATTACAAGTGTCTCTACATTCTTGGGTTAGACACACTGTCTGGTTAAAGAAATCCTCATATGCCTTTTGATGTTTACTTATTCAATGCTATCAATAAATATTCACAAAAGGACAGATTGTGATCAGAAACAAAACCATGGATCAAATGGCCCCTACTGTCTAGGGGGATAATGGCCAAAATTCCTCTGCCATTTCTATAGCTGGGAGTTACCATTTTACCAGAAATTTGTATATGCAGACTGCTGTCACTAGACCATTTTGGTTCTCTTTTAGTTTTCTGTGAGTTCACACGAATACATCAGTGGGGTTTTTTATTTAATATTTTTTAGCAAAAATAAGCAAAGCTGACCCATGTTTCAACTTGATTTCAGTGATTAAGATGAGGGGCTTATTCAAATGTACAATTATAGCATTAATTAGCATTTTAAGCCTCCTACAGTATTTTAATTCCATTTCAAGCCTCCTACAGTATTTTAATTCCATGCTATTCCATTCTGAATATCATCTGTTCTTACAGTCCACGAACCATACAACCTGATGAAAAGTGGATTGTTTTCCTATGTTTTAATATTATGAAATAGCTCTACCTTTATCTGTCATTGTCATGCTTTATTGTCTTTGATCTGATTCCTCCCTTTTTGCTTGCTTGGGAGTGCTTTATCTATCTGATTTGGAAATGCATAGAAGTAAAAAGATAGAGCTAGAGAAACGCTGGTATCTTCAATAACATCTGAAGGCTATATAGGGCAATTACAGCACTCATTTTAAAATCTGTTGTTGATTTGCTTGGGGTTTTATTTTTATTTTTTAATCAACAAATCATCTTTCTCATCTTTCTGAACATGATTTTCTTTGTCCCCTGATCTGCTAGTACCTTAATATAATAAATTCCTGATGTATGTTGTTTTATCAGAAGTGAAGCACTTATCCATGTTTTATGAGAATGTTGTGCAGTAAAAGTGTTGTTGCTTTAATTTTTCCCTAAGGCTTAAATATTAAATGTAGGCAATTGCTTTAAAGGAAATATTTTTAGATAGGTTATTTTATTTTAGTGTGTTTTTAGCAGATATCCAGTATATGCGTATGAGGTTTGCATGAACATTAGATGCTCAGTTTTATATATTTATTTTACATCCAGAGTTGTCATATTACTTTGTTAGAGAAAATAAATACCTTCAATAATATAAATGGACATTTCACAAATAGATACTGTGTTAAATAAATTGATCAAAATTAAGCTTTTTGACAAATTTATTGCTTTTTATTTTAAAGGGATATGAACTTGGATGTATAAAACTGAAGTGCTCACTTGTCTAATAAAATGCAATGACTACACCATTTGAAGAATGTCTAAAATATGGGAGGAATGAACTCAGATTCTTTTAATCTACCAGATTTTTCTGTTTAGTTTTGCACTGTATTGGAGTTTGCAAATATGTGTCTTTGCACTATCTAGGAAGTTAGACTTGTCTTTATTTTTTTATAACGTATTGAACCAATGAAAGTAAGTATTCCTTTCTCTGTCATTTCCTTAATCTGTCTTTTTGTCTATCAAAACCCTGCTGAGATATGGGGAAAGAACAGTTTTGTGTGGCTTTGTTCAATGCTGGATGGAGAGATTCTCATTACCTAAAGTACCTGACTAGGGCTAATCCCGTGCAATCTCTTCACTGATCAGAAAACAGTCATTCACAGCTCCATTAGGCACTACAATAGCTCTGTGTGGATTAATGCTGTTGATCTAACACAGTGAATGGATCAGAGCATGTGGCAAGAGCACATGAGGTAGCAGCATAGCATTTATGTTTTTCTACATCTAGGCTTTCCAACTAACCAGTCTTGGACTGGACTAGGGAGTCCTGCTGGTTTTGGAGGGGTTAATTTTCTTACAGCAGCTGGTATGGGGCTGAGTTTTGGATTTGTGCTGAACACAGGGTTAATAAGTAACCCAGGGATGTTTCAATTATTGTTGAGCAGAGCTCGCCCCAAGTTAAGGACTTTTCTGCTCCTCATGTCACCCCACCGCACCAGCGATTTGGGAGGCGACACAGCTGGGACAGATCACCCCAAGTGACCCAAGGGACATTCCATGTCCAATGGCATTGTGCTGAGCATATATAGCAGGGGAAAGAGAAGGAGTAGAGGGGAATTTGGAGTGATGGTGCTTGTCTTCCCAAGTCATTGTTATGTGTGGTTGAGAGCAATTTTCCTGGGAATGGTTGAACACCTGTCTGCCCCTGGGAAGCGGTGAATTAATTCCTTGTGACATTTTGCATGAGCACACGGCTTTTACTTTACCTATTCCACTGTCTTTCATCACTTTTACCCTTCTGATTCTCTCTCCCATCCCGGCAGGGGAGTAAGAAAATGGCTGTGCAATACCTTGTTGCCAGCTGGGATTAAGACACAGCAGGAGTTTTAGTGGTCAGTCATCAATTCACAGGATTTCCTTAGCTCATGGAAGTATACAATGTGTTCAGACACCTTATTATCCAATTATTTTGGATATTGAATGCAATGGAGGCAGTGTGGAGTTGACCTGCATAGGTGCACTTCCTTCTCTTCAGACTTTTGGAAGTGTTGCTCCATGTGCATGGGCTAAATTAGTCCTTGATTGTCTCTGATTTTAAGCCTCCAAAATAGGAAGCGTGTCTTTACAGAGCTGCCCACCCTCAGTGTCCAGATGAAATTGCTTTTAATTTGCAGGGGATTGCACAAAGAAATTTAAGAGACATACCAGAAAAGCAGTAGAACAGCTACAGGTGAAACATTTCATAGTCCTGATCAGGTGTGAAGATATCCTTGTCAGTCTCTTGTCCAAGTTACAGGATTCATTTTGCTGATGTTGTAAACCAAACAATCCACAGTAAAGGCCACAAAAATATTTAAACTCCACTCTTTGGTAGCTGCAAAAGGCAATTGTCCAAGCTTTCCTTTTAGCAAAACAAGCTGTCTGAGGCATCTTTTTAGGAGCATAAGAGGGGACTCCTAAGTATTCAGAATTGAGACACAGAGAAAATTGAGCACATATGGACTCCTTGTTCATCTTGAAAGGTTTTTTTCTTTTGCTTTACCGTAATTTTGTCTTCTACATTATTTTCCATGTATGGAGGCTGTCTGGTCAACTGCAATAACTGGCCAGAAGTATATAAAGAAAAAGAAAAAGCTGAGGTCAAACATAGTGAGAAAATAGAGGATGGGCTGTGGAAGCTCCAGACAAAATTTGTCAAATTTTATGAGTTTCCAGCAGAGTAGAGAGTTTAAGGCAGAAAGTTTTTCTTGAATTTTTGAAAGCAGAAGGAGTCACCAATCTATTACACATTCCTTTTTCTGAAATACATTTTCTTTTACTTTGTAGAAAATATGCTGAAATTTAAACAATTTCAAGTATTTCCAGGTTAATTCATGCTGTGCATTCAAAGAGACTCATTGAACCACACAAACTATTCCTTCTTTATTTGTCTTTGATTTTGGTTTTTTTGTTCATCACAGAAAATTTAATGCAATACGGTATTCTCTATCACTTCTAAGATCTGGAATCTGTTTCTTTGGTTAAGAAAAGCATTACACAGTGGTGACATGAGAATTTCTCAGATTTTTTTTTTTTCCCAAGACTGATATACTCATTTTCTCTCTGGTAGATACACAGATGCTAGGGTTATCTGAAGCAGAAAGTTCACTGTTTGCTTCAGGCACTACATCTGACTGAAATGTTTCATTTGTCTGTCAGTCCTCTGTGGTGATTTTTGGTGTTAATATGAAATGTATTAGTCAATTAACCCTTAAAACTCAGTCACAGAAACTTGCTCTTTTTTGCTTATGTGGGAAGAGGCCCCTTATGTATGTGCCTTGTGAGACAGCTGTCATGGGATTTCATACACTGTTGTACAGGTCTATACCTCCCTGAAGAGAAGCCTGCAATTTCTCATTGCTGGTGGATTATCTAAATAGTGGGTTAAATTTATCTATCATGGGTTTACAAGAGAATTATAAATCATATATTATAAATCATTCTAAATATCATTATAAATCATAATCCTGTGATAGAATTTGTGAGTCACTTTGGGTTGAGCAGCAGTATGAACACTTGTGCAGCTTCAGTAAATAATTTATCATTTCACATAAACATTAGCTCAGAGCACTCAGTGTCCCACACTTTAGATAGTTAAGTTTGCTAGGATCTTTTTCTTCTTTTACACCTTTGTGATATTTTCAAAAAGCCAAATTACTCATGATATAAGTTTTCTGTGGTTTTATGTTTCCTCATCGTCCCTTCACTTCTTTCTTGTGTCCTTTCCACAAGCATCATATTTCACTAAAATCTGAAAATTAAAAAAAATCAGTAAAAAGAAGCATTAATCTCTTTTATGTATCCTACCCTGGCTTTTTTTCTCAGTAATGACGCAGCTCTAATTTTAGGGAAAGTGGCATTTCTTAGGACTGAAAAGGTTTCATTAGTTCCTGCTATTTAGCAGTGCCAAGGTTATACTGTAATATGTTGTAATTGTAGTTCCATTCCTACTTTTTTCCATTCCAACTCTCAATTTGCCTCTTGCCAAATTCTTGACCTGGAATGAGTTCTATGTTAGTCATTTGGTTCACTTAAACCCTACTTAAAAATGAGTTGTATGTTTAACTCATCTACAGGACTCTTACTCTGGTTTTGATCATGGTATCTAATCTAAGAAATGTTTTACTAGCAGAAGCCAATATAGCTCATTGTAAGTGATTTATGAAGTGCTCATTGCATTTTCTTTCTGCCAAGGCTCCTCTCAGACTGCTCTAGTATTGATAAGTCAGAGCAAGTGCCACCAAAACTCACATAGCAATGAAATTCTTCATCATATAATTGACTATGGGAAGCAGAGAGAAGATTGGTTTGCATTGTACCTTCAAAAGCATTCTGCTGTTATTAACCGTTTTGAAAATTTGTTCATGATGCACAAACCCACAAAAGATATTCCCAAACTGACAAAGAATGCCTGAGACATTTCACTTCACTGTGAAAGCTAATTTTTATAAGAAAAACAATGACATCTTAAGAAAGACAATATATTGAGAGAATAAAATTACCTTTATCAATTTTAACAGAAATAGATTGAGAAGTCAGCAATTCTTAGGACAGAGCACTAAGCTTCACAGATGAAGTTGTGTAGCATAATGAAGAAATTTATAAATAGTAAATTGACAGTAATGAG
The DNA here is from genome assembly GCA_009812075.1 of Sialia sialis. Lineage (NCBI taxonomy): Eukaryota > Metazoa > Chordata > Aves > Passeriformes > Turdidae > Sialia > Sialia sialis. The sequence goes on from VRYO01001463.1 coordinate 55,714,896, forward strand.
CTCATCACTAGTTCATTTATTCAGCATTGCCCAACCAGTAAATTTTCTTGTGAATTTGTTCTGAATGAAAAACATACAGTTAGGAAAAAACAGTCACCCAAAGTTTGTCCAGTGAACACAGCAGACGTACAGCTCAGAAGGAAAGCCATCATCTCTGAGGTATATGTAGAAGTGGCTTATATTTGCAGATCACAGAAGGATCAGCTATCAACTGATCACCAGCTAACATCAAACATCATCTGTTTATTTGAAATGTTGCAAAGCTTTGTAAATGAAATCGATAAGAATGGTGTTTTGTTTGACTAATGCATTAGCATACAGCTTGTTAAGTTCCTCCTGATGATCCTGACATAACATGAATTGTACCTTTCAGTTGAAATGCCCAGTTTACTTTCTCCCTTCATAACACAGGATCTCATAGTCAAATTAGGGCTTGATTGAAAATATTTTGAGACTAGTCACCATTTCAGGAGGTTTTAAGCCCATGTGTGAGCCCAAAAGATTTATTTACTTACCATATTCTAATTGTCTCTTTTTCATACCTATGCTCTCCTGTAGGAATACATTGTTGGATTAATATTCCTGGAGCTGAATATGGCTAACAAGGTTATTGCTGTGTAATGTATGAGTGCAGAAGAAGCGGACAAAATAATTCATACAGTCTTAATCACATTAGGATTCACTTATTGTTTCAATACTGCATTTTAACCTTTGAATTACACAGTCAGCAGCAGCAATAATTAATCTCATATGGCAGGTCTGGAGAACTCAAGATGCCCCAGCAGCAGGCTGGGCATCTTTTATCTCCAAGAGGCATAATAACCTTTAATTTTCTACTAGAAAATACAGAAGGAATAAAGTAACTCAGATTTGAAACACAAAACAATTTAGTTTTAAAAAAAAAAAGAAGTCAAAACTCAAAAGCTTTTAAATACAAAATACTAATAGATTTTGCAATGTTCTTCATTTAATATATAGATAACATTTACAATAACAGTGTCTATTTTAGCAGTGAAATACTGTTGCATCTCTCCCTCAGCAAGGCTATTTGCATAAGCTAATTAAAAATGCTGAAACTTGACACCTAATTATCTATATAGACAGAGGAAGAGAGTTAAATGCTTCACAAAGGGCAATCCAGAAGGCCACGTTTTGCACTGAGAACCATGTAGCCAGCAAGAATGCTAAGTACTAATAAATCCTTCTTTTCTCCAAAGCTTATGAATGTAGGATCAGCAGTTGAGGAGGAGGTTTGAAATATCCTTCATGCTAGGGCTGTGTACTGTACAAACATAGAAGGAAGTAATCAAAATGCAAAGGCTGGAATTTGCACAACAAAAGGGGCCTTGTTCATGAATATGTAGGAATGTGTGCAAACCCCTGCTTCACGTGTAGGCATGGAGCATTGCAGAAGAATAAAGCACACCATTTTATACATTTGTGGGCTTCATTGATTGTCAGGAACTGTGGTTCCTCTGCTGGCACATAGGTTTATTCTAAAGATCATTTTAGTGTTGAACAGTTGTCTCTTGTGTGTCAGATACAAAAGCAATTGCAATGGAAGTTTTATTCTTCTCTCAAGCTTGAGTCTTCATCGAAATCAAGTTGAGCATAGGTTGGCTGTTGTTCACTACTTGTGTACTGAGAAAGCTGCCTTAGCAGGCTTGTATTGGAAGGTTTTTCCTAATATCTGTCTAGTTCCCCTTGCTCTTTCAGGCAGTGTTAATTCATTGTTCTCAGAAATAATTAACTCACTTACAAGCAGCAGGTGAAGCCACTTGGTCTGTTTAGCCTTGAAGAAACTGAGGGGACACTTCCTTGCAGTCTGCAACAACTTCACATTGGGAAGAGAAGGGACAGGTGCTGATCTCTTCACTCTCATGACCAGTGACAGGACTCAAACAAACAGGATGAAAATGAATTGGGGAGGATTAGTCTAGATATCAGGAAAAGGATTTTCACCTTGAGGGTGCCTGGAACAGGCTCCCCAGGGAAGTCACAGCACCAAGCCTGATAGAGTACAATAAGAGTTTGGGCAATACTCTCAGGCACATGGTGTGTCCTGTGCAGGGCCAAGAGTTGGACTCTATGATCCTGATGGATCCCTCCCAACTCAGCATATTCTATTATTCTATAAAATACCTATTGTCATCTTTTTGTTTTGCTTTTTTTAGGATGTATTTCTGGAAAATGTGGGTACCCAGTAACTTCTTTGCTTGCAAAAGAGGTTAGTAAAGTGGTTTTGGTCATCACTATCAATCCCAGATGGATAGCAGTTCCAGAAATACTTCTGTGTTCCAGACATAGCAATAGTGTGAGAGCAGAAATTCTAGCACAGAAATTTCCATGGTGATTCTCTTTTCAGTAGCTGTATGCTAACTTTTCATTAGTAAGTTGAATGTCCTTACCAACAGAGCTTTATATGTATGTAAGTTATATATACATACATTTCCCAACACACTTATGTTATATGTGATGTCATGGCACCCAAGACTGCATTGGAATGTGTGAGTAAATGTGGAGGTTAATTGGTGCAGTTTTTTTACAATGTTTGCTTTCAAAACGCAGTCAATAATCATGAAAATAATATTTCCATCTATTGATTAATTAATTATTAATTTAATTAATTATGTCATTGACTAGAAAAAAATCTTCTCCTCTGTAAAAAGCTATTAATAATCAAAACCAAGACAATAATATTGAAAAAAAACACTAATGGAGACATTCTTTTGCAAACCAGACAATTTTCTGGTACTGGTGAATAACTAGGATGCTTTGGTTAAAACCTTCAAGATATGGTAAATAACTCTGATAATATATATTCTTCACTACTTCTCAGCAGCTGCAGCCTTAGTGAAATCCAAGTTCCTTTTTGTGAACTTTCACTACTAAGACAAATACACACACACAGAGAAATATTTTAATAAAGTGCAAAATAGAATAAATGTTTTCTTCCCAAAGTATGTTTACAACATATGCAAATACAAATACATATACATACGCATATACATAAATATACATATGAAGACCTGAAAAAACTATCCAATTGGCCATTCATGATTAATTGTAATTTTTAAGTAGTGTTTGAATACAAATCCATGTGCTAAATTTCAAGGTGGTTTTTTTTTACACAGCACTTTGCTAAGGAGAAAACAAGGCTAATTATTGAAAAGCATATCACAGCCTTCCTAGTATTACCATACCTTAAAGCACCCCCAAGTCTTTTATTGCAACTAAGTGTCCTCTCATTCTAATTTAAATTAACTAAAGAACTATTAAGATATTGTCACATAGGGGAGATGGAGAGCACTTTGCAAGCAGTGCCTACTCAGTGGCATTCTGGAAAAGTCAGGTTATTAGGTCCCACTGGCTCCATTAATCTTCCACTTATTTATAAGGTACCAAAGGAAGGTTTGCCCCTTAGCCCCAGTAGAGGAAATGCTATTAGCTACTGTGTCCCTCCTAATGGTACTTCTTTGCTATCATAGTAAGTTATTACTATTATTGCACTATTAATAATGCTGTACTGTGTGGTGTGTGATTTATTTCTGCTGTGAGTGGTCATTTGTCACATATTTTCTAAAAAGCTTCCATCTTATTAGAAAGAGGGGAGGGAGAAGTAGCATCTAATGGAATCTCTCAATCTCAGCTGCTCCAAACATCGTTTGATCTTTCTGACTTTTTGGAAGAAAATTCAGTCAGTGCTATAATTCACTGAAATCCTTCATCTACTTGATTATCCTGTCAGTGAGCAAAAAGTCAAATATAACATTGTATTCGCATGGCTTGCTTTAACCAGTATATCTGAGGAGATTTTCACATATTTTTACTATTTTTTAAATAATTCTCTGTCCAGCTTGAAAAATATCCCCACTTTACAATGATACTTTAAATGGTTCCTGATACACTTTCTGAAAATAACATTTTGAGATGAATGACAGGAGGGATTTTATTTACTGAAATGGCTGAAATTTCATCAGGTTGATTGTAAAGGTAAATAGAGGTTATCATCACTTATTGCATTTATTACTATGCAATACTTAAAAACTCAAAAATATTCGAAACTGTCTGGCCATAAGAATCATTTACAGTCAGGAATGGGATTAAGGGCAGAAAACTGCATAGTCTTGGGGATGATTCAGTGGAAAACCTTGAAGTTCTTTTAGATGAGGGTGCGAACCCTTTATTTAATGATAGAGAGGCTGGATCATGTGTATCTCTGCTCACCCAAGAGTGCTGCCGCTGCCACCAGAAAGCAAACAAAGCGCAGTGATGCAAGCCAACCTCTGAGGAGAGCTCAGGCAGGAGTGTGCTAAAGATGGTTTGCAATGCAACACAGCAAGTGGACCAGCTTGCTGGAACTAAGAGAAACTGAAGACACTGGGGAAAACGAGAGGGAAAGTTTGTGGGAGTGGGACAACAGAATGGAATAGGAATGTGGAATGTGGTAATTAAATACTAATGGGCTGGTAAGATGGAACTTGATAGGAAGAAACTTCCTTTAAAAAAAAAAACAAAGCACCAGAAGGTAGCTGGGTTTAGAAATGTGTATCATTTAGGGAGCCATATCTAATCAGAAAGTATGGAAAATACGAGCAAAAGTAGCAAGAAGACGTTGTCCAGGATAAGTGTTTGTCATTAGCAGATGTTGACAGCACAACCTCAAATATTTGATTTCTTATGTACTTTGCCTTTTTTTACCAGATGCTTCTTTAATGCCCATGAGACCAGTTTCTCAGAAAGGAGAGGAAAAAAAATCAGTATGATTAGCTCTCAGCTTTAGAAGCACAGGTGAAATGGAGGACAGTCAAGTAAAAGTGTTCCATGCACATGGAAGTGGTGTCAAAAGCTGGTAAGAGGGACCATCAGAGAAATAAAAGCAGAAATAGCAACACACAGAAATGAAAATGTGTATTAGCATTCATCTGGAGACTAAGATTCTGTCTATGATATAAAGAATCCCTATAATATAAATGTTCAAAATTGACAAAATGGGAAAATACTGTACAAGACTTTTCCAATGTTACCAAGGATATTCAAAGTGATTTTAATGGCATATGTGAAATAGCCACAAACATGCCCTAGCTATTGTACGTAAGTGTCCAGGAAAGACAAGGTCACCTTTTGCACCACAAATATACATTATGTACCTTTCTGCACATAATGGATTTATATCAAGGGATTTATAGCCCTTCTGTTTTGCCACCAATACTGCATTCTTTCTGGGTAGCTGTATATAGATTTTTGGTGAAGCAGTATGTATTGCATCTATAGTTCATGAGGTTTTTCTGGCATACAGAATCATGGACAAGAAGGGATTGGCACATTCCAGTGTTCTGAGCAGTTCCATGGCTGTTATAAATTTCTTATAAAAGTATTGCTAAGTCAGTGTAGAAGAGTAGAAGCCTAAACTCTGAGATATTGAACTAGACAAGTAAACTCCACTGGAAAAAAGCTTGTTCATATTTTTGTTCACAGCAAAGGATGATTGCTTTTTTCATTTTGCTTTCAAACAGTGCCCCAAGTTCCCTGGGCAGAGAGCAGGCATGCTGTGCTTAAAAATTGTATGCATTAGACAAGATGGATTTCATACTTTTAGATTATACTATCCCAAATTTATTTTGCAGTCTTTGTTTTTCCCGTTTTCTGGCAGACTTGTTAAGGTGCATTTCTTGTCAATTAAAAGTATCTGAGTAGTCTGCAGAGAACTGGTCTGAGGGAATATCAAATGGTGGCATGTGAACACAATGACCAGAGTTACCAGCATTCTTGCTTAAACCTCTTCAGTTTAAGCAAAATCCTCACTGAAGATAGCATAAAATGTGTCTTTAGCCAGCACAACATCAGTAGTTTCACACAGGACTCATAGATACTCAACAAAAATAATCTTATCAGCATAACTGATCGATATTAATAAGAGATGGAAATGCAAATTTATCAAAACATCAAAAAATGGCCATTTCATCCCATGGCATTGTAGACAGGAGATATTATATGTGATACTATAGGAAAACATGTGGGGAACCCAAATATGTGACTATTAATAACACTTTCTGCTTCTTTTTTTTTACCCTTTTATACTCTTTTTCTGTCCTTTTTCAGTATGATTTAAACTATGCGATTATTTGTGATGATTTTCTTCTGCAGGACTCACTATTTAAATTTCTTTGCTTCTACACTTCTTTTATCCTCTTGTACCTTTTACTTCCCACTTACTTATGTAATTGTAAGAAGTGCCTGTTTTTATGTAACGAAACTTTAGGTAACTGTTTTGAGGATATGAAATATTTTGAGGATTCTCAAGATGTTATCGAACTGCCACTTACCTGAACACAAATTAAAATTGATTTTAGCTATCAGGCTAATGAGAAAAACTTGCAGACAGTTTTTCCACTGCTGGAAAGGCCTAGCACAAGAATGTGTTATACGCAACCAAACTTGGAGCCAGAGATGCCTGGTGAATGCAGTGGGAGTTGTTTGAACCATTACAGAATTGCCACTGTTTGCAATTGAGAGAACAGAGATAATCTCTTCTACTTCATTTCTGCCTGGCTTGTGTCAAAGAGGAAAAGTTAAAGCAAGTGGGGGTGGAGTCATGTTTCCTCACTAAATTAAATACCACAGGTAGAAAGTTGGTGCAAGTTCAATGAATTTTTAAAGCTTGTGGTGGAGATTGTACGTTGTCTGTGATTAGTTTTTGATGTTATTGCACACTCAGTTTGCCTTTGAAGGCATTATTTGACCACTGGTTTCAGCACATGTCTAGCTAAAGTTCAGGCCAGAACCGTGGCCTTCATTCAAGATCTTCAATTCTAATTCAGTGGCTGATAGATATAGTTTTGGGTTATTTAAACAAATCCCTGCCTTGTCTCATCTCTGGTGCTAATGCCTATCCCTGCTCTGGCAGGATACATCCAAACTGGAGGTGACAACCCACCAGCTTTGAGATTAGTGATGATGAGTCCTTGGATGTCATTAGCATATATTAAATACTCATTAGTGTATGTACATAGCAGGGTGAGTGGACAGCCATGTGCTACCAGAATATTTGCATATGACTTTCTGAAAATTCCTCTGTGGCCGCAATGGTCAAAGCAGTATCTCTCAGACCTTGAAGGTGGACCGACATTGAGAGAAGACAGCGGTGCTTAAATCCCCACCACAATAAAATCACAATGTGCTAAAAGCTTCAGAGAAATGGCTGACCATAAATGCTTTAATGGCCGAAATCACTCTTGATGGAGCATTTAAATGAGGAAGTGGTGGGAGGAACATTTGAAATGCTTGTTTTGAAGTAGTCAAAAAACTCAACGTAGAATGCTCAGGGTGTTCCTTTCATCATTTCTTCACACTTTTTGTGCCCCAGTTTTGAAATTAGAGAATGCAACATTCACTCTTCATAAACTGGGAAAATTGATGTTTTGGATGCATGTTAAAATTATGCTTATGACTACTTCACCTTTTTTTCCTATTTCTGTGGCTCTCAATGTGGTTCTGTATTAGTTCCTTCATAATTTTTATTTCTATTTTTCTGCTATTGTTCATGAATCAAAAATATTAATTGCATTAGTTCATTCCTGTTCAGCCCTCCAGAAATTTTTCTTTCTCTCCTATGTGGATATACTTTGATCAAAACACAGGAAATACCTACTTCGCATGCCAGCTGTCAAAATAAAATGGCACAAACATAGCACCTGCTTGCATCACAGAAGGCACTGTTTGTTTCCAATAGCATTCAATCCACAAATAAGAGGTCAGTGACACATTATAGAACAAATGCACTTGTAGGTGATTTCAAATGTTAAATTCTTGGTTAAATCCTACTTATAGGTATGTGCAGATGCAAAACTGGGGATTATTACAGGACTGGAATCCCAGGATCACAGAATGGATTCTGGAGGTGACAAATATTTTTAACTTTAAGTTGAGCATGATCAGCATAATATTCCATAATATGAGAATGAGCATAATATTTCAAATAACTTCCTAACTTCTAAGCATCTCAAGTTTCTCAAAGATGAAATAAAATTAACAGATATACCTATGCAAATTTTATCCTTGGCTGTTACTGACATTCGAACATCTGTTAACTGGCAAATGTCTTTTTCTTAAAATAACAGTTCTTTCCTGAGAGAGGATTGAGTTAACTTCAGAATTATGTCTCATTGTGTTTGGAAATAATGCAGACTCTAGGGAGTCTGACAGAATTTGTATCCCAAACACCCTGGGTGAGGAATAGTCCTAAAGATAACAGTACTGGAGGGCTCCAAAAGAAAAAATAAAAAGGGAGAAAATAAAGATCTTGGTCACTAAGTTTTATTGCTTTTCTTATAACGAGTAGTGATGTGCTGCCACAGGGCTCCTGTACTATTACACTATAACTTATTTTAACCAGTAATGGCCTTATTTGGGTTTCATACTTAACATTTTTTATTTGTCAAAGTCAACAGTATTCATGCTGATTAAATGCTGTTTCCCCTGTGTACTGCTCCTAAAGACACCAAAAGAGACTAAATACTATTGTTGTGGGATATTTGACTTTGTTGGGGAATAATAGCAGGATTGCAGAAGTCCTGTTGAAATATCTGTGTTTGCATATGATCAAGGATTCCAGGATTTAGAACTTGTATCTTTCTCATACAAAAGTGAAATGGAAAACAATACCCAAGCCATGATCACTGAAACTGTTTAGTAGGACAAATTTAGCTTAGTCATCTTTGCAAACTCTTTATCAGACCAGCATTTTTCATTGGTGTGTTGCACAGTCAATGATAAGTGCTCCTTCTGTACTAAAATGATAATAGTAATGTATGAGTTCTTGGTTTATCTTTCACAAAGCTGGTAAGAGTAGAGGCTTGTCCAATAGTTACACAGTATTAATTGTGTTAAATGGTATTTCATCGTTATCAACAAAACCTGAGCTCTTCAAATTAACAGAACTACAGTAATTTCACACTCATAAGGCACATTGGGTTATAAGGCACACTTCTGGGTAGCTGGAAACTCCACGGAATCTGTCCATACATAAGGTGCACCGGCCTATAAGGCGCACTTCCCCCCTGCCCCCCACCCCCCCAGCAAGGATCTGTGCACAACAAAGTAACAAATTAGTAACAGAATATGTCAGGTGCTTAATTTGCAAACAGTTTACACATATCGGTGTAGCCTTTAAACACAGCCCCAAGCCTCCTCCCCTTGCCGTGGGTCCCTGCACTCCCTCCTGCTCCCGGCCCCTCCCGGCACCTGGGCTGGGGCATCCCCGCCCCTGGGCCACTTGCAGCCCACCGGGAACTGGGGCTGGGGCATTCTCTGGCCCCCGCAGTCCCCTGGCCCCCGCGGCCCTGCCCCTGGCCCTGCCTGGGGCTGCCACAGGGGCGGCCCCGGCCCTACCTGGGGCCGTGCAGACTTGGCTCAGCTGAGGGCTGCTACCGGCTTGCACTTCCTGTTTGGCAACTTTCTGATTTTTGTCCATATATAAAGGACACCGGCCTATAAGGCGCACTTCTGGGTTTGGATCGAAACTTCACTCAAAAAGGTGCACCTTATACACGTGAAATTACTGTAATTATCTAAGAGCATTTTCATGTCCGTTCTATTACATAAACTGTCAAAAGAGTAAATGTGTCGTGTATTTAAGAACCTGACAACAATTGGCTTTATTACCCTCTCTTGTTTTTAATAAATGTGACATTTTTTTTAAAGAAAATCTTACTGTGTCAAAAGTCTCCATAAAGTGGGTTGTTTTGTGCATATATATGCATTAATTACCTGCACTGATTTCTTAAATAATGTGAGCTGAATACTAACACAAGAATGTAATTGCATGGGCAACTTAGAATATTTCTTACTCAGAGGTGATGAAGCACAAACAGCATAGTTCAGTTGCCCCCATCAAAATGTCTGGGCAATGTTTTATGAAGGTAACCTATAAAGCAGGAAGAGACAAATAATGTAATTATGGTATGGTATTTGGATTCTACGTCTTAGACTACAAAGTATTGCTTCTAGCAGTGAGAAACAACGTCTTGGGTATTGAGTGTATTGTGTTTGTGTGACAAGGCTTTGGTAAGAAGGGTGCTACAGAAGTGGCTGCCAGAAGCTTCCCCCATGTCTGACAGAGCCAGTGCCAGGCGGTTCCAAGACAGACCTGCTGCTCGCCAAGGCCAAGCCCATCAGTGTCAGTGGTAGCCCTCTGGGATAATGTATTTAAGAAGCGAGGAAAAAAAACGTGAAGAACAGCAACTGCAGCCAGAGAGAGGAGTCAGAATACGTGTGGTACAGCCCTGCAGACACCAAGGCCAATGGAGAAGGAGGGGCAGGAGGTGCTCCAGGCACTGGAGCTGGGATTCCCCTGCAGTGGTACAGACTATAGTGAGGCAACTGTGCCCCTACAATCCATGAAAGTCCATGAGAGATCCACCTACAGCCTGTGGAGGATCCCACAGTGGAGAAGGTAGATGGCAAAGGAGGCTGTGACCCTGTGGGAAGCCTGGGCTGGAGTAGGCTCTTGACAGCGACCTGTGTCCTCATGGAGAGAGGAGCCCATGCTGGAGCAGATTGCCTAGGAGGATCTTTGTCCCCATTGGGAGCAGTCACACTGGAGCAATCTGCTCCTGAAGGACAACCCTATGGAAGGTATCTATGCCAGAGCAGTTTGCGAAGGACTGCAGCGTGTGGGACAGACTTAGGCAGTTAAAGTCCATGGAGGGCTGTCTCCTGTGGGAGGGATCCACTGCTCTAGCAGGGAAAGAGTGTGAGGTGTCCTCCCACTGAGGAGGAGGGAGCAGCAGAAACAATGAATGGAAGGCGGCCCCCTTTACCCATTCCCCTGCACTGCTAGAGGGAAGGAGGTAGAGAATCAAGAATAAAATTAATCCCAGTAAAAAAGAAGGAGAGGATGGAAAATATTCTTAAGATTTGGGTTTACTTCTCATTAGCCAATACTGATTTGATTGCCAATAAATTCAAATACTCTCCCCAAGATGAGTCTGCTTTGCCTGTGACAATAACTGGTATCTGATTTCTCCCTGTCCTTATCTCAACTCAGACACCTTTCCTTACATTTTCTCTCCCTGTCCAGCTGAGGAGTGATAGAGCAGCTTTGGTGGATACCTGGCTTCACACCATAGCTTAGTTCCTAGGATCTAGGAAATAGAAAACAGCCTCTGCACAGCTTGTTTGCTATTACCTATGGACATATTTCATAATGCATGACAATCTCCACATTCCACCTTTTATGCATGACTTCTAGTCCAGTTTGCTGTTTTTTATATTGTAACCAGCATTGAGAATCATTTGCTACCTTTAACTCTTCAGCACTAGCTAATTTTATTCTGATATATCAAAGTAATTAATATAAACAAGACCATTTTAATGATAAGAGTCAGGATGGCTTGGTAGCAACCAAATAAAAGTGTTCTGAAATAAGTCGCAGACAGAATCCTCCTTCTTATCAAAACTGAACCTCAGGAAAAAAAAATCTAAAGTATACCTTTTTCCACTGTGTCCTATGATAGACAGGAGTAAAGCCCGTGGGAATGAAATAGAGGATTATAATGCTAGTGTACAATCATTGATGTAGTCTAGACAAAGTCACAGACCATTTTCTGCACTTCCATTAAGCAAAAAGTGGAAAGCATCTGGCATGCAGAAATGAGTTGGTGTCCCTTGTATGGCCCAGTGGTCTAAATGTGCTATCACAGAGGGCATCACAGAGACAGTGGCTATAGAGGCAGCACAGTCAATGAAAAAAAAAAGTATCCCAATTACCACTGAAATGTACTGAAATGTATCCTATTGGACAAAAGAAAGAAAGACATGTGTTCATAAGAAAATTTATGTTTCTGGTATATTATACTACTTAAATGGTTTCTGGTTTAGGCAGATATAATCCTATAATGAAAAAATAGTATTTACTCACAAAGTGAGTCACCCTCTAAGTCTCCCTATATGAGGGAAATTTTTTAGGGTATCACATCTCTGCTCAGAAAGACTAGCAGTGTATTCATCAGACTAGCACATAAGATTTTTGTTACCATGACTGCATAAAAGATCTTGAAAACATTTGCTACTTAGAATGCATTAAGATCCTCTAGGTAATATTAGCGAAGGACTGCTGGATTTCTCAGAGTGGTGGAGTTCCACCTACCTGCCAGCAAATCATCATCAATCATTCCCATTCCATCTGTGAACATTTTCCTTCTCAGAATTGCAAAATGTTTCTATAAATGGCATTAGTAGGAAAGCTACACTGTTAGCATGGAGATCCCTTAGTACATTTAGTTGAAAACACTGAGGATGACTTAAAAATCACGAGATCTGACCTTGAACAAATCTTCAGTGCTAAGTTCCATGATCAAGTTACTGAGCCCTATCAGAGGTGTGATAATATTCAAAGTTGTTTCTTCATTTATATTTTTGATAATATTCAAAATTCCCTGTATTGTCAGGCCGAATTCGAGGATATTTCTCAATCTATATCTCATAAGTATATTCAAGAGTAGTTGAAGTTTCCCACTTCAGCTTAAATGCAAAAACATGGCAATAAGTGTCATGGAGGAACCTCTATGGCGGGCAATTAGTAGATAGCATGCATAGTTGCTTTTCTTGTTATATATTCTTGCCAGTAAATAACCATGATTAAGGAGGGCAAGCAGATGCCTCATATATCAGAACATTTTCATTATTAGCTTCTCAGATCCTGAAATTTTTGGGATATCCTTTTGACATTCCAGATATAACTCCAAAGTGCTGACAGCGAGGCATGGCGGTTTAACTCATTATTCTCTGGGGAATATGTAACATAGCACACTCAGATTCTCTGTTTACTCCTTCTGGATGTTGCAGTTTATATCAATGCTGTACTTCACCTTGGTGATCTTCATTTCCCATTATTTTTTTCACAGGACTTTTCCCTGCTTCCACCAACCTTGTCCCAGCTCTGGGTCTTTGTGACCATGTCTGCTGCCAGAGTTGCATACCTGAATCATTTATACTTCGTGCACATTTTCTATTAATTGTCTTCTCTTTGCTTCACGCATAGAACTTTCCTAGGTACCATACATATTCTGCTTATGAAGTTACCTTATTTCCTTATGGATTCCCCCCACAAAGTGTACTAGTTTGAAGGCAAACCAGTGCCAGATACTAAGACAGAGATACAATTTAATAGGAAAATTAAGATAAAGGCAATAATACAGAAACATTGGTTTAAACCAACAGAGTCAGGATACAACCTGACACGCTGTTGGTCAGGGTGGTGGTAGCCGTCCACTTAAATGGTGTCTGCAGTCCTGTTGGAGTGATAGATGTGCTTCTGTTGAAGCAGTGATCCTGTAGAAAGGTCTGATCTTCCTCTGATGGTTCTGTGGAGCTCTTATCCTCTGGCAATCCAGTACGTAAAGGCTGTCCATGGTGTTACAAATCTCAGATTATATCCAGGTAGGAATGC
>VRYO01001463.1:55731591-55761401 GCA_009812075.1 Sialia sialis
AGGGAGGTGATCCTGCCACTCTGCTCAGCCCTGGTGAGGCCACATCTGCAGTGCTGTGTCCAGTTCTGGGATCCTGCAAGAGAGATAAGGAGCTCCTGGAGAGGGTTTGGAAGGGGCCACAGAAATGATTTGGGGTCTGGAGAATTTCTCTTATGAGGAGATACTATGGGAGCTGAGGCTGTTTAGTCTGGAGAAGACTGAGAGGGGATCTCAAAACATCTCAAATTTGGGCGTCAAGAGGATGATGCCACACTCTTTTCAGTGGTGCCCAACAACAGGACAAGGAGTAAATGGTCATAAACTGAAACTCAAGAAGTTTCACCTCAGCATGAGGAAAAAATTCTTCACATTGAGGGTGACAGAGAACTGGAACAGGCTGGCCAGGGAGGTCATGGAGGCTGGTTCTCTGGAGACATTTTAAACTCACCTGGGCAAGTTCTTGCGACCCTGCCTTGAGAGGGTGAGTTGGACTAGATAATTTCCAGAGTTTTCCTTCCAACTCTAACAATTCTGTGATTCTATAATTTTATGAACTTAATTTTTGGGCCTAAAAATGTCTGAAACCACATTTCAAACTCTAGCTGTGGAATATGCCACAGCAATTACGTACATCCAATTTGGCACTGGTTACTGGACATTATGTACTCATGATCTGTTCTTATTTAAGAATTTAAAGTCTATTTTTATTTCAAGAACTAGAAATGTTAAGATAATTATTTATTACCTGTTAATTGTTATTATCTATAGTTATTAGTAGCAATTAGTTATTAATAGTAAACATTTTAATGATTTTTTTCAGTTTCTATTTGAGGATGTTTACATCTTTTTAGCTATTTGTATGTAATTTGATACCATTTTGAGTATATAAATTAACCTTTATTTCTTTAATCCTAAGTTATTTATTGATAAAAAGAAATCAGTCAAATTCATTAAAAATTAATCATAGCTATGTTAAGACCTAAAGTTTTTCTGCTTAAAACTGTAAGTTATCCTTCATTTTAAAACAGGGAAATAATTTTTCTAGGCATTTTAGTTTTCATTCAGACTCCGTTTTTGTGAAAATACATTTTACCCCGGAACGGAAATAGTGAAGCTGATACATCAAATTCCTGTCTTCTCATGCTGTTGCTGAATATTCCACTGTTAAACTTTTAAAATATTTCACCCATGATATGACAGCATGAACTTTTATCTGGGAAAAATGGTATTCAAGTCAACTAAATTTTCTTTTCTAAAGGAATTCTGTATGGTTAATATATAGTATTGATTCATATCTAAAAGGCTGAAGTTAAATCGTAAGCAAAGGTAGTTGAAACCACTTTTTTGGGAAATGTTGAAAAATGTCTGGCAATAGTGGTGGGAAAATCTCTTTGGCTTGAATAGAAATTCTACCTTCAATAAAAGCCAGAACTTTCACTGTTGATCTCTAAATCCAGTTTGTCCTAGGCCAAAAGCTGAGCTCTCACAAACTCTCTATTCTTTCTCCTGGTTCTTAAGCCAGATCTGCTAATGGTGACAGTTGTGAAAAGTTTTGCAGTAGTTAAAGAATTTTGAAAATTGCAACTGCAAAATTGCTGCACTTTTTTTCTGGTGGCGTCACTGTGTGTCCAGTTATATCATTCTGTAATAATATATGAAAAAAAATTGCACTTCCTATTTAAGTCAAAGCCCTTCATACATTTTAATATATTGAATCCTTAAATATCTTAAAGCATAGGTTAATGACATCCTCATTTTAAAGTTGAAAAATACAGAAATAGATCAGCATTTTTCAAGCACCCACAGATCCAAGTATCGCATAAAAAAAATAAAGTATACAAAATCAGTGACATTTTTCTGACAGTGAAGGTCAAACCAAGTTGGTAGGGCTGCATTGCAGGAATAAAGAGGCCGAGACCTTTGTCCTGCCTTTTCTCCAAAGTGATTTTAGGGCATGTAAAAGTTATGAAAATGTTATTAAATTGACAACTGATCAACCATGTATGCTTTGAAGATAGAGAAAGTAAAAAAAAATTAGCAAGGCTAAACCTGAAATTGGAGCTTTATAGGGACAGTTACCTGGCCTCTAGAAGGGCCATAGAGATAATAGCTTTTTGTTCTACTGACTTTGTTTGGACTATAAATAGAGCAAGACAAGTCCTGTTTCAGCTGGTATGGCTTTCTCTTCCCATTAGCCAGATATGTGAAGGTTTTGCTTTTGTGGCAAAACCCTTAAGCTTTGGAGAGCACTCTTTCCATGTTCCCATCTTCAGATTCTTAATCTATGTTTCCTTGTTCTAGGAAGACTGAAACTAACCCTAATGAGGCTACTGATCTTGGTTTATAACTAGACTAGAATAGAACAGAAAAATAGACAGGACTAGACTAGACTAAAAGGTTTAAACTCAGATTTTTCACCTAAGTGAAGGAATAATTCTCTGAATCTGTCTCTCCTTGGGAGACAGATTATTCATAAGAAGTTTTAATGGAAGAAAGAAAATTTTATGCTAACAATTTTTGCCAGTTTCACCTGGTTCAGAAATGCCAAGTAACAATGCTTAATTCTTTGGGGCTTTAAGTCCTATTAAACTTCAAGTCGAGCTAGGGGAATTCAGCACTTTAAAAAATGATGCCCATAATTCTCCTTCACCTCCAATTTTGAGCAGCTGTGTGTGTGCCATCCATCATTAGCAGGGCAGTCCTCATGGGGCGGCTGGTGGCAATGGCTTTCCAACACTGGTGTGGCATGTCCCCCACAGCTGAGGCTGGGAAGCGGGGCAGTGCCACAGCCTGCACCAGTGCCTCCACCAGGGACAGACCCTGCTCTGGTAGCTATGCTGGTGGCTGGGTTTTGCGTGGTGAAAACAGGCAGCTAAACCCTGAACATTAATCATACCCCGTTGCCTGCTTCCTTGTTTTTCTTTCTGTAGGATTTTTCATCCTCTGAAACCAACAAAAAGATCATATTTTCCTTCAGTTTCTGAAACCCCATTCTTATTTCCAGACTTTCCATTTCACGCTGTTTGAATTTTATTAAGATCTCTTTACACAAAAGCAGAGTACTGGCTCTATGATGCCCTGAGGGATCTCAAAGGCTGTTGCCATAATGTCACAAAACTCTGGGGACATTTTATTTCCACCAGAAGCTCTTTAGAGGACTGTGTCTAAGGATATAATAGATCTTAAATGTTTACAGCAGGGATCTTGATCTCCATTGGAATTTAATACAAAAAGCTCTTTTTTTAATCTCTTAATTAGCATACATCATTAACACTGATTAAATAATAGCTATCTATAAAATGGATTTTATTTTATTTCATTTTATTTTATTTCATTTTATTTTATTTCATTTTATTTTCTTATTTTTTAAATGAAGGAAACTGGAATTATTCCATAATTACTGATAATATTGTTAATCATATAGTTTTAAGACTGTTAGTTTCTTTTCAATACCTCAGTTGATCATTACAAAGTATTTTCACTAGGTATTTTCCAGAAGCACCTCAATTTACTGTTTCTGCCTCCGATACTTTCTGTTCTTCCCAAACACAGACATGCATAAATTCTTGGTATGAGGCTTTCAGTAGCATGTCTCCTCCAGTCAACAGGAAAAGATTTTGTAAGTGTTAATAAGGTTTTATTTTCACTGCTCAACCTTGAAATCAGAAGCAACTGCTGAACTCTCAGCAGCCCCTTATATAGCATAAGAGTCCTGTTCAGATGACTTTTTAAATGAAATTATTTAGGAAGCCATATACTAATTTGACAAAAAGATAAGTCTCATGAAAAAAATGTTGTCTTTTCAAAAAGCTGCAGTATAATTGTGTGTGTGTATGTATGTGTGTGTGCATGTAATATAGTCGAACATGTATTTAAATTATTATTTAATTAAAGTAATATACTTCTGTATGTTCATTTGATAGGAAATTTCTTTTTTGGCATTTAATGCATGAATAATGATATAGAATCTGGGTGCAAATTCTAAAGATCTTATTTTAAAACTCATTTAAATATTGAACTATTTGGGACTATTTATTTTTCCTAAATTTTTTAAAATTCTGTATGTTTTGGGCTTTCTGGGACTGTGCTCAAAGTGCTGGGATATTAGCAAAATTTGATTTCTTTAAAAATGATGTAAACATCCAAAAAAAAAAAAAAGGAATCTGGTATTTTTAGGCAAATCAAAATCTCCCTATTGTTGATGCATGTTATGCATCAGTGACTCAAGTCGACAGTTTTCCTATCACAGATAACTGAAAATCTTTACAGGAGGTATCAGACCAAATAAAAAGGATATTTGAAATTCCATTTCTAAAACTGCAAGTAGTCTATAAAAAATATGTAAATCAGATACTGATAATATAATAGAAGTGCTAATATAAATACATTGAATTGCACCACTGCTTAACAGCACGTATGTCCTCCAAGTAATGGTCACATAGCAATCTAACATTATTTCCTACTCCCATTTCCTGTATTTCACAGATCTTTTTGTCATTGTATTTACTGTGTACCACCCTTCTTTCTCAGAGTAATGCCATACTGATATCACACATAAGGATAACAGCAGTTCTCTCTCAAAAGAAGAAAGTAAATTTTATTTCTGGAGGGTTTTTTCCATTATTTAATCTTCTTTTACAACAGAAACCTTTCCTATTCTCAAAGGGACTGAATGGCTTTTGTAATCACCAGCTCTGGATGCTGCCTCACATAAATGTACTGACAGAGGTAGTGATAATTTAACCCTTTTAATGCTGTTTTTCAGTACATCTTCTTTGTAGTTATTAGCCATAACGACATTTTCATTTGGTCAGTATTCTCTTAAAATGTCAGCTTTTCAAAATCACAATGTACTATGTATATCTGGCATAAATTGGTTAAAATCATTAAATTAATCTCCCACTTGCTGGTGCAGACATTTGGGAAAAATGACAGAAATAACTGACTATTGCTTCAAGTTTTTATTCCATACTAAAACTTCTTTTTCACTATCCAGATGATAATTAAATGGAATTTTAAAAATATGTTAATGAAGTTCTGCCCATCACTTGGAATATGTCTCTCTCTGATGGTAAAAATAACTGCAGGTGTTTGGTGTTTGGAATATATAAATTTGCTACTGTAAAGTATGCACTTTTTATAATAGGTGCAAAAATTACACAATGCTTATTTTTTCTTCCTGTTCTGCTTAAATCTCCTTGCAGGATGTGTGACACAGGAGAAGGGCTGTTCACCTTCCAAACACGAGAAGGAGAAATGATATATCAGAAAGTCCATTCTGCAACACTGGCAATAGCTGAGCAACATGAAAGATTAATGATGGAAATGGAGCAGAAGGCCAGGGTAAGGACTTTTACCAAGGTTTTAAACTTATTAAAATTGGTAATAAACCAAAGTCAGTGGATTCATCTGTAACAATAGTATCAGCTGTGTGGCTGAGACAAACTTTCAGATTTCTTTATTTTCATGGTCAGGGATCCTCAGCGTGTTCTTTTATAGGTGACTTTTTGGGACAGGTAATGACAGACTTGTCATTAGACAAGAGATCCATGATCACCTTCTCTGAAATTGTGGCTCTGTTACTCAAAGATTAAATCTTTAACTGTTGTGTTGACCACTGATGAATGAGTTTTAATGGCTCCTCGTGGCCAGGTGGGAAAAAAAACCCAGTATAAACACTTCTAGGTGAGAGCAGACATGTTCTATTTTTCTTTAACCCTGAAAGAAATTGCTTCCCCTACATGATTAGTAGCAATGTAATTTAGTTCAAATAGAGCTATTTTATTATTTTGTGTTCAGAATTTCCAGTTTGTACAGGTTGTGTTTAAGTGACTACTGTAGAAAAACTTGGAGTTCTTTTAAGACAGCAAGAAAACGCTTTCCCTGTATGCTTAGAAGTGGATATGGTCTTTAATGATTGTTCTGGAAAGCTGACTTTCAGGCCAGGGAACCTAGTCTGCATGCATTTCTTCTGAGATGACCATGATTCTCTGCATATCTTCTTCTCTAGACAGAGATTTCAAGTTAATTGTGGCATTTCCTTCTTTTCCTCCTCCACACTGTACATGCCTCTAGTCATGCAGACATGACTTCCATGGATCTCTCCTCCACACTCCACCAGTGTCAAAATACCCTTCTCACTCTGCTGAGACAAAGGCTCTTGCAAGGACCAACCTAAGACCCTAGTGTTCAACTTTTCTTAATTACTCCTCAGATAAGTCAGACAACCAGCCAGAGAATGTTAAGGGATGGAACTGGACTTAAAGATCACCTAGTCCCAACTACCCCACCATTGGCAGAGACACAATTTTACTTATTCACCAAAAAATAAAATAGAAAAATATTTCTATGTCAAAAGTCTGCTGTGTTGAATGTGCCTCTCAGACTTTGCATGTCTATTATGAGAACCTGAGTTGGGAAGCCATAAAAAAAGCCTGGTTTTGGTGCTTTATGGAAAAAAAACCTGAATTTTTCCATTAAACCAGACAAAATAGGAGCCTTTGCATAATAGCTGAGGTCCACAAACTTTGGACACAAAATTCACAGAGGAGAGTTTACAATCAAGATTAATAAGGAGCAATTTCTGCTAAGTCCAACGAAAGGTAGAATAAATGGAAGACTATGTGAAGTAGTAGATCTGCTGACAAAAAACCACTGCATTCTGCTGGGCAGAAAGTAATTGAATGAGGGGAAAAAAAGCAGGAAAAACAGATCATTATTTTGTAATGTGTCTGCTATTATAGTGTCTACACCAGTAACAGAAATTAGAACATTTTCATGCTGCCATAATAAATGCTTAGACCAGGATCACACTAGATTTTGCTTTTACAGAAAGAAACACATTCAGCTCTTCCACCCACCAATTAGCAGCTTTGCTGCTTTGCAGAGCCATTTCCATTCTGCCATCAGATGACTTCCTTGAAGCCATGTTTATGAAGGCTGTGGCCATATGGTAGGTAATATCAAACTCTGAGCGAGAGCAGGCTGAGAAATGGAAATGACTCATCAGCCACACTCTGTATGATGTGCTTGTCTCCTGGATGAGGCTGCGCTGTGATCTGCACGGGGACATCATGAGAGGCTCACACAGGCTGCTGTGGGCTGTGTAAAAGATGCTGAAAAACCTGTTGATTTTATAGTTCAGCTAATAAACAGGTGTTAGTTTGGATTTGAAAACTGCTGCTTCTGACTGGTGGGGTGGTGAACATCTTTGTCATCTGCTACATCTGAGTTTTTTTCGTGTTAGAAACAGAATCTGAAGTACCAAATAGATTAAGTAGGTGTTATATTCTGTTTCTCAAGTGTTATTGTATCTGGTTCCAAAAATTTCACCAAATACCTATGTGTATTTTTTCCATAAGATCTGAAATTTAAATAGAAAAAAATAATATTTTAAATTTGGGATTAAGTGGGTCTTCCCAAAGCCTGACATTTGATCTTTTTATCTATAGATAAGTACTTGGGGAATTTTGCTCTTTCCTGACCCTTTCTGTAATGAACAGCTCAAGTTTAGCAGTGTTGAATTAAATCTTTTATATATATACATATATATATATACATATATATATATATATATATATGAAAATGAGAGAATATTTTAAAAGTAAATAAAGGTAAATGCTATATCCATTATTGTACAAATCAGGAAAAGAAAAGATATGCAACAGTAATCATTGCTTCTTCCCTCTAATCATTAGAAGTCATTTATTAAAAAGGACCCCTGTGAATATTTGTGTTCTGTCCGAAAGGTTAATATGTTTTAAGTAATGAATACACTAAAGTTTCCTATAATTTTTACCAGATATAGTAGATGAGAATCTAGTATAAAAAAAATAAATACAGCTTATAAAAGAAATTAAAGCAATTTTTTTTTACCAGAGCAAAGTTGATGAAATGTATCAGTTATGATTAGCTTTCAAATAAATATACAAAGTACATCACCTTGATAATACAGAAATGTCAAAACAAACAAACAAACAAAAACAAAAACAAAAAAGTACAAAACCCCAGAAACAAATTCTGGTAAAAGAATTCTGTGCAGACAGCCCACAGGTCACATTTACTCCATTTATGGAGGTCCGTGCACCCAAAATTTCTGTTTCAGAATGCTAAACAATAAATTCATTTTTATGCTAAAAAATCTTTTGCTCAGGCCAAGCAACAAGGTGGAGAACTATTAATAAAAGCGAGGCATTCTTCCCTTTACCTTTGAAAGTGCATGGGCTGGAAGCAAAACTGTTCTGTGGCAGCTTGTACAGGACCAAATCAGCCTCTTTGCCACCTCTAGCAGGAGAAGGCAAGTCAGTTTAAGCAGGCAGTCATGTGCACACTTTCATCTTCTGCCCATTTTCCTTTCAAATTATAGCACTAGAAGAACGACCTGAAATATGAGATCAGTAGTCACTGGCATAGGTGTGGATTTGAGATGGTTATTGGTTCTACTGAGATCAAAGCAGATTGCATTTTATTTTAAAAATTCAGCAAAGTAGGCATTGATCTAATTTAGTTCAGGTGGTTTTCTTGATTGAATTTGAAATGTTACATTGACGGAGAGATAGTGTTTTATGCTTGCTTTGTTTGGGACAATAACAAATTTGGACCAATGCTAGTACTTAAATTGAAATTCTTTTCAGGGAAATTGTTACCTGTATATCCCTTTTTTTGAGACTTTGCTTTTTTGTTGGATCACTGTAATACAGATGATAATTCTGTTTTGTAGTTGTTTTGTGGGAGAGAGAGCGATATTGCAGTGGATTCAGTTCCAAGATAACAAATTAAAATGAACAATAACAGTCTTTCTATTTACATGCTTTTATTTTGTGCTGTTGTGTTGCCCACATGAGTGTTACCAACTTCCCTTTTATCACCTAAACAAACCTCTTGTTTTTTCCCTCTCTCCCTCCCCCTCTCTGCCCTCTGACCCCTTGTTTGTTTGTTTTGCATTTTTTTCTCTGTAGAATTTAGAAGTCTAGTTGGAGTGTTGGCCTTGAAATTACTTTGCAAAAAAAAGTGTTAGCCTCAGGAATTACCTGTATCCCACCCCCACTGGCTCTAGTCTGATGTTGAACATGGAAGATACATTTCTGGATGTCTAACAGCCAGCTCTATCACACCTTCCCAGTCCCCAGACTGGACTGCAGGCTCCTTCCACTTCCTTTTCTCCTTACTTGGGTGTTTATCTGACAGAGACAAGTCAGTTTGCTAGTTTGGCCAAAAAAACCAAAAAACTAAACAAAAACGCCTGTCTAAAAGGAGCAGGCTTCTTCAGGTTTACCAAACTGATATGGTTTACAGAGGCAGCAACAAACCATCAGATCTTTTCAGTTTTCCTATCCTGAGGAGAGAAAGAAAAAGAATAATTAATCCTCCATACGTGCTTAGTCTAAAAGAAGGCTGAGTATCCCCTCTTTGCCATCATTTGGTGTTCTTTTTTTAAAGAATTGGTATTCAGGTGGCTTTTACACACAAGCGTATGAACAATTGTTCTCTGCAGCACTTGTCTATCTGACCTCTACACCAGGATGACAACATGGCACTGGAATTTTAATCTCTGATTTTCCTTTCTAATGCCAGCTTTGATCTTCTGCCATTTAACTTCCACTGAAAACACTTCTGATGTAGCTTCTGCCCTCACTGTTGTTGAAGAGTAGAAAATGGGAGGTTAAGAGCTGTAGATTTCCTATGTTATGACTACACATATGAGGAAGGAATTCTGAGGAAATACTTATACCTTTGTAGCTCTATAAATTACTTCTTTCAAGAGCTACCAGTAAAAACTTATTCTGTAATCTCAAAAGAATAAAAATTTACAATATGTAAAACAATAAGCCTAAATAAAATGGCACTAAAGAGGATGTTAGCCAGCTGAACTTAATCAAACATCAGTAAGACTGAAGTATAAATGCAGGAATAAATTATAATGGCCAAGTTTCATAACTTATTATCTTTGGAAGTTTTCTATAACATTTGTTTTACCTTAGACAGCAGAGCTAAAAGCCATTTTAGATTGTGATCTTTTTAACATTTCCATGAAGAAAAATACCTTTATGAAACACTGTGTCTGTATATTTCTATTCTCATTAACAAGTCTTGTCTTTAAAATTCAACTTAATATAAGTGAAAGAGTCATCATGATAGATTTCTCCTATTAAAAAAAAAAAAGATAATATCCATGAGTTTATGTGTTATTTCTTTAAAAGACATTATTAGCAGGGAAATAATGAATGTACCAAAGAAGGCAAGTATCAGGCAATTAAACTGGGCTTAAGGACATGTTGAAGAGGAAGGTAGTTAAGAAATAAGACTGAAAATAATTTTATTTTTCTTATAAGGAACAGGATGAGGAAGGTAATTCACAAGACTGGTCTGATAAATATAAATTATAATATTGTCAGACAGTATTAATAAAAATGTAAATAGAGTTCAAAGCATTAAAGTAAATTGTCTTAGAAACAGGAAAAAAACCACTGTGAGGCTGGAGGAACTAACAGCATGAGTTAATTATTGAAATTTTAATTTTTCTTTGCTCTGTGAGTCTGTACTATCTTTATCTTCACATGTTTTAAACCTGGTCACAAGTTAAATGCATACTCATCAAACATTACATGGCCAAATATCAACAAATGCATCAAATGCTCTAAATTTTAACATGATGGCTTCAATTTGAAATATCCTACTTTTTCCACTGCATCTTCAGAGTTTTGACTGGTTTACAGTTTTTAATGATGTATTTTTGCAATGGTGTGCCTATCACCTACTATTTCCAGTTGTGAAGTAGGGGGATTTCAGAGAGATACTAGTTGATGCAGCTGACCCAATGAATATATGAAATAGAAATGCATTTTATATATCTTTTTGGTTTAATTTCACTGCTGCAATTTACTTAATATAAAAAAGCTCTTTTATGTTGTAATTCTGCCTAAGTGTGTTTGAATTGACCCAATTCCTGAAGGAGAAACAGGAGAAGAAAATTCTGCAGTTCATCCAAAGATTATCTCAAGTCATGACACGTTGCTCTCTTAATATGTTTACTTCTCTTTCCAAATTATGTCTAAGCTCAAGTACTGAGATTCTGAATACGCATGATGATTCATGAACTCATGTACTTTATACAAGTTAAAGCATAGCCTCAGGTCAGTTATTCAGGCATACTTAGCTGAATATTGTTCTGTACTTCTCGTCTGAAACCATGTATGGTGTTGCTGTAAAATATGTGTCTAGAAATATTATAACCCTGTAAAAACCTGGCTGCTTTATTACAATACAGAACTGGTGAGTTGCTTACTTGATTTACATGGGTGTTGTGAAGCTTATTTCTAGGAGAGGAGAGGAGAGGAGAGGAGAGGAGAGGAGAGGAGAGGAGAGGAGAGGAGAGGAGAGGAGAGGAGAGGAGAGGAGAGGAGAGGAGAGGAGAGGAGAGGAGAGGAGAGGATATTTCTATTGGAAAGGATCTACAGTAGTCATATTGTCCAATTGCCTAATCACTTCATGGCTGAGTGAAAGTTAAAGCACAATTTTGAGGGCATTGTCCAAATGCCTGTTAAAAATTGACCACTGACTGCATCTCTAGGAAGCCTGTTCCAATGTTTGAACATCCTCCTAGAAAATAAATGCTCCCTAGTGTCCAGTGTAAGCCTCCCCTGACACAGCAGGACACTCCAGTGGTCAGTCTGTCTGTGACTATAAATTTGCCAAGATTATCAACATCAAGAATTTTGAATTTGTTTTTTGTTTGTTTGTTTGTTTTCCTCGTAAGTCAGAATCTGCATATTTTTGGTATTAGTTTTGTAAAGTCAATTCCCACAAATAGCCGCAATATTCCATAGGATTCTTGGTTCATTAGGCATATAATGACATTTTTCTTAACTCTGATTTCTATGAGAATTTTTTTAGAATTTTCCCAGATTTCTGTTAGCCTTCAGGCTCAGAAAGCTATGTGTATTCAGATGAAGTAATCCTTAAACTTACATTGCAAGTTTATTTTCAGCATGCACCACTTCATAAGAAAGCAGGAATTTATGGATAGCTAGATTGGATGCTAGTTAATGATTCTTTCACCTGGACCTCTTTTATTTTCTGATTTTAAAGAAAATATTGTCATGAATGTAGACTTATTTCATTGGCATTTTTTCAGGGAGTATTAGTCATGTCCAAATACTGCAGCAGCATGCAAAAACTATGCAGAAGGTGTTATTCACTTTCCAAAAGAGAATACTTCATCCCACTATGAAATTCAAACTTCCATAGCCGCTAGTCTGTCATTTATCCTTTCCTTATTGAGTCA
Organism: Sialia sialis; assembly: GCA_009812075.1. NCBI lineage: Eukaryota > Metazoa > Chordata > Aves > Passeriformes > Turdidae > Sialia > Sialia sialis. The sequence goes on from VRYO01001463.1 coordinate 55,743,854, forward strand.
AGACCTTTTTTACCCCTCTTCCTCTGTGAACTGCAGGGTTTCATTGTGCCCTTGTACGTCACCTTGCAGTCAGCAAGGGGTGTAAAGATGAGGTGTAAAGTCCAGATTCTCCAAGGAACTCCATAGGTGGTTGGTGTTCCTGGAGCTTTGCAGTGTGTTTGAATGAAACCTGGGAACAGGGAAAGTCTACTATAGCAATGAAGGGTTCGTGCAGCTGCTCCTACAAAGTGATAGGGGCGGGACTGAGCTCTTCCTCATGTCACAAACACTGCAGACAACATAAAGGTTTGCGGGATGTGTAGGTAAGTGGCGTGGGTAGGTGTGAGAGCAGAGCTGGGAAATCCTTACATAAGAGTGTGTCAAATATTTTGGTAGCTGGTGATGTAATTTAAATGCTGTTTTGCCACTTGGAAACTAAACTTGCCCTGGAGTTTTGAATATTTTTGAAGTGGTAGTAGTCATGAGGGTTTTCATTCAGAGTATGGTAGGAAAAATTTAATTCTTCCTTTGTCTGACACAATTTTGAAATTTCTCTTATGCGTAGCAATAGGGCTGGATGTTCTTGAGTGCAAAAAGGTACTCTAAATCTCTCCTATGGACTTAACCCCAAGTACCTGAGCACTTGAATGGGCATCCATACTGAGAAATTACTCTCATTCTTTTCTCCTCAAAATTTTTTTAATATTTTATATACTGTTACCATGTTCTTTTAACTTTTTGTCTGTCATGCTACCTAAGACTCAGATTGAAATCTGCCTTTCTGCTAATATAAACTGTGGGCTCCGCCAAAACTTGTATTAACATCTTTGCCAAGGTGTGAAGATGATACAAGTGAGATGAAATAATTTTTTTATCTGCATGGAGCCTTCTCCATCCTAGGAATCCATCCTGAAGCTGCATGCATGAATCCTATGGACATTGTGTCCTGTTCAGTTCACCTCAGTTACATGTTTGCATGCAGCTGGGCTCCGCTGTGAACGTTTCTATTTAAGTCACCATGGTCTGTTTAGCCTGTTTAAATGCAGTGGGGCAAAGATGTTTTCACGGTATGGTATCCAAGGCTGCAAACCCTCCTGAGAATTTAGCATGTGAGCACTTTAAAAATCCCTGTAGCCACCTATATACATTTCTGGGTTCTTTTTAAAGAGCTGTTTCTTAAAAGTCAGATATCATTTATTTCAATTTTTTGAAGTTGTATTTGAATATAAGAGGTTTTGAAGGTTGGTGACATGACCAAATTTGTAATCTTTTTTTTTTCAATTTTCTTGTGCTTTGCAAAATACTGCATGTTTGCAGAGCTAACAAAGTAGTTGGAAAGGCACTGTCAGGCTGAAATTCATATTTGTTTCCAGAAATGCAGAAAATGAAGAGCCAAATAACTTTTCCCTAAACAAAATTGATGATTTGTTTAGCAGTTTTATTTGCTAAAAGCTGTGGGTGGTATGACCCATAAATTAGGAATGGGTGCTGTAATTATGTGGTGGTTGTTGCGTGTCTGACTGAAGTCCAGCCCTCGCCTTAACTAACCTCAGAGTAGCATTTAATATGGAAGTTTTCTTTTGTATTGTGTGCCTTTAAACAAGCTCACTTGTGTAACAGTGCTAGTAGGCTCGCGTCATTGAACTCTCTCAGCAGAAAAGCGGGTTATGTTGACTTCAGTTTTGCTAAAAAATAATCCTCAAACCACCTCACCAGGGGGCTTAATTTAGTATTAATCTCTTATGTGCTGTTTTCAGAAAACTGTTTCTTATAAAATGAAGCAACTATAGAGCTTCTATTATTATTAGCTAAAATAATAGATTAAGTTATCCAATGCTCTCTCGAGACAGGTATTATTATAATATTAATAGTAATGAGTAAAATGAGGCACAGAAAGATTAAGGCCAAACTCAGCTGTATATGAATTGCCCAAGGTCATAGAATAATCAGCTGTATGCTGGGCATAGCACAAAAACAAAACAATAACAAAAAAAATCCTGAATCATAGTCAGTTGCTTATTCACAGAAGAATTAACTTCTGAAAAAGGTATTTTTCACATGGTTTTCATCAATCTTTTGAGTTATAGCATCGTTTTGTGTCTCTTGTCAAGCAAGGCCTTCCTCTGTTGCAGTAACTCTGTTTAGTAGTTCTTTATATCACTCCAGGGAATAGTTAAGGCTCTGTCTCTGATAAATAGAAAACTTCTTTATCAATGATTTACAGAGGGGCACAGTGCTTTTCAGAGAACTGGAGAATTACAAAAAGTAATAATCTGAGAAGGGATCAAAAATTCTCCTAACAGCCCTAAAGTTACTTTTTAATTCTCTCCTGTGCTTTTTGTTCTTTGGCTCATCAGGCACTTGTTGGTAGGACAGAAATTAGGTGGAGTTAACCCTATGTCTTCATTTTGGTTTTTTTCTCCACTTCTATTCCTTATATAAAGATAAAAGGGATTTTAACATGAAAATTATTTGTAATCTCTCTGATTATATTTATACTGAAGACAAGCGATACTGAGTATCTAAAACAGCCATGTTTGATATACAGAAACTTTTCCAAATACATGCAGTCTTTTAATATGTATTTATCAGAGCCTATCCAGATAGACATTGGGTATGTTCTTTTTTTCTCTCAGCTGTAAGTTGTTGTTTTATATACTGATGTTTTATATGATGCCAGCCTTGCTAAGAGTTTTTATTTATTAGCTGGGGCAGGAATCTAGTTGAGGAGAATTATTAGGCAGTAGTAGAGACTACAGACCCTGTCCTGATGGTTTGACATTATTTCACTAACCACAGTAGCTGTGTTACACAAAAATGTGCGGCTAGTGCAGTCAGCAAAATACCAGTTTGCCTCAATGGCACAGCACATCTCATTAGCTCTCAAGTTTTCAAACCCACTGAATATAGGATCAAAAATACTGGCTTTGGAAAGGTGGTCAGCTCACCTACTTGCCTGTTCAAAGCAGGTATAGCATCAAAACTAATCAAGATTTGAGTACCCCCAATGACACAGATTATGGGCGCTCATTCCAGCACTTGGCTGCTCACATTGCGAAGGATTTTTTCCTGAAGTTTGTGTCAAATTTCTCTTAACACAGCCTATGACCTGGTGAGTCTTGTCCTTTCACTGTGCATCTTTGGTAACAGTCTTCTTTGCAATGTATTTTTCATTAGAGAGAGAAAAAAATGGGTTTAGATTTCTTTTAGCCTTCGCTTTCTCAGGGTGAATAAACACTAGAGATTTAATCCAGTGTCACTGCACTGATCATATTCTGCTTCTTAAAGGTTCTTTCTTAGACTCTCTCCAGTTTGATTTTCCTCTTCTGCCTGGATCCAGACCTGAAAAGTTTTTGAACGTAGCTGAAATTCCAAATGTAGTTTCTCAATTGCCAAATAGAGGGGGAATGTGACTTCATGGTTGTATTGACCATATTTTTGCTAATGTGGTCCAGTGTGTCATTAGCCTCCATCACTGCATAGTTACACTGGTCATTCACATTATCACCAGGACAGATAGTTCCTTTTGGCAAAGTTTTTATCTAGCAGGTCAATCCCCAGTGTGCAGTGTGCCCTGGCCCGGTTGCAGCATTGACATCTGTCATTGCTGAACTTCATGACAGTCCTTTCAGCCTTTCCCTCTCCTTTACTGAAATCCCTCTGAATAGAAACTCTCCTGTCTTGGTGTTTGACTATTCCCCCTGATTTGATGTCATCCCCAAATTTCCTAAGAGTCAGTTCTGTCCCACTGCCCATGTTGGTGGTGAAGATGTTAAATGTAATGAAGTACTGTTCCATCTCAACTTCAGGAATAGATTTTTCAAAAATATTTCAGTTCTGCAGCATTCAGCAGCAAGGAATTAATGAAGATTTTTCACGCTATGGCAGAGGCATCAATTTCTCTGTTTCTTATGACTGTCTCAGGGTAAAAGCTGCTAGTCTCATAGCATATTCAGTCTGTCAGAATCCATTTCCATAAAGGCAGCTGCCAGGCAAGATTCATATGGATTCATATGACTGCCTATTGAGTGCACATCTCTACAGTCTTTGTGATTCAAAATTCATTGATAAATCAGCAAAGGTTCTTCTCTTCATTATTCTTAATCATTTCCTTGTAGAATATAGTGGTAAAAGTTGCAGTTGCTATTCCCTGAGAGATTTTGTAGAATCCTTTGTAAAATGATGGTATTTCTGTGACACATTCCCACATATTGTTTGGTGTTCACTTTTACATACATTTGAAGCAACGGAGTTACAGATTTCCATGGCAACTGGTATAATTCTATTTCTTTTGTTTTGCTAAGCTGAAACAGGCAAAATACTTTTTTATTAAATAGCAACTATGGGTTTGAAAAGGCTTGAGTTATATGGCATGTGGTCATGTATGAACGACTTCTACTTTGCCAAGCTACTTTTGCCAGTAGGAAAAAAAAAAACCAACACTTTTTTTTGTCTGAAAATGAAATTAGGTAAAGAAAGGTTGCTAATGGTAGGGTTTATTGGGCTGATGCAAGTATGTGGAAAGATAAAGCAATCTGTGAACACTTCTTTGTCTCCCACCTTTCCAAACTGAATTCCTGACTTGCAGCTACTTTGCTATATTAGTAAATACACATCAGTAAGGATGCAAAAATTTCACTAGCTTCTTTTATATGCAGAAATTTGAACTGCTATTCAGAGAATTAGATCTCTCACTACGACTTGTTTCTGGCCCACAAAACTCCAAATATTTCCAAATATACATGATGTATATTTATTTAGAATTGTATGCATTGCTTTTTAATGATCACTTATTTCAATTTTAAAAGAACAATTGTCACAAATGCTCTGGCTGTGTGTATCTATACACATGATCATGGTGTGATCCCTGTGTGTGGTAAGGAATAGCCAATTATTATTATATACCAGCTTCTCAGTTGATTTTAAATCTGTAAAAACTCATTAAAGCTCATGCAACTACTGAAGTAAATATTTAATTATTAATGAATAAATTGCCTTAATTAATGGGTTTATTTGTGTGTTCATATGTGCAACCATATACCTGCCTTGCCCCTCCCCCCCCAAAAATACAATATGTTTCATAGCTAAAACTTTTCCATTCATGTCCATTACATGTATATAACGAGCCACAGTATGTGTGATTCAAGATACATTTTAAATGTCTAAAAGTAACTAGTTAAAAGGATGGAACCATGTTCTTTTGGAAGATATTGAAGAGCCATCTGAGAAGACTTTACTACATAATAGTAATTTTAATGTAGTCTAGGTTTGCTATTTCTTGTTTTTAATTGAAATGTCTTTGTATGACATATAAAACTAACTCCTGAAAATGTCAAAAGTAGAGGTCAGCCAGACTGTGTGTGTTACTGAATACTAGAGTCATGCACTGATAAGCTTCATGAGGAATGTTCATGAAAAGTTACTGATTACTGTTTCAGAAAGTATTCAGAAAATTGTCTTCCTGTCATTTTATTAAAGTTCATTGGTCAGCAATTTCTGTATACCGAAATGAAGAAGATAAAAGAAATGTGATTTCCACAAATATGTGTAATTGCAAACTACTGATCTGTTTTAGACAATAGAAGGAAAAACTTCTTGAGAAATCTCATGAGATCCAAGTCATTTGCTTTATCAGAAATAATGAAAGTCAAATAACTGTGCGGTGAACAGCGAATATATATTGTAGCATTTTTTTAGAAATCAAAATTTTCAACTCCAAATTTATTCAAGTGGACTTCTCCCATCTGGGGACAGTCTGTATTCATCCATAATTCACCTTTCTTGCCACATATTAGAGAGAGGTTTTCAAGTCTGTTCTCCACTGAGAGACATTTTCATACCATGGCTTCTACCACACCAGTTCAAAAGCAAACATCTATGAGGTCAGAAAGGCTGTCCTTATGGTATTTTCAAGTAAAACACTGAGACTTCAAGTGTCCCAAATATCTGTTCAAGATATGTCATCTCTTTTGGAAGTAATTCCATGAAAAAAAATCTCATACTTTGAAGATTTTGCCAGAGCATTTCAGGGTGAGGTCAGACTCTAGTAGCTTTGTAAGAGAGGAATACGCAGCAGACCAAGGAGAGAGAAAAACAAACAGAGGAAGGAGGACAAGACTGGTGTGTCAGCACTGATAGCAAGCCTCGCTATTTTTAGCCCTTGCTTGACAAACTTAATGAAAGAGCCCCTTCTGGAACTCCTTAACTCTCAGGCTGAATTACCCAGAAAACACTTGCTCCAAATGGAGAAGTCTTTGTTGATGGTCTTTTTCTTGGATCTCTCTAACTGATGCATTTCAGCATTTCAGTTCATTATCTTCCACCTCAACTTACTTATCCTTACACTGTTCGGAAGACAGATCTGGGACTCTCCCTATTCAGTAAAATCTCTATAATTTTGGAAATTGCAATCACATACTGACTGAGGATGGAAGGGAACTCTTGTCCAATCCCCCTAACTCAAGGTTGTCCAGGACTGTGTCCTGGATGTCTTTTGAACATCTACAATGTGAGAGACTTTACAACCTTCCTGGGCAATCTGTGCCAATGCTTGTTCAACCTTATAGCAAAGGTGTTTCCTGATGTTCAGCAGGAACCTCCTGTGTTTCAGTTTGTGCACATTGTCTCTGGTCCTGTCATTGGGCATCACTGTAAAGAGCCTGGTTTCTTCTTTGCACTCTCCCATCTGATATTTACAAACATTGATAGCTTTCCCTTCTCCAGGCTGAGCAGCCTCAGCTCTCTCAGCCTATCCTCATAGGAGAGGTGCTCCTTCCCACTGATCATCTTCATGGTCTCCTCTGGACCTGTTCTAGCAGGTCCCTGTCTTTCTTGAGCTGAAGCCCTTAGAGCTGGATGCAGTGTTCCATGTGGGGTCTCACGAGGCAGACTACAGAGGGGGAATCACCTCCCTCGACCTGCTGCCTCAGGTGTGGCTGGCATTCTGGACCACAAGCATACATAGCTGGCTCTTATTTCATGGCAGCAGAAAGGACAATCAATATCTGCAAATAATTTCTGTGCAATACAGGATTGTCTATCATGCATATATATATATATATATACACATATGCATGTGTTTCTTGAAGAAATTAGCTCAGTTATGTTTGTTTCCACTAAGACCTGCCTTACATTCAGGCTTGAAATAGTCTCAGCTCTTTCCATGTTTGCATTATCTCCCGTGTTATTAGTGAATGGTTTTATGTGATGAGAAATGGGTAAAGTATTTCTTATGTATAGTAAAGTGGCTCACACCTTTGAAAAATACAAGAATCTGAGCTTCTACTCTCACACAAACTATTATAGTTTCCAGGAAACTTCTTTCACAAAAGGAACAAACGCAAAATTTTGTGACAGAATATGGGTAAAGACAGCACCTTACTGACATTCAACAAATATAATCCCAATGTGCTGTAAAATGTATCTAATTTTCTTCCAACATTAATCTGTTCTGTCTGGCAGCATTGATCTATTATGAGCTTCTTTTAGATGAAAGAAAAAAATAGAAGAATAAAACCCAACACACTTCCATCAGAAAAGGAGCAAAGTGTACCAGTCCTCTCTTTACAGCGTGGCCAAGAAGAATTTAAAAAACCTATCAGCCCCTTTGAATCTCCCTTCAGAATACTTTTCTTCCACCATTGCTTTATTATTAATTCACAATGTTATTCCACCACCGAAGAATAATTGTCATCCACTCTGGCACCACAAATCAGTGTTACTATTTTGATGGTTTTTTGTCCGTAATTGATCAAGTAACTCTCCAAAAGGTAAAAGCAAGGTTGGAATTGCTACTGAAAACCTTAATGCTAGATATATAATATAAAGACTGAAATCACTGAAATTATTTTTTCAGATAGTTTTCCAAGTTTTCAAACATTTTAAGAAGACTTGTGAGGTCGTATATTGGTGGGGGTTTTGCCAATATTATGTATTCTGTCAGGAACAGTAAGTTGGATAAAAATGTAGAAATAAATATTAAGTTGTGCATAGCAAATAAATAGTATGCTGATACATATAAATGTTTATATTAATAGTAGACATATTTAAGTAATGAACACAGTCCAAGTAACATATATATAAATGAACATAACTATGTTCTAAGCAAGCTAAGTGATTTTGAACAAATTACTACAGAAAATTTATAACCAAAGAGTATTATTAACACATCACTGAAGGAAAGAATTTTCTCACTGGAATTTCATAGGACTATATCCTGCATTCAGTTTTATTAAGTATTTTCAAAGAAGGTTCAAGACTCAGTCTAGTTATTATACTTCCAATTCTTACATTTATAACAGTGTGGATCAATGAAGAGACAGAATTCAAAATGACAAATTGGAAAATTGTTTGGAACAGGAGCATTGATTTAGACAGAAACATGGGCAAACCTGTGCTGAGGAAGGAGCAGTCTGTTTTACAGTACTGGATGAGAACTGGTTTTTGTGAAATAGATCTATGTGTCATAGTATACAAGTTGAATCTGGGACAACAGTTGATGCTTTTGCAAAAAAAGACAAACATTGTACCCTTAGTTTGGTCATGATGAGAAAATGAGAAAACTCATGTTTAAAAACCCAAAAACGTTTCTCCTGCTTGTTCTGTAATTTGGGCCATATCTGAGCTGATGCTACCTACTAGACTGTGTGAGCTCTTAAGAGTTTACTAGAGCCACCTAAGCTCAAGTAATTTTTTTATTGTGGATACCAGTGAAATGAGTCCGTGCCAGCAAATTCACACTTGTAAGGTGAAATATATTTCTTAAACCCTCCTTCTCTTCAAGGCATAGCACACAAAGTAAACTTCTTTAGAGTTAGAAAACAAAAATCTAAATAATGGTATTCAATTGATATTTCTAGACTACAACTCTTGTTAGTCTTCTGTGACCTAGTTCTCTTGCTATTTGTTTAAAGACACTAATGAGAATTTGAAATGAGACAGAGGGTGCTATCCATAATAAACTAACCTATTTTCAGAGTATATCTGTAAAAAGCAAACTGTCCTTATTGTAGACTAAAAAAAAAAAAAGGCGTGAACTATAAATTGCTCAGTTGTCTCCTCAAGCCAAATATATTTTCTGTCATCTTCAGTGTTTTGACTTTTTAATGAAAAAAAAAAAGAGAGAGAGAATAATATGTTGAAAAGATCAAAGCTCAAAACCCTAATACAGTTAACAGGCTCCATTTTTGGAATTGTATGCATTATTGATATCAGAGTAACAAATCTATTGAAGTCAATGTAGATGGCCTGTAGGAATTAAAAGAAAATTTACTCTTTAAGCCTTTCATAGAAGAACAATAATGAAAAAAATGGGAAACTTCTTACAGTGACAGTCTATTAATAGACTTCTTTTTTAAAATTTCTATTTTAATCAAATAGACCTGTAAGAATAATAAAGTTGCCACTGGCAAAGCAAAGTCTTCACATGGCTCAATATTTCAGGTATTTTGGCTTTGGATGTCGGATTTGGATACAGGAAAGAAATGTAATGTTGACCATGTGAAAGGTATTTTATCAGACAAATTTTGGAGTAAATAGATAAAGCCTAACTACTAGCTGTTTCATATGAGGTAACAAAAATGCTTCAATGGTGTTTGGTTTTTTAATATTCCCGCCACAAAATTCCCTGAGTTAATGTGGTTTTGATGTATGCATTTCTACTTTTCACCTAAGTTCTAATTTTATTCTTTCTTTCCACCTGGGTAAAAAAGTCTAGATTATGTTTTTATTTCCAGGAGTCTCATCAGATTTGAGAAGTGTTTGTAGCCAAGTCATTCTAGGTGCATGTTTAATTTGGTATATTGCTTTTACTTTCCTCTATTAAGACCAGTACATAGATGCCACATAGCAAAACAATCCTCAGTGAAATCAGAGAATGTTTTGGGTTGGAAGGGACCTTAAATGGCCATCCAGTCCAACCCCCCTGCAAAGAGAAGGGACATGTTCAGCTAGACGACTTTTCTCAGAGCCCAGTTCAATCTGGCCTTGAATGTGTCCAAGGATGAGATATCCACAACCTCTCTGGACAGCTAATGCCATTATTTTACTACCCCTATCATAAAAAATTTCTTCCTCATGTCCAGTTTAAATTTACCCTCTTTTAATTTTAAAAATTACTCCTTGTCCTGTTAAAACAGGCCTTGCTAAAAAGTCTGCTCCATCTTTCTCATAAGCCCCAGTACAGTACCAAAAGGTCACAATAAGGTCTCCCTGAAACTTTCTGCCTAGACTTATCCAGTCTGAGCCTCAGGTTTTCAGCTTGTCTTCACAGAAGATGTGTTCCACCCATTTTTGAGTCCTGCCTCTGGATCTGCTCCAGCAAACTCCTGTCCTTATACTAAGGACCCCAAAGCTGACATTGTACTCCTGGTGGGAGGGATTTCACTAGAGCGAAACAGAGGAGCAGAATCATCTCAAATTTATTCCCAGATATAAAATTCTATCTCTTCTGCGTGTATTTGCCACCATTGTCATTATGGGTCCTTTCTGTACAGTTGATGCTAATTCATCTGAGCCTGTTTTGCCAGCTCCTGAGAAAAATATGTCAGTGTTGGAAACAACAGCTAAATGCTAGCCTGTTACGTGCGAAGAAATCCAGACTCAGAGATGTTGTTTTAATTTTCTACATGATAAACAGGCTTAATGAGACAGGTGAAATAATTTGCAAATATGTTTTTTTAGCTGTAACATTACTATTAAATTAGAATCAGTAACAAATCTGTGCAGGATGGTCTACCTGCTTTGAGAAAAAAGGAAATTTAAAGGTTATTTACTTAATTTTCCACAGTGAAAAGTTCTCTGCATTAGCTGCTTCAAAAAAGTGTAGATAAGAAGCCAGTTGTTTTTTAATGAGGCATAATAAAAAGACAAAAGAAAAGGATATGGAGCACAAAATCTCTGAACTTATGAGTGTGACCTCTCTCATTGGTCTGGAACACCAGACATCTTAAACCTGAACATCTAATTTCTTAACAGTTAAACAGTTCTGTAAATCTTCCCTGATTCACAGGTTGTTTGTTTGTTTCATTTTTTAATTTAAACTTTGTTAAGTACCAGAATTTTATTTACAGCCATTGGAAAAGGATTTTGAAACAGTAGATCTCTAAATATTAGTTTAACATGTAATTATTAGCAAAGAGCTATCTAGCAGTATATGTGCAAGTGATTATATGGATGTTTTTAGGTGTTTTCTACACCTTGGTTTGAATTTTTTTATCTGAAATACCCACAGTGTACATACATATAGGATGTTCTCTAATTTAAATGAGTTTCTGTCAATATATTATTCAGTTTTCTTTGAGCACAGGAATATTTTTTCAAACAGCAGTTTGTGGAAGTAAGCATTCTGTCATTGCCAATTATATTTGATCAATAATGCAATTCTTACATGGATTAAAAAAATATTAAAAGAAAAATTATAGTTGATGGTAGTCTTATATTCAGTAAGAATAACTCCATGGACAAATTAGTGTCATCATCCTTTCTATGATATTCAAGGCAATAAGGTCTTCAAATCCATAGATTTATGCTTCTATTTTAAAATCTCAAATTAAAAATAAAATTGATATTTGATTTTAAAGTTTTGGAGTTTTTTTCAGAGGATGATATTATAATAAACTAGAAATTGCATATTTTTCTCTATGGAGTCCCCAGAGAAATATAGTTCATCTGGTCCTATTGCAGTTAGCATATGCTGATAATTCTTACCCAAAAGGTGATATCAGAGGTTGTTCTTTGTTAGAGAATCTGAAGAAACAAAGGATTGTGAATGCTTGCAGTGCAGTCTTCTGCACTAGAGCAATTCTTACCTTATTCTATAATGAGAACAGATTATTTTTTTTTATTCTCCTAAATCTCTAATGTGCGGAAATTAAGTTCTTCTGCATCACTATTGGTCAGATCAGGCCACCTCAGATCAGGAATAATGATATGTTTAACCACTTCCATTCAGTACATCGATTTTGTAATCAAATAGATTCTATTTACTGGAATTGTTTTTTTTTAATGCATACTAAGAAAATGTTTTGCCTTCAATTTACCATTTGAGTGAATAAATTATGAATAAATCATCAGTAAACTGAAGATAGATAATTTATGTGATTTTCTTCGTCAGCAAAACTACCCTTGTTACCCTTGCTATACAAAGATGGTAAAATAATATAGGGGGTTTGTTACTGTCCTGATCTCTACAACAAAGGAAATTCTGTGTACCAATAAGCTTTAAACCCAAAGTCTCCCTAATATTGGAATTCTTGTGATAATACTTTCAAACTTATTTTTTAATGGATTAAATGCTTCTGAAAGCTCTCTGCTTCATGTCAAATGGCTTCTAGTGATGATCTGCACCACTGACAAATGAAATATAACACTTGTCTTTAAATGAGCAGAAAAGACATCAGCTGTAGACAGGGAGTTATTTTGATGACATTCCTCAAGAAAGCAACAACAGAAGTAATTACAACAGATTGATCTGAAGCAAAATATATTCCATACATCAGTTTTGCTAATACTCAAAATTTAAATAATTTTAGATATTTGGGTGGATACTGTCTCTAAATTTATTTTTTTCGGGGGGTGGGGGGTGGCAGTGGGAGCAGAAGAGGTTTAAATTACAGAATGAGTTTGTATACTTAAAATGGGGCTTTTTAAAATTTGGCATTATGATTCTGAATGAGGAATCCCTGGGAACTAATGACTAAGCCTGCAGTAAATGATCCAGATCTGGAATACCTCCTGCTCTGTAGCTGAGCTCTCTGCAAATGAGATTCTAGGCCCATCCTCTCTGAGTACCATCATGGTGCCATGCTTCAAACTAAGAGATTTAGCATTCTAAATATAATATAATTGGCATAACTGATATAATTGATATAATTGATCCTTCAGTATTGATCTTTTCAGACATCCCCTGAAAAAATTATGTTACAATATTATGGTGATTTTTTAGATTTCAAAAATTATTGATCACATTTTATATTCTGTAAAATCAGAGATACAAAAAATTTGCAGGCGCATTCTCTTTTTTTCTAGACACAGAAAGCATAACAGGAATATCAAAAGAGGTTGCCAGAATGCACAGTCCTTCATCTTTCTTTTTTCCCAGCAGTGTTGTCTTGTCTTTCACTTACATCAATGGTTTGTTGGAGATAGAGATCTCTTTAATAAAGTTGACGTTCGCCCAGTCAGGTTTCTATGCTGTAGTTCTTATACACAGGGACTTACCATGCAATTTACAATTTCAATCACATAAAGTCCCCCAGACCAGGAAAATCTGCTGTTGAAGTTGGAGCCTGCTACTGGTGATGAGATACCTCCCCTTCAAAGGAGGATTAGGAGATTAATGACTCTCCATTGCTAATTCTCTGCTGGTTGTCTCAGATTCTCTCTTAGCATCTTTCTGGGTATTCAATCCAATATATACAGGCTAAATGGCTAAAAGGAAATGTGACTGCAGAGAGGTTTTAGAATTCAGATATATGTTAATCCATCATTATCATAAAGTTAAAGAAGAAAATAACAAAACCCTGGCAGCAAGAAGAGTAGCTGTAGATAAACAGGGACATATTCTGATGTCCTAATATTTACCTCTGCTAATGAACCTATAGATCCAGATACACTTTTGCAGCTTTTTCCTGAACATTCACACTGCAGATGCTTGTAACAAAGTTTAAATGATAATAAAAACCTATCATAATTCAGAAAATCATAAGTTCATGATGACATAGGTTCAATGTACAGTTTTGAGATTATTTATCACTATTACTCTTATTTGTGATTATTCATGCTTATGTGTGACTTTCTATTTATGTTTGCTTTGTCTTTTAGCTCCAGACCAGTCTGTCTGAACCAATGACTTTATCCAAGTCGATCTCACTTCCTCGTAGTGCATATTGGCATCACATCACCCGGCAGAACAGTGTTGGAGAAATCTACAGTTTACAAGGCAAGTTGCTTATAATTCCATATCCATTAGCTTCTTTCCATTTTACCAGAATTCATGCAAATTGCTCCTTATTTGCACTGGTTATTTTCTCTCCATTTCATTTTAGCAATTGACAGGAACCTCAGCAGGATTCCCAAATTTACATAAAACAGGTTTCTTGTAGTCATTTTGTAAACTAATGGTGAAAATTATTTCCAGTATCACCACATAAAGCTGGATAGACAATTTGGCTCAATGCAGCTTCTCAGTAGCTAATGAACATCAGGTTGTTTTAGTATTTTCTACCAGTAAGACTGGGCAAGTATTTGGGCAACCTCAGGGTGCCTAATTAAATCTACATAAAGTGACTATATGAGTTGCAAGATTAAAACAAAGTAATTCTAGAAAGAAGAGCTATTCTTGGTAAATTTGCTTGGCGAATCATATATGTGAACTGTTGACTCAACTATCTTACAGGCCTTCTATAAATCATCGTCTTCTCTCTATGGTTTTCTTTCACATGTTTAGATTTGCTTAAGCCTTTGAGTGTTATAATTAGCATAACTTGATGATGATGATTCACTGCTCTTAAGCTGAAATTGATTTGTATCTTTTAGGAAACCAAAATTATTGTTACATTTGAAATGCAGACTTTGTAAAAATAGCCTTTCATAAACATATCGCTTTGCATTATTTCTAAAGGCTTTAAGGATTTTGTTTTACTTCTGTCTTAATAATCTGTATGCATAAACAATTTACATTTAGACAGGGGGTTAGAAACTACTCACAAACAAGAGTACCCAATGCAAGGTACATTATGTATTTTCATGAAATAAAGTGAAACGTAGTATATAGATGAAGGACATTACATGTTTTGTTTTGTAAATTATCACATAAATTAAAACCAGCAGGTGAACTGTGCATTCAGTGGGTGACTCATTAAAGGGGATAGCATTTTTCTCCCATCCTTCTCCATAGAACAAAGTTATTTTTTAATCATGGTGATAGTCTTACATTTAAATACCAGTAATAGAAAAAAGAAAACAATCTTCTAGAAGCTGCTTATGAAAAAAATTATGCTTGTACATCACCTTACAAATATTCATCATACCACTGATTTTTTTTCATGGACACAATAAGGATTGCAAAAAAAGAATTTTCTTTGTAGAGATGTTAGATTTCCTCTTCTTGTGTTCTTGATGTGTCTTCATCAGCAACATAGCAAATCTGTTATATTCACTCTATTCAATCTTTTCTTCCTTATAAATGGCCTTCATAATAGAGGAAAGCAAAACTTTATATATAAAGTAATAATTAAAGTATCTATACATCTTAGCTGTGCAGGATTCAACATATTGGAGCTGTATTATTAAAAATGCAAGAATTTTACTTTCTGGAAGTATGCAGATTTTATTCACATTTCCACTGAAATATGGGACTAATACATATTTCAGAACTTAAGATTTTCATTTTTCCAACATATGCTATGATGACTGAAGCTTGAGAAAATGTAGTTGATTTCAGAAAAGACTAATTCAGTCTTACTAGTGGGCTAGGAAGTGCATCCAGAAGACTCTGGTTTGCAAAACTTTTCCATGCAAGACTACCATTCATTCTCTGTAATGAAAATCTCTTTGAGCCTTCTGCTGCAATGACTAATTAAAAGCGATGAATTTGTGCAGAAAGTGAAGCGAGTGCAAAGCACACCTTTTGCTCCTAATACCCTGTCATACCAATAGTCTGCACTGCAGGGTTGTCAAAGGATCAGCCCACAGAAGCTTCGTAGATGTGGGTGGAAGGTGGGTAGCAAGGAAGCAGATTGCACGCATCACTTCAACCCTTGGTGGAGCTGCCAGCTGAGAGGAGCTGGTGGAGAGGGAAGAGTCACCTTCTGCTGCCATAATCTCCTCAGAGCTTCAAAAGGTGTATTACACCTTCAGAGAGCAGACATTTCCTTTAGACAACAGTCCAGCAGACTTAGTTCTGTATTTCATGGGTATTTACGACAAAGCTTTGAACATTGAAGTAACAAATTTGAAAATTCCCACATACATCTAAATATCTCACAAACTCTTAAGTGAAATAAACAGAGTGGTGTCTATCTATATCCAGGTGACAATCATCATCAGCAAAGTAGTAGCCAAGCTCACTGCTATGTACAAGTGTTTCCACAGTGGCAATTATTTCCAACTTGCAGTCTGAAGTGACTAGAATTTAATTAATAACAGCTGGTGACGTATAAGGAGAAATGAATATGTGCTCATACTACCTTAGATAAATTGGGTCTTTGGAGTTATTTAGGAGTGAAATTTAACTTAATTAGTAGTGTGTGTTCATCTGATAATAAATATGCTATGGAGTAAGAAGGTAGTGGGTTTTGTGATTTTTGTATTTTTTTAAAAACTACATTTTAGATGAAAAATGACACTTCAATAAGTGAGTGTTGGGTCTATTATGCTCCATTAGCCCATCAAAATACTTACATATAAAGACCTGCAGAGATTAATACACAGAATAATAGAGCTAAAGTAACAGAGGTTCCACAAAATACCTTAAAATGGGATGGGTTAGTTTCTATTCATAATCCAAATATTGCCTTTAATTACAGTTCAGAAATTGAATAGTACCAAAGAGTAATTTAACTAACAGAGGAAAAAGAGCTCTAGGCCATTTTTGTTCATACATGAGTATGACATGCATGACTTGCATGTTTTCATAAATAATAGACATCTCTAAAAAAAATTTGACCCCAACAGAAGATAAACATTCATTGATATGTTTTGCTGTCATATATCGAGATCTAAAATTATAAAAATGAGAAGCCAAGAGTGACCTTATTAACTGAAATCATGGTTAAGAAGGAAAAAATATAAGAGCCACGAGTAAAAAAATACTCTGTATGTTCCCTTGTAATTCAGTGTTTATTGTTTATACCTACCATAAATTTTAGCACTATTACACAAGATATCCAAAATTGATAAACAAAACATGAGTTTTTATACAACAAAATATATTAAGAATATTTTTTCTTTTTGTCTTTTTTTCTTTTTATTTTGCATTTAGGGCTTTAAATTTGCTTAAAATGACAAAAAAAAAAAAAGATTGCAGACTGAATTTTCAGCTATGTGAAGAACTCTAGTTCTTGACCTTTAGAGTTTGGATGATACGAATATTAAACACAGTCAGTTTATGCATTATTATATAAATAAGGCCAAATAGAATTTTGGTATTGAAACATTAATTAGCTTTTTGTATTGCAGTTATTGAAATCCCCAAGGAAATTATATTCAGAAAATCTAATTACAGTCTGGCCTTTCTCCAAGAAATTCAAAATTATGAAAAGCTTTCCGTCACTCCTGTTGTGTTTGATGAAGTTTGTCCTAATTTTTTGGAGTTGGGTTTTGCTATCCCTACTCAAAATAATGAACACCTATCCACAAAGGCAATGCTATTCATTCTAGGAGACACGCATGTGAAGGAGCATATATTTGTATAAGAATTACACCTGTAACATCTTAAATGTTCCTTCCAAAAGGCAAGGGGTCTTTTTTCCCATAGTATTGCTTATCACAATTAGCTTGTAATGAATTTTATTTGCTCTATCACAAATTATTACCACAGTTTGTTGTAAATGCATATCAAAGTAATAAA
>VRYO01001463.1:55762401-55782151 GCA_009812075.1 Sialia sialis
GGACTTCAACTTGCCAAATTCGTAACTAGACAGAAGTAAAAAATGGCCCCAATGGAGTCTGAAGGAACTTTGCTGTTGATATACAATTACCTTTTGTATGTCACAATAAAGATGCAAGAAACATAAGGCTGGTTTTGCAAACCAAAATGGAGTGAAGACATGGTTCCTCTGGGGGCTTGGTAAGAAAGCCTGCAATGCACATTGTCTTTCGGCCTTGTTATGTGACAGCTCACCCTCCTTTTTCTTTGGGTTTTTTTTTGGTTGTTTGTTTTTTTTTTTTGTTTTTTGTTTTTTTTTTGGTTTTTTGTTTTTTTAAGCAGAATAATATGTAGTTATAATCTGGTCAGCTAAAAGGTATTGTGCATAAACAGGAGAAAAAGTCACATATGAAAAATTTCACCCATCTACATAGTTTTCTAGCCTTTTCAAAGTAAAAACTCTGATATGTCACTAAAAATAATCAGAGAATATTCAAGTTGATAAATATTTAGAGGGGTTTGAATCATCCTGTTCAACCCTCCTTAATGTAATCCTGCAGAAAATTTTGAAGTAGGCTTCTACAGCTTTCTGCAAATTAAAGTATGTAAAATGAATGGGAGAGCATTCGTCATTTTGGCATTTCCATTGTTTGTTCATATGCCCAGCAATAGAGTACAGAATCCATTTCCCCATCTAATCTTGGTGCCTGAACAATGTGAATAGCACAAAATGTTAGAATATATCTGTTATATAAACCTGATCGCTCAGTAATTTTTCAGTAAGTGTCTACCAGCAGCTAAAGCTGAAATGCTTTATAGCCTTCCATATTCCCATTTCCTTTGCTGAATCTCATCAGGACCTTCACATTAGTAAATGAAGCCTATAAAATTTGAGATATGAATAGAAGACACCTAAAACAAGATACTTACTGAGTAGAAACTGTGTAAGAGCTGCATTATTTGAAATAACTGTATAATGTGTCTTGTCAAGACTTTTGCAATAGATTTGATCCTTTCCTTTTGAGCTTTGAATTTCTGTGCTAAGTAGTGCATCACTAGATTGATTTTAAAATGGCATCTTGGAAGTGGGATGTGTCTTACTCAGAAACCAGTAAAGAGCTTCATTTTGCTCAACAGTGATTTCTGCCTCTAACCAAGAGCATTACTGACAAGCTCTAAAGAGTATCTTGACATATTCCTATTCGTTCTGATAAATCATTGCTGAGGTAAGAGGTTGTCGCAATTATAAGCCATGAAAAATAGGGGAAGGTGGGAAGCCAAAAACTATTGATAAAGTGTATTTCGTTGTCAAATTCAGACCTCCTGATTTCAATTAAGGCAAATACTTTGGTGCCCTTTCTCTCAGGAGATGGCAATTCAGTGAGATCACTTGTCAATGGGGTCATTCTGTGCCAGACCAGAAAGCACAGAAGTCACTGTACTCTCTACTTAAAACTGAATGCCCAAATGGTGTAAGGAGAGCATTTAAACATTGGCTGATTGCCTCCTCTCCCCTCCAAAACCCAACAGATGTTAGTTCTTCAGTGCAAACTACACAGATTCTTAGCTATAAATCTCTTCTCTTAGCTTAATGACTTCATAAATGCATGATGACAATAGCTTCAAACACTATTAGCAAATTAGTGAGAAGCAATGCAAGCTTTGCCCCCAGCTTAATGTAAGTGGCACCAGGAGTCTTTACTCTGACTTACCTAAGACTCACTCTAGTTATAGTACAGCCATTTGATCTCTCTGCTGTATTGTAAGATTCAAGGACCTGCAGTGTGTCATGAGAGCTGCAGTGCAATGAAAGAATTTTTGTACTGGCAGAATTGGCATAACCAGCTCCATGGATGCTTCCAGCTGCTACTGGGTTGTCTGAAGAAGAATTGTTTGCACCATTATATCAAAGAGAAAATTGAAATACTTGTCAAAAATCAATTTTGTGAAAATTACTTTTTTCTATTAAATTGTTTCACCAATAAATCTGGACTGCTTTAGCTATGACTATCTGATTTTGTGTTAAGTGTGTTATCACGGTTAGAATCAAAAAGATTATCAATTCATTTTTGTAATTTCAAACAAATTGAAGTACTTTTATGCTGACAAATCACTCAAATTATTACTCAAAATCATGGATCATTAAACCCCCTTTAAGACAACTTGGGGTGAGGGGAAGCCTGCACACATGTGAAAAAATAGCTTGACAAAAATATGTGTTTTCTTTAGTATTTCTTTGCAGGAACAGTTTATACTTCTTTTTCTTTCATTAAATATTTTTACATAAAGCAAAAAAAATATTGAAACTGACACTTCAATAGAACGTGCTCATAAAATGTTTTCTAAACCAGAAACAATGCAAACTTGAAAATAGGCTGTGTAATAGGAAGAATGGGGGAATGTTAAGAATACCAGCTGTGCCTGCTGCAACCAGGAAAGAATCCAGGCCCAAGGATGTCAAGTGCAATTCACTGTGTTCTACTTTCAGTGGAAAAAGATCCTCCCTTCACATTCTATATTTTATTACATAAAATAGGATTATATAAATGTATACTTAAGGGCTGGTTTAAATTGACATGACATTGACCTAACTGACTCTTGTTTGGTTATTATGAAGTTTAAAACATTTATTTTTATAGAAGGGGCATCGTAAGATCTCAAATGTATTAACCTTAAGTTTCAATAAATATTTTTTTACATGTACCTCATTTTGCTAACAAACGAAAAAATTGTGTGACAATATTTGTGTCACATGGCATATGGTCTGTTGCTAGAACAGATCTATTTGTTTTCTTGGTAGGGCCAATTTAAGCACAATTAATGCCCTACTCAGTATGTTCAGTTTAATCAAGCCATAAGAATATGTTCTTTATAAGTCCATAGTGCATTTGAGCTGTGCAGAACTGATTAAAAAATCATAGTATTATTCAGTGGAGACAAAAAAAAAATGTTCAAAAATCTTAGAATGTCTTTCATTCTCTATTTGTTATAAAAAGCCTTTTCATCTTGGTGAATTTTTATATCCTGCCAACTTTTTATTTGATCAAAATGGTACTTTGTAAGAAACTAAGATAAGTTTCACAGAACTAAGAACAATGAATACCAAAGGAAATATCTTCGCAATGCAGAGTTAGCAAGATTCCACCAAAGTAAAAGTTTATCTTTTCAAAAACTGAAGTCTGCATCTCCTTGCAGTTCTGTTTGAATACTAGAAGCAAGTTAGCTGTTTAGCTGCTGGATACTTGTTTATCCTTCAAAATTCTTTGAAGTTTCCTTTTGGGGAATGATTTTAATGAAAAGTTCATTTCCCCGAGTTTAAGAACAAATGAAATAGTCTGTTATAAAGCTACATGGATGGAAAAAAATACAATGCCAGATTTGGAGAGAGATAAGAGTGAAAGAGCTTGGAAGAAACCAGAGTTGCATACGCTGGCATTTACATGATAAATATCAAAACAGAGTGAAGATAAAATGATAAGATTTCTACTACTCTCTTGAATGACTTGATTATTTACGTTATTGTGTGTAGGTCAAATGTACAGTAATTTCATGATTATAAGCCTCACCTTTTTCATTGAAGAATCCAGCCTACACCAGTAGTACGGCTTATACTCAGGTGCAGCTTATTTATGGGCAAATCCCAGTGAAATGCCAACCTGGAAATGAGAGCTGGCAGGAGAGAGCGCCTGGGGCTGCCTTTAAAGGCTTCGCCAGTCTGTGAAAACTGTTGCAACTTGAGCACCTGACACCAAACCCAGCTGGCAGTGATTCTGTTACTAATTTGTTACTTTGTTACACATGGATCCTCGCTTTTAAAAAAAAAAAGTGTGGCTTATATTCAGGTGCGGCTTATATACTGACAAATCCCGTGGTCTACCCGGCTACTGGGAGGTGTGGCTTATAATCAGGTGTGGCTTATAATTGTGAAATTACTGTACACGCAGAGGGACAGTGCCATGGTTGTTTTCTTTGACCTGGTTGTAGTGTGTGTGACATAACATGGCTAGTGTGGTTGTGTTCACAGCAGCGTCTGATCTCCTGCCAAGTGCAGCAATGCCACCCCTCAGCCCAACACAAGCAGCTGGTGGTGATGAAGCACAGCTTGTTGCCCAGTGCCTCAGAGGCTGTTGTACCCTGGGCCTGCTGACTAAGAGACTAAGGATTCATCTTCTGTCACTTGTCCTCCTTATATTTTCATCCTCACTCAGGATAGAAAGCAAGATCTTGTCCAGCCCTAGGAATAGGCAGTCCTCGGTAGGGACTTCCACTGTAGGTAGTAAGTTTCTTTTTTTCTCTCCAAACTAATACAGCCCCTGCAGGATGTTTCAAAGCTACTTGATATGAGCTGAATTGGTGCCACTTCCTTATAGTCTCTATTATTATGCACTCAGGAAAAAGCATCTCCTTTATCACTTGAAGATTTAGTTGAGAATTTTGCAAAGCTGTTTTAAATTGTGTTTTCAACCTGAAAAAGACACATGGCTAGTTAGTTATAGCTTTACCACATTTTATTTGTTCTGAATTAAATGTAATTAAAATATAATTTTTATTGGCCATTTGGTTTCAACTTCCGAGAAAAATATTCTTCTCCTGCCTTGCAACACTGCTCATTGTTTTTACATTTCACTAATTAAACATTTAAGATAACAGCCTTATTCTTTTCTCCTCTGAAATTCTGTAAAATTGTCATTACTGAGTATGGATCTTCTCCATGGAAGTTAGTGAAAACTGCATCAAGCAAGTTTTCATTTTTACCTCATTTTGCCACTTTTCCCCACATCTTTATAAATAGATAACAAAATCTTTTTTTCCTAATCCTGATACACACATGCCAGAGTAGCACCTGTGTCTCCATACACTTGCCTGCCTATTTGCTAAAACAGGAATGAATTTTGGTTTTTGAGTAAGATTTCTGTATGCTGTATTATAGTTTCTAATGGGAGGTTGTCAGATTTCCTAGTTTCTTGATTGTGGACAAATGACATCGAACCAGGAATGCAGATTCTCAAATGTCCTTTTTATTTCCTCTTTTATTTTGTGGACATCTCAGGTTTTGGGAATATTCACAAGTAATGCTGTTGCTGGAAATTTGTTTCAGAGTCAGCTTACATATGTTGAATCTTTTAATTTTAAAAATCCTATTCTCAGAGTAATGGTTATAATTGAAGCATCAATTTAAATGACTAGTTGTTGACAGACTGTGGCCAGTAATTTTTATCTGTTATTGTTAACTGTTCCAGGACATCCCAGCAGGTTTCCAGGGCTTCTGTTTATGAGGTGAAAGTCCTATCATCGCCCAATATTTGATGTCACAGGCATTTTATGATGGATAAGATAACTTGTTCTGGATTAGGAAATGGAAATGTGTTTCATTCAGTCTTGTCAACTGTCTCATTATTCCCCATTCATCAGAGCAGGTATTTAATTCTGAGACATAGCTCAGCAGTTTTTCATCCCTTTCAACGCCTCTTATAAAAACACTTGCCTCTGATCAAACATGTGTTTTGGTTTAAATGTCAATCTGTTTCTGGAAAGTCTTGTTTTCCTCCTGTCACCATGGATCAACTAACACAACCCAATTTTAACAAGTAAATAGGGGGAAGGGCTGGGAACAGGGTCACAGACAGCAAATGCCAGACATTATCTGTTCCAGTGGGTCATTCTTCACTCCTAATATGTCCTGATTTTCATGCACTCATCATTTTTACTATCCATGATACCAATGAGAAGATCTCTTCTCAATGCTTGCAAAATTCCTGTAACTTCTAGGCCATTGATCTTCCGCTAGTGTAAGAATGAAGAAAAACAATTTTTCTTGATATTTTTTATCATTTTGTACCTGATTTCCTGGCCAGCATTTCAAAGCAGAGAACTTCTTCACTTTATGCTCGTGAACTGGACCAGCACCAAGGTGTCTTACAACTGGAGAAATGTAGAGAACATTTCAAGATCCCTCTTAAAATATTCTTAGCACCTTAGGTGTACTTCAGATCTTGTATAGAACTGTAGCAATCAGTCATATATTTTTCAGCTCTGTTTATCATGCAAGAGGGGGACAATTTAAGCTTCTGTCTTTGTAGTGTGACATGTTTTTTGCTTATTTTGCAGCAGATAGGAGTCTTGCCAGGGACATGAATGACATGCTAGTCCATGGCTACTATCAAATGGGAAAATACAGAGAACTTGAATAGTATCATTGCTATGAATATTGCTATGCTTACTCATTTTGTTTATTTAAATATTCAAAACATATACATAAAAATATACAATATGTAAAAGAAAAGCTTCTTAAATAGACAAGAAAGAGAAGTTAATTTGTTGTTAAGACATTGTTCCTCAGCTGTGGCGAGTATCCCTGCTCATGAAAAAATCTCAGCCAAATTCTGCAAACCTAACAAGATGAAAACTTACTCTATAACTCATGTCCACAAGCACTGTAGCATAAACAGAACTCCCAGTTCTGAGCATTTCTTCACTGGCCCACGTAACCATGTAGAGCCTTTTTGATGGAAGTTACGGATCTCGATCCATTTCACATGATACAATATCTGTACATTTGCTTTGGCCTTAAAAATTATCATTATGGCATTTCTTTTTCTTATTTTTTTACACTGGTGGTGTTAGACAGAAAAAAAGTTTGCAATACCATTGCAGCTGTGGAAATGGTTAAATGGATTAATAAAACCTTCTCAGTACCATCACACAGCATGAAATTGTCCCAATATATAGCACTGCAGTATAGGTTAATAACTAGAGAATGGGTCTATACCTTTAGACTGTCAGTAAAGCAATATTCAGCCTCAACAGTGGGGCAGTCATGATGCCCTTATCTGCCAGAAAACAGCCCCTAGTCAGTAGGACCTCTAATGCCAAACTCTGTGAGTTGCTGCTTAAAGCTATTTTTCATCCTGAAGTGATAGATAGAATCAGCTTTGAACCCTATTTTTGCTGACCTCAGAAGAGCAAATTACCTTCCACTTTGAGGCAGCATGACTCACCGTCTGACTGTTTGCACAGCACTTGCAGTTTTCACCTACCTGGGAAGAAATCATTGAAATCATGCAATTATTGTGACATCTCCTCTGACAACCAAACACTGGTCTTCAACAGTTTATGTACCTACTCTTTGAAATTAGTTGTTTCTTTAAGTGGCCACTAGAGCCATCAAAACAGAGGGGTTTATTCAGAGATTTTTTTTCTGGTACAAAATTATTCAGAATTAGTTCATAGCATTTTGTCTGAAATGGAGATACTTATATGCATTTTGCTGACACACATGTACTTAGAGGACTTTTTATTCTTCCAGATAGGTTACAGTCAGGGTGGGGCATTGTCTGGAGTTTTACTAACAGAAACTGAATACAAAGCTCATGGATATAAGTGTACCAGTCATTATAGATGTCCCCAAACATCTTATACAAAAATGTAATATAAAAATGGTAACTGGATATTTTTAAGCTTTGAAAATCTTTAAAAGATATTGCATAGATCAAAATTAAATATGTAATCATAGATAAGATTTGAGTTCATATATTATTACACATTACTTTTGGAAAAATTATTGTAGCAAAGATGTTATTTCAAAGAAATGTCTTCTAAACTGTATAGTGAAATACCTCTAAACCCTGTGCTAAACCCTGCATGTGTTCATTATATGTCTTGTAAATTATACATTCACTTCTAAATATCTGCAGACTAAATAACTCACATCCAGGACTTTTTCCTCACAAAATTGTGTACTAAATCAAAAATATTACTCCGTCAAAATTGGACTTAAACAGAAAGCTATGCGACCTATTGAATTATCACATATGTTTATTTTTATAAAGTATATGACCATGTACAATGTCTCGTAAATCTCCTTACACTGTCTGTGTGACCCTTGAATCTTTTTTGAATTGCTCAATGAATGTTACATTTTTCTTAAAACCTTTTCTCAATTCTTATCTGTGTAACATCGTTTAATTTCTTGTAGATTATACAAGATTATTATTCCCTGTTATTCAGGTGTCTCTGGTATACAAATAGTTGGTGACTCTTAGGTCCAGTATTCCTGATCGTGTGTCAGCACAAAATGAATGGCAGATCCCAATCTGTTCTAGGTCAGCATAGCTCTGCCAAAGAGACCTCCAAGTGTTTTTGCTGAAGAAATACATATTTTTATGCTCACCCTACATAACATATCAAAAGTGTTTATTTCACTGCAGTTATTATTCTATACTTGTAAGATCTGATATTGTCAATTCTGTGGTTCATAGTTACCATTTTAATGTGCTAAAAGTGGTTTTCATTTGAAGCTTGTTCTTATCATTCTAAAGTTTCCTTTGCTTCGCAGATATTTTGGTTTTTTTCCCAAGCTGTGACTTCATATTTTTTATGTTGGCACTGTTGCTATGTGGAAAACATTGTCACTAGTGTTTACTGTGCATTAAATCTAGTGTCTTCTCAAAGTGCAATAGACACATTTGCTACCACATGATAACTGGAAGCTTCTTTCCTGAGGACAAGCACTTTGGGCACAAAGACGTAAAAGAGCAGTTTCTGACCTGGATGGTCACAATACAAGAATCACGGTTAACACACCATTGCACCATTATACCAAAATGTAGATGGCTTTGACAAGTTTTCCAGAAGGTGATTAGCAATTCAGGTCTTCCATATTCACTATGACCATCAGTACACTGAAAAGTGAAGTGAAGGGCAAGAAGAAAGTCTGCCTAGCAGTCCACATTCAGTGGTGTTAATGAGTGTTGTTAAGTTGAAAGCCTTCATATCTTCAAGTTCTAATTCAATGAAAGATCTTTGTGTCTGGATTTTTTACTTGCTCATTTGTTAAAGGAGAAAAATCCCTGCATGGATTTTGATGCACAACTTAGACATATATATTTATTATAAATAATAGCAGTCCATATTAAAATGTCGCTTTGTTTCCTTATGATCATCTCGATGTATGGAATAGGATAATTATGATTTGCCAAAACAACAAGTCCAGTCTGAAAGTGCCACTGCTTAAAAAGAAATGCCATGGCTCTGTGATTCAGAATCCTGAGCTGGGACATACTCATTGAAATAGTTCACATTTGTTCAAAATATTTTGATAGGTAGCTTTGTGAAGGCAAACTTTATGGCAAGTTAGGTATCCTTTGGACATTATAGCAAATCAGGCATTGTCTGGTCCCCAGTCAATGGCATTATGCCAGATTCAAGGCTAGCATGAGCACCCTGCTATGTGTTCTCACCTGCTCACTGTAAACAAAACTCATATTCTGAGGCCTGATCTAGATTCAATCTGTGTGACCAACTCAGGGGCACCATGGCACCATGACCCAAATCCTCATTTTGAATCTTTCTTCTTGCTGTGGCACCTGTGGGGCTCGGGTCAGTGTTCAACACCAAGACCTCCAGCAGGGATGCAAGAGCCTACACACAAGTTTTGGAATAAAAATGTAATTGGATC
This sequence comes from Sialia sialis, assembly GCA_009812075.1. Taxonomy (NCBI): domain Eukaryota; kingdom Metazoa; phylum Chordata; class Aves; order Passeriformes; family Turdidae; genus Sialia; species Sialia sialis. Next base: position 55,771,837 of record VRYO01001463.1, read on the forward strand.
CTGGCTCTGAACCAATCTAACTTTTAAATTGGCCTAAATCAGTCAGTCTACCTTTCAGATGCAGATTACTGCTTCCTCAGTATTGCAGGGGGTATGTTTCCTTGGGACTCTGGAAGCTTTAAGTCCTTAAATGAAGGCAGCACTGATACTGATATGGTTATAGCAGTTCATGCAAGCTGGAGGTGTGACTCCTGTGACAGCAGATAAGTGCCCTAAATTCACACCAGCTATGAGAATAGTCTTGGTACAGGAATACTTGAAATATTGCTGCAAAGCTCTCACTCCTTTTCAAGACTGTGTCTCAGCAAAGGCTTCATAAAACAATGTGAGTAGTTCCAGATACTCATATCTATGGGGTGTTTTTTGCAGAAAATTTTGTGGGATTTTGGGTTTTTTTGTTTGTTTGTTTGTTTTTTTAGGTTCTATGATCACCTTTCTCAGTTCTCAAAGCTTATGTTGTGAAGCAGGACACTGAACTGACATAAACAGACATAAAACAGTTTCTTGTATTATGGAAGAGAGCGGTATAATGGTCCCATGGAAATTCTTTGGAATAGCTTTTTTGTCCCTGAAATTAGTTTTTTCCTCACTGAAACAGCATGATTTGGAAAAATATTATACATAACCACAACTGTATTTTTTTTAACATGACTGAGATAAAGGGTCTTATTCATAAAACATTACTAAACTCCGATTCTGAAATCAAGCAAATAATTATTATTTAATTTCTTATCATAATTCCTTAGAATATAGTTAATATTAATTGTTTTGCTGTTTCATTTTTACTACTAACACTTCTTTCGCTACTGTGAAATCTCAGTTTCATAATTTTACTTGAAAATCTGTTTCCTTTCAAGAAGCCAGAAATAGACAGAAAATAACAGATACCTTAGGGTGGGAGGGTGGGAGAGAAAGGATGTTATCTGAGATTCTTATCAGGAAAGGTCACTTTTCAAAAGTGAATAATCAGTATTGTAGCCTGTCCCTCCCACCAAAGCTGTATGCCAGGATTTAAGCTTCTTTTAAAAAAGTGCTGTATTTTCATGGCTGGAGATTTTCAGTTTGGTTTGAGCTTGAGCATTTTAGGAGAAAGAGGAAATTATTAAACTCTTCCTTCTTCTGATTATCAACCACTCAAAAACAATACATTGCACCTACAGCTTATTTTATAGATGTTAACAACGAGCAACTTTACTTTTTGATCACACAGTAGCAGGGCTTTATAGTCTTTTGTTTATTTTACCTAGAGGAGCAAGTTTAATATCACAGACTCTTGCAATCCTATGGAAAATAAAGAGGGAAGAAGATGAGGTTCTATTTTATAGTGGTTCAAAAAAAACCTAAATGAAGCATCTTGTTCTCTGCCCTGGAATGTTAATAAAAGCACTGTAGTGACAATAACATAGCCTTTTCCAGGATGGAAGGAGCAGAAACGTATGTTCTGCCTTCTGGCGAGAACAATGGTGAGGCATTTTATCTCTCAAATCTATCTCTATGTGCAGTGCTTCTAGAAGCATGGTATCTGTGTACTGAAATATGGGGAATTTAATTTAACAACTCTACAAACCAAAAATGACAAAACCAGAAAACATATTCCAGAGTGTATGTATCGATTTTAGGAAAAGGAAGAGCATCAGAAATGTTCATTTTATATCCATTGTATAAATATTAAATAGTTTTTTAATGTGAGTATACAATATAGATATTGCCCAAAGAAGAAATTGACTTTTTTACGACACTATTAAATGGATCCATTTTGATAGAAGGTTTTGCATATTAAAAATTATTATGGGATATATTTCAGTAAATTAGAATTTTAAATACAAATTTTATGAATTGTTTGAGAAACCTTACTTTTTTGCCTTGGCATGTGATAGTGGCCACAGGTAATACCACATTTTCAAATATTTTGAGAAGTACAATCACTGAAATCCAACAAATTAACACACTGTTGACATTTGAAAAGTATATTACTTTTCTAAAATGTTTTATTTTACAGGAAAAAAATCTAGGCAAAGATTTTTTTATTAATATTGTTTGATTTTTTGACTCAAAATCAATTTGTTAATTTTAAAAACAAAATTAATTTAATAAATTATAAGAAAATTTAGTCAAAACTGCTCTTTAATTTAGAAAACTTTATGTGATATATATCTGCTCGTAACCTTATTTTCTCACAGTGCATCCATAAACTAACTCATTTCTGCATCTGTTTTTGCCTAGATTTATGTTATATCACATCATTTTCATGTTTGGTAAAATAAGAGAGTACATGTATGAGTGGCCTCATAATTTTACTTTGATTTCATTCACATCTTGCATTTCTTCTAGCAACAACCATCAAAACCAATTTTGGCCCTCTGTGCAGATGGATATACTTAATCTTTTGTTAGTATATTTTCTGGTGATAACCGCTTTGTTATTTCCAGGATTGCGTTTAACATGCCAAGGAGATTAAGCACTTTTATCAGACAAGAGCAACTAACTGTCTGTGAACAAATTACCTTATCTGTAATCATTCTTAAAGGATTAGATCACACACATAGATTTTAGTGAACATCTGGATCATTAATCAGCTTTGGTTTAAATACTTTCATTATTTTGTTTTCCATGTGAAATTTCCAAGCAAAAAGGAGAAAAAGTCATACTGACCTTCAGCATATGTCCTCACTATCAACTGAGACACGTGGTCCACCAATCTATTCTGTAATTTCCTGGTAGTGTAAATATAATACATTATAGAATTATGATTCTGATCAATGTGTTAGCAAAGGCCATCACTCTGTACAGGAAAATTCAGGCAAAGACACTGGTGTAAAAGTGAAAAAGACACATCTTAGAGCTGTCACAGCACTTTCAACCCTTTTAAAGAGGAAATAGAAAAGTAGTCAGATAAAAGGATGAATGAATGTGGGAATAGTCATGGTCATTTATGTGCAAATTTTATCTTAACATTTAGCCTTTTTTCATGTTAAGTGTACTTTTTTTGTTGTTCACATTAAATAGCCATGCAAGAAACAGTTAAGTATTTTACTTTATTCTCATTTCTGTCATTCTGAAAATGAGATTATAATGAGATAATACAATATATTCTTAAATGTCATAAAGTCATAAACTGTCATCAACATCTTTGTGGTTCCAGATGAAACTATAGAGATGATGAGAACATCAGGTTTTTTCATTAAGTCTTATTATACTGCTGAATTGGCTGAAGCAAGTGGCACATAGATTTTATCCAAAGGACAGGGGCATTCTCCACTCACCATGAGACCAATAGGTATGAGTTATTTCTAGGAAAAGTAACATTTTAGCTGAAATTAGCCGAACACCTTCAGGAGGCATTCTAGTTTCACTGTCCCATGTACAGTATGTAGCTATGGACTACAATTAAATTACTCTAAGAGCTGTATTTATTGTCATTATTGTTATTGAATTGCAAAGAAGTATGTGTCACTGCAAGAAAATGTTTCTTGCCCTCAGGAGAATTCAGATTTTCTGTGAGCGGAAAAAGGCCAATATTAGGTCAGACCTGAAATATGCTTGCTTTGAGTGGATTCTGTGATTTTTGATGGGAATAGGAAGGAATAACCTCTATTAGAGGCTGTAGAAGTGCAGTGAGAGGAGCATTTGAAAATGCAGCATCAATATAAGTTCCTATTGCTAGCAACGGGCTAGACCATTCTTATATTTAAGAGGGTTATATTTTTCTCAGAGATTTTATTTTCCTTCTCGCCGGCTCAGCTGGTTTCAGTCCTCTACTAGAGCTTTTCATTAAAGGTGACTTGAATTAAATAAGTGTTAGTTGTTTCCTTTGCTCCCAACTGCTCATGAGTAAGGCAGGATCCTAAATAGTGTCAAATATCTTAGCCACGAGAACAATGTATGACACAATTTCTAAAGCCTGACTTGGTAAAAAAACAGTTGACTTGTAGAGCAAATGCCATTCTGTGGTCAGAAAGGACAAGTTACAAGACCACTTAAGTGCATCCCTAGACACAGCTAGGAAAAAGGTTAGTGACATAAATACTCTTCCAAACATGTCTTAGTACCACTAGGCACTAGGTCTGTGAAAGAAAACAGGATTGGCTAAGCCAGGGGAGAAATAGCAGATTTGTGTGTGTGTAAGTGTACAGAAATACATTTACCAGCCATAAATTAGATCTATTACATAGCAGTGGAAACACTGCAGTGCAGAAAGTTCTGCAACTTTAATCATTATTAATCAGACTATTTCATGAACTTGATTGGATTGGTCTGTCTAGGATACTGAAAGAAAAAAAAGTGCTGATGAGCGCATACAAACCATTTTCCTGTCTGCCCCTTCCCAATGACAACAGGAAACTTCAAAGCAATGCTTTAGCACAAGGATACTGCTAAGAGGAGATAGGTTGTTCTTGCTAAAATGTTGAGATGGAAGAGCAGAGTTTTTGGTGTTACTGGTCAAACAAAATTCTATCCAGACCCCTTCAGCCAATTGAAACAAGAGTATCTGTTGAGATGAGCTATGTCTCATGTCTGTACATATTTTTAGTGTTTGCAAGAACTTTTCCATGAGCATCTTTATACTTTTCTTCTTCTCTGTCGCTGTGATGGTCTAAAGTGCAGCACAAATTCCTTTTTACTGAAAAAAAATATTTACTGTGCATTTTTACATGAAAGTAAGCATTTCTTAGAGCAGGCTTATCATAGTTCTGCATGTAGTCCTGACAGTTGGCGAACTGTTATTTCCTTGGCAAAATTAAACCTACAGTGCTGGGCTCCTTTTCCATAATTTTAACATAACAGCAGGGTGGAAGCTTTAATTTGCTAGTGAAACCTTCAGAAGTTTAAAAATTTCTTTCTTCTGCAGTTTGTAAGTATAAATCCAAATGTATGTTTTGGTTTAAATTCAGGAAAACAGAGCATAAAAGTGATAATTTTAATTTCTTAGCATAATATTCCTTCTTTTAGCTGAAGTTCTCACATGAGTTGCAAAATAGGGGCTTTGTTTTATTCCTGCACTGTTAGCAGACACTGTCTCTGTTGTAACATTTTTTTGTATGTGTATCCATACAGTGCTCCTGCTTCAGAGTTATTCTAAGAGAAAGTATGTAGGGGGTAAACAGCTACTCTACCATTCATTACTTTCCATTTGCACAACTCATTCTAATTGTTCTTCTTGCTTGCTTAATGATAGAGTAAAAAATAAATATTGTTATGCTGTCAGTCTGTCCTTTTATGCAATGTCTTATATCATATGACCAAATTACTGCTCATGATTAATAGTAAAAATGGAGAGTTTAAATGTCCTCCTTATTAAATACACTTTCAGACTTTTTAATATCTTTCTGGGGATATACATGATGGATGAATCTGCATATGCCTGGATGAGAGAGTGTGTCCTAGAAACATAAACACATTTTAAATTGGAATACTGTGTCATATGGCAGGGGAAAAAAGAACATTTCTAGACTTTTTTTTATTAATGGATCTAACTAAACACAGTGTGGCTTCAGAGCATGGAATTAAGATTTGCTGTTCAGTACAATACACAGTCAAAGTATCCTTAGCATAAGCAGAAGTTGAAGCACAGCATTCACTGTCTTTAAAAACAGTCCTGCAGCAAGAAACCAGACTCCCATGCAATTTCAGTCTGTGTGAGTTAGGTTTGGTAAATGTAATGCCTCCAAAATGGTGATTTGGAACACAGAAATAAAGGACGCCCACGCCCTTTGTCTTTTTGTCTAGGCAGTGACCAGCATCTTGGGAATTGCCACAGGAGTAATGGCAAATACCCTTTCTGCACGGTTACAAATCTGCACCGTGCTCACTATTTAACCTGTTAGGAAAATGGCAGCTTGAATTGCTGCACTGTCAGTGCACTGTCTCTTCCCTGAACCAGCACAGCTGGCCAGAAAAGAGTAAAAGGTTCCTTGTTTTGTTACTTTTCTGTGTCGAAGGAATCTTCATTAAACTGGATCCCTGGGCAGCTGCCAGCTGCACTAACGTATTGCAATGGCATAGATTTAGTGCACAGATGCATCATTTTTTTAGACTGCTTTTTTTGTCCCCGATGAACTTCCCAGAATTATCTCAAATATACCATTATCCCTAGTCTATTCCTGATGGAAGGGTAGTATTAAATCCAGCAGATGCTGTTGTTATAAACACGAACTTCTGCGCCTACACTAGTAGTCTGAGCATGTAGTAGCTGAGTGAATAAAAGGTGTTCCTTTGCATTCAGTGGGTTGACTGCTCACCTCAGTTTCCGAAGTGAAGATCCCCAGAAAATGCATCAGTGTGAGATATATCAGCAATAGTTTTTGTATATGCTGGAAGTCTGAGCAAATAAATGAACATTTTGAAAAGAGTTTGAAGATATAGTTCAATTTATTTTTAAAGTCTTCCTGCATTTAAAGAGAGATGTCCTTTAATAGTGGATTTATTCTGTGTTCTTTACTAATATATCTTTAAGCTTTTCCCAGCTCATAGGGAGAATACTGAGAAAAAAGAAATAAAATAGTTTCTATATAACTACACAGTCATTTAGTTATATGTATAACTCTCTTGGGAAGATATTATCTAATTCCTTGAATGCATATGACTTGTATGATATATCCAGAAAGGAATCCAAAGGCAAGAGGCTGACAAGACCTGCCTATACAACTGATCAGTAATATTTTATCCATTAAATTCCATGTAGGTAGTCTGTACATTTATTTGGTATCAAAAAGGAAACAAGTTGGGGGTTGGCCTTTTTTGGTTTTTTGCTTTAGAATGGCTATAAATATCTTTGCTGAATCTCAAAACAGTGTTTACACTTTTCCTGCAAGCTGAGCTTCTAAAGAAGTACATTTTCAAGTATTTCCAAAGTGAAAACATTCTTCACTTCTGAATGTGATCAAGTACATTTAACAATGACCAAAAATGTCAGTACATCTTCCCTCTTTCGTGCTGTGATTCATCAAATTTCACAGTCATATTAGGCAGAAATCTTTTGCAAGACTGAGGAAATTGACCAGAACGAATAAGAGAGATATAAAAGAAAAAAAAAATATTTCTAGCTGTTTCAGGGAGAAGGATGACTCTTCATTCTGTGGTAAGCAAAGGGTTTTTTGGGTTTTTGGGGGGTTTTTTGCATTCAGCCTTTCCATCTTGCTTTGTTTCCCCCAACACTTTGCTTTGCTTGACTCTGGAAGCCACAGAACTAATTATGTGGGATAAACAGAGGTGAAATCCTGTGCTGGTCTAAATGTATGATAAAATTTAAACTTTCATTAGAATACAGAAATTTAAAAACTTCTTTTCCTATATTGCATATTTCCAAAACCATAAATTGCCTGTGATCACAGGACTCCCAGCAAGGAATGTTGGGCAGAAGAGGGGAGAGAGCCTTGTTGGCAGCTTGTTTTGAGACTCAAATAACAGGTCACTTTCCTCTTTTAGCTTCTTTGTGTCAGTAGTGTGGCTGTATCCATGCAGAACTTATCTTGCAGCTACATCATGTAGCTGTCTGTGATTCGGCCCTTAGAAATTGGGTATCAGGCCCTGAGTGGCTTAATGCAAAGAGAAGACTTTGATTAATTCTCTGTCACCTTCCACTCTTTTCCACAAATCTTCTTGCGACTGAGTGCCAACCCTAATGTATAAGGTTAAAATATCTTCATGTGGTCAATACTTTAACTCTGTTTTCAGAATTTCTGTACTCTCTTATATTTGTATCTAAAGTGTACTTTTTCAGAAGGAAGGAAGTAACTTTTATGGTTCATGCATTAGATCTGTGGCTAGTGATGAGACTTCAGAACTAGATTTCATGAGTTTATGAGCTCATTTCTTCTCACTACTTAAATGAATTATGAGATTTTTTTTCCCTGGGTTTTTGTCAATGAGAACCAAGTTACAAGCTACTTCCTCAATCTGCAAGAACCACTTACTCTTTCTTCTTCCTTGTTTTTTCTTCTGAACACAATATCAGATATAGCTATTCTTACTCAAACAGGGTAGGATGCTTCAAACTGCAGGACTGTTATTCCTACAAAATTCCAGCAACCTTTTCAGTATTGCAAAATATTTTCACCCAATACAGTTCTGCAGCTGAACGAATCACAACTCAAGGCCAGGTGGCATATGTCTTGTGACTATGCAATCTCATAAATACAGTACAGTAAAAGCCTAAATGGAAACACATCTTTTTGAAACCATCTGTTCTTACAGATATCTGCAACAATAAAGAAAATAAAGGCTTTAAATGCTGCTATGCTGCTTTAAACATTGGAGGCATTTGCTATTGGTCTTTCTTTTTATTCTGAGATGCTCTCAATTTGTTTCACTTGGAAATAGCTTAGCTGCCATGTTTGTTGCTGTTCTGTTTATGAGCTTGGAGAATCTGACTATAGCTGGCTTATATATACATATATAAATATTTATAAACCAGAACATTTACCATGGTGGAAAGTGCCGGGTTGCCTTCTGGTGAATGTAGCTTGTCTTTGTACATTTTATAGTAGCTTACAGGGTAAAGCCTTTTCCCTTATTTCTTCTTTCTTTATTTGAAGGAAGTTGCATGTGATCTGTTGAAAGCTCTACAGCAGCTCCCACAAAGTTGATACTCCTTAACTTATTTATTTAATTTCATCACATCACTCTTATGATGTCCTGACTGTAAAAATACTCAGTTGGAACAATATTCCTAAGTTTCTTACTTGGGTTGTATTTGTTGTCTTGTTGAAGATATAATCTTTTTCTTCTGTTGCAGCCAGTGGATGTTCAAAAAAGGAATACTACAACAGTTTCGCATCCAACACATCTTGTCACTGAAATTTAATATATAAGGTTAAAATAACTTTTTGAGTTTCATATTTTGACTCTGTTTTCAGAATTTCTGTAGTCCTTTACATTTCTACTTGAATATAGAGATTCTCCTAAAGTGAGAGATGAAAATTCTCAGAAATTCACGATATAAACAAATATGTGAAACTGAAATGCAGTGATATAAGTTATCCCATTCCCCAAGGACTAACAAAGAGCAAAAATGACAAAGGGAGAACCAGCAAACAGAGCTACAATTTCTAATGTAGGAGGTCAGTATTTGTCCACTGGTTTATCTGAAATAGTTAAACCTACAGGCCATGTACTTGGCAAGAAATTCTGCTTAGGCATCAAAATGGGCAGGAAGGAAAGGCACCACAGGCATCATCCCTAATTATCCAACTGGCAGGTTTTTTTCTGCATGCAACTACCTAACAGCATAATTTGCAGGAAACACATACAGTCTCTTTTCCATCGTGTCTCATTGTCAGCAGGGTGATCGAGATAGGGAAGGTTCCTCTTGACCAGCCTGGGAAAGGTGTCAGCCTCTGAACCACAAAATATAATTGCCCTTTTTATTCAGGGCTGGAGGCAAGGGCTGGAAGAGAGAACTTTCTGCCTGAGCATCTTCTCCTGGCGAAGGGAGAAATGAAATGTCACACCAATTATCTGGGCAGTGGACAGTGTGAGGAAAACTGGCTGCAGCTCTGTGTAGCTGCAGCCAGAGCCCCAATTACTGAAGGAGGCTGAGGAGGTTTCCTTGCTGCTGGCTGCACACAGCAGACCCCAGCACACACAGGGTCGTGAGGTGTGGCTGCAGCACCACGAGGCTCTGAGCCTTCGGTGGGGATGGAGCAAGGCACTCAGGACTAAATCAGCCTTTGCTTTCAAAACAAACTCAATTGGGTGGCATTCAGGACCAATCCCCCTGAAGGAGGTGGAATTGCATGTCTGCAGCTGATATCTGAACAGTGATGGAGCTTGGAGTGGTGCCTGGGTGCACAAAAAGCTGTGCTCTGCTTCAGTGTTGTTTTGGTGGTAGTAGGAAAAAAAGTAATTCAGCACATCAAGAATGTTTAAACAAGAAAGGGATTTTGATGATTTCTCCACAAAACTCAGTCTGGCAAAACGTGCAACTGAATGAGAAATGTAATAGACTATTGTTTTATCAGGAAATTAATTTTTTTTTCAGGAAAAAAAAAAAAAGTTTTTAGGTCAGACCAGGTTGTTCTCATCCAGATGCTTTATATCCAAATTATACACTTTTCTGGTGCATGAAAAAAAATTTGCATTGTGATACAGTCAATTGATATTCACAGTTTTCAGCAGGTGTGCTAATTTCTCATATGACAGTGGGACATTCTGCTAAGTGCTGTATCATGACAGCAGCTTTGATAAATGGAGCTGAGATATTAAAATCTTTTAAGCAGCAGTGGTATTCCAGCTGATTAAGCACCAGTTCAAAAAAATGGATTTATTTAGAGTTTCCAAGACAAGTAAACAGCCAAAGGAGTCCAGCAAGACACAT
>VRYO01001463.1:55783151-55819222 GCA_009812075.1 Sialia sialis
TAAAGTAACATTTTAATTTAATGTTAAAATTAATACTTTTCAAAAATTTTAAAAGTCAACTATATCTCCTTTTTAGCATTTATCAAATTAAAATAATTTGTAAAAATACTCTCGTCTGCAAATAATATTTGGCGGGGATTGGTTCGATTGTTTTGTTATTTGCTTCTTTTTTCCAAAAACAAAACCTACCTTCTTAATTTAATATATAATACTAAATGTTGTATATAGTGACAAAAATAAATTAAATAGCAGACTTTAGAGAGACACAGGAAACAAAATTCAAATAAATACTTTATATCAGCCATCAGGATTTGAAAAAATCATCACAAAGTCTACCTACCTTTGGAAATGCACATTCACTATAATTTTAACTTACAGGCAAGTCCTCCTGTAATGACTCTGCTTTCTAGCTGTCTCTAGTCAGGCAGGAGTTGGAGCCATTACAAGATGATGCTAATGGGAGAAAAATAAAAGAGGCTGTGTTTGAAGAGATGCTTCCTTTTTCACTCAAAAGGACTGTACTCCATCCATGTGCTTTTACGTTTGAGCATCAAGGAGTAAAGCAGGCAGCACAGTGATTGCTGTTACTACAGAATAATGAAAAGAGTGCTTTACCCTCTACATGACTTTCCAGGCACAAAGATTAGAAGGCTGGAACCGTCCCAACCCTATTTCTACTACATCACAGGTGGATTGAGCAAGGGACAGATCATCTTAGTGATTTGATATTGATCATAATTTGAAGTTATTCTCACTGATTTCATAGCTTCAAATTGGTAAGTTAAATATATGTGCATATTAGGCCCTTGTTAGGCAAAAAATAGGTCATCAAAAGAACTGGAAAGCATTTTGTGTGAAATCACAGAAGTGACTACAGGAGATATAAAGTCTTTGATCAAAAGGTGATCCTCAGTAAATCAAAAAACGCATTCTACTTTGAGGAAAGGAGGAAAAGCTTTCTGTCAGATGGTGCGACTGTTCTTAAACTCAGCAAAGAATGCTATTTGCCTGCTTTACTTAGTTCAAAGTTAAAATACTACAATAATGCTTCCTTTTCCTCCAACCCACTTTTTGCAAAGGTGCTGTCGCATAAAACATCTTGTCTTGTAGAAGTTTTCCACCTCTCTTTTCTTTTCTTTTCTTTTCTTTTCTTTTCTTTTCTTTTCTTTTCTTTTCTTTTCTTTTCTTTTCTTTTCTTTTCTTTTCTTTTCTTTTCTTTTCTTTTCTTTTCTTTTCTTTTCTTTTCTTTTCTTTTCTTTTCTTTTCTTTTCTTTTCTTTTCTTTTCTTTTCTTTTTTTTTTCTTTCCTTGCTTTAGAGCAGACAGAAATTCAAGATATACATCTTGATACATCTCTGCCTTTTTCAAGGCAGTTAATTTTTTTAATGAAGACAAATAATAGCTGGCTGGTAGAAACAGCAACACTGCATTTTACAGCATGTTCCTCGCTGCTAATGCTTCCTTATTTTTGCTCTTAAAGTAACAATTTAGTAGGGATAGGATGGGTCTGTAAAGGATCATGACAGTCCAGTTGCCTGAGTTATTGCTATTTAGTCATTCTACCAAAGACATAAAAATTGGATTTCCCCTTGCTCATTGCTTCTACTGAAATCCCTAGGTATTGTCTGAGTAACACATTTGTAGGCACAAAGCATATGGTTCACAGCCCTCAGCAGCAGGTCTAAATACCTTCTAAAATTTAGATAGCTCCCCAGTTGCATTTTAAATTCAGCTCCAGATTATCCTCTAAGGTAATGGACAGACAGATTTCACATCCCAGAAAACTTCTTTTTTTATTATATAGTTGCTCTCAAAAAGCAAAAAATGCTTGTTTACTTTTGTTTTTTCATAGTGAATTTATGAGGCCAGGTATTGTTGTACTGACTGGCAGACATTTTAAAGGTAGCACCTCCATTTCTGAGTTGCTTTAGAGGCTTCTGTAGCCGTTGCTGTATTTCATTGAATATTCATTGCAAGAGGCATAAGTGGAAATAACTAACTGGATCCAATTGTCCTGCTTATGAAGGAAAATATTAAATCTTAAAAGAATGCAATGATCGTGTGAGATACAAAGCTCTCCAAGAATTATGGAATGCTCCCTCTCTTGTGCCTTAATAGTGCTCATGTCTGCAGCTGCAACACTATATAAAGAAAACTATTTTAACTGCAAGTTCTGGCAATGGGATGTAAATATGATGATTTTGTGATGCAGAATCAGTGTCCTGAATTATGAGGATAGTGCAGTCATCACTGGTGTGAGCTATAATATAAAATATTTAATTATTTTTCTGGTTGTTCAATAAATATCCATCTATATTTTGTTAATAGTATATCTGTTCTGTAAGAGTTATCTCATACCTCAGCCTGAGGAATACACATTACTGCTTTGTTCTGTAAAAAAGAATGATGAGTAGAAGTTCTTACAATTTCTAATTTATTATTATTATTGCTCTGGGGACAAGTAGACTATAAAGACATAAATTGGAAAAACTGGTAAAAGTAATTTGCTTTATGAAATTGTTTTTTAGTAGGTTTGGATTTTTGTTTGTTTTTTTTTAGTTGTTCCCCTTTAGATTGTCCTCACTGTACCCTTAAAATAGAGAATATAAATGTTTGATTTTAGTTTGGCTTTACTTTTGCAACCTGAAGCCAGTACCTCATACAGCACAGTTTTGCAAGCTGCCATTTTGCCTTAGTGTAAAAGCATGATACCATGTTTCACCAGATATGATACCTGCAGAGTTGTCATTTATGCTGAATTCACACTTCCTTTTAAATCACAGCTGATTTTCAGCTCTCTAAATTCCCATTTTTTTGCCCATCCAGAAAGCTACTTGTATTCTATTATTTACTTCCCTCCTTCTAGAGCTGTACTAGTAAACCTAAAAATTTACATGCAAGGTAATAATTTTTGCACTGTTCATGGAGAAGTAGTACCATAACTCAGGAATACTGTCACATATTGTATGCTTCCACATTATATGCTGCTCTGCTATAACAGGCAGTGAAAGGAAAAATAATAGCACAAAAGGCAGCAAGCCGAGGTGGTAGAAGCTGGTTTGAAACTCTTTTGTGTCTGAGCTGCAGTTTCTGGATTTCACATGCCACTGTGTGACTGCCAGTAGCTGCAAATGACTGGAGCACTGGAATGTCCAGTAATCTGTAAAAAATTCCAGAGATTTCATTCAGGAACTGTGAAGTCGGTCCTCTGTATTCCTTTTTTCTTCCTTCCACTGCTGATGGCTCCATTCTATCCGTCTTACTGTTAGCTAAACTGCTACCATCCACCAATATCTGTAACATTCAACCCTTCTGGGAGATTAATTCATCTTTGTTCACCTCAGCATCTCCTACCTGTGTGCTACAACTGCAGACATTCATAATGAATTTAAAATCTGAGTTACAGTTCTTTTCAGTTAAAGCCAATGGCAAAATGACCATCAGTAAAGTGCCTTGTTTTAATGTAACACTCTCTTCTCTAAATGTCTCTATGAAGTGTAATTGCTCTGCACGTGTCGTGTTCTGATATGATTGCTGCTTATTGTCTTGTGCTGTGGGCACTTTTTTTGTCATTTCATGGCTTGCTTTGGTAACACTTAACAAACAGGCAGTAAGATAGGGCAGGATGAATGTACAGTAATTTCATACGTATAAGGTGCACCGGAATATAAGGCACACTTCCGGGTTGCCAGCAAGTTTCCGTACTTTGTCCATTTATAAGGCGCACCGGCATGTAAGGCGCACTTATTTTTGCAGCAAGGATCCGCTGACAGCTCCCCCTGCGTGGCCGCCAGCCCCACGCCCCTGAGCTCTCCCCGTGCGGCTCTCCCCATGCCTGTCGGCTCTTACCGCGGCTCTTACGGCTCGTACTTCTGGGTTGGCAATTTTCCAAACTTTGTCCATATATAAGGCGCATCTGCATATAAGGCGCACTTCTGGGTTCAGATGAAAACTTCAGTCAAAGAGGTGCACCTTATACATGTGAAATTACTGTAATTTAGGGGGTGATGGTTCTGTACCCTTTCTACTTCAGTACATCAGTCAGTTGGGTTGGTCAGGGCTCTCTTCCCAGCTGGAATTAAGGAAATCATTTAAAGGGACTGCTGCTGCGCTGCTCAAACAGCTTCTGTGATTTGAGAGGACACAAAAAAAACATCTCAGCTAAGGAATGGGAAAAAAGCAAAATACAGGACCGAATATTTGCAAGTTTAATAATGAATTTCCAAGGGAAGGCACATGGGGGGTAATTTGAGTATTTTTTGCCATCACCACTGGTTTTCATGTCATGTTTATTTGCTTGTTGCGGGGGGATATGGGTGTGGAAGGAAGGGCCTTGACTTAAGCTGTTTCTTCAGCTGTCTGAAAAAGGAAAAGGGGCTCCTCCCAACTCCAGAAACAAGCAGATTGAGCTCTTTGATACCCCTTACCAGATTTACCTCCACTCATTTCCTCTACTGTTACACAAGTCTGATAAAAATGGCACAGTTTGTTCACACTGAATCACAGTGAATTCCCTTTCAGGGGAAAAAAATGCAAAAGAACATCACTTGCATCCCTCAGTGAATTAGAGCCATTGTTTTTGATTTCCTGGTGGGTAATTGAAGGCTTTTACAGCTAGAAGAAATTATTTATAGAGTCATGAAAAATGGATTAACTTTCCTGAGTGCTTCATTGATGTTTTAGACATCTACTTCATTCCAATTAAACTTATATAATCTAAAAATCAATAAACTTCTTTATTTTAGAGAATAAATTATAGAGGAAAATTATTTGTTTAGTCTCTGTGAACTGCCTTATTGCCACATATTTTATATATGCGATCTCTGCAAGGAACAAAAGACCTCAGAGTGCTGTTACACTCAGTACGGACAGAAACCTTTCCTTTATTCCATCCATTTCATAAACTGTTCAACCACTTGCAAAGGCTACTCCCAAACACCTCAAAATATAACTCAAATACATGTCATAAAATCCATTTCTGTATTTTTTGTGTACTGTGCCTGCTGTCTCAAATCTCATTAAGAACAGTCTATAATTTCAAATTGCACTTAAAAAAAAAAAAAGTTCTCCTTTAGAATTGGTGGAGAGATACGTCTTTTTGCATTCAAGTGTTTCAGGAAACTTTTTAACATTTCCAGAGAGCTAATTATCAGCTAATACAATATTTCACTTTTACATGGCATCTACTATTGCTATCTAGTTGCAGCTTGAAATAATATTAAGGTCTTCTTAAGAATATTTCTAAGGACAATTTCATAGAAAGTTATTTCATAGAGAGCCTAAATCTGAATAACAAATGGTTTAATAGATGCTTTTAGTATATGGGTAAAAAAGTAGATTTTGAAAGGTAGAAGCTATGTTTCATCCCTGCATATATTAATGTGAGATCTCTGAATTTTTGTGATGTGTGGCAGAAAAAAAAAAAAAATAAAATAAAATCTTTAGTCAGTTAAAATAACTAATTTTACCAAACTGGGAAAGGTGTTTTTTATCTCCCACAAACCACCCTCCTCCTTCTTTTCCCAGAAAAACACAAATGAGCAAGACTAATTTCCTGTGTTACAACATAAATACAAGGTTCCTTGAAGGAAAGATGCTTTACCAGAGTCCAAGACTTTTTCCTGTTCTTGGATGACATTGTCTAGAGTTTGAACAGCATTTATCCTCAGATACTTCTAGGGAAGTGCAGTAATGAGATGGCTGAGTTTTGTTAACAGAGGTAGGAGAAAATTATCAAAAACATGAATTTTGCTGCTTTTGTGCAGTGAGAAGCTCTATCAGGACTGAATCTGCAGTGCAACCGTTTGCTGAGGTAATCTCAGGCACAGCTGATGCTAAAAGGATGTCCTGTTACACCTCAGAACCATTTCCAACAGCCAGGTATTCCTGCCATTCTGAACAGCCCAGAAGTGGAGCATGTCTGACTGCGCAGTGGAAATCAAACATGCATAAAACATGTTTTGCAATTTGATTTCCCTTTTTTGTCTATTGTTTTTGATAAGCGTTAAGTTTGCTAACATTAATCTCCCTATTTCCCTGTCTCTTTGGGTATGTAAAGAGTCTGGCTGGGAGTGCAAAAGAAAGGGCTCAGATGTACCACCTGAAAGTCTTAGACTTTATGATTTATATGTGTTTAGTTCTCGCATTCTACTCACATAATAAAATTGTCTTCTAAATATAATTTTTTACAATAGATACCCATTTGGGCTGGCATAAATCCTCCCTTATCCCCATTCTTCCCTATGTTAAGCAATGTATGCTATACTGACTGCAAATTTTTTCTCTACTTTTTAATTTATTTTTTTTTGCAATCAAGGCTGTATTTTACTTACATATTCTCTCCATCCTGTCAGATGAAATTTGCTCTCTGACTGTTCTCAGACCTGATGTGTTGAGTTTCATTTTATGGCAATTTTTTATAGGCTAGTGATAAGTCTTTGTGAATGGAGTGTTTATAATGAAAATACTACCAGGCCAGGAAATATTGGCCACATTAAAGATCAGCAGAATTATAACAGCCACAAGATTAAACAGTACTGATCAGTCAGTCCCCAGTAGTACCCCCTTCTCAAAGGCAGTATACTATCTCCACACTACAGACTTTTTATGGATGTAAGTAATTTTTTCCTTCATTTCACTTTAGATATTCTAACATTAAATTGGAAAATCACTGTTTCGCTCCATCTCTGTAGTATCAGTTGGATTTCATCAGGCCTGTGTAGTATTTTCTGGAATAGTGTATCCAAGGGGAAATGTCTACATGATTTGAAATGCAATAAATATTTAACAGTGACATATTCCATATCATCAAAATGATATGCAATGTATAAATTTGCATTTTTTACATTTAATTTTTCAGTAAGATGCTTTCTTACATCAGTGGTATATTTAGGCATTGATTTTTTAAAAAAAATCTATCTGATAAAATATCTCTTTTGACTGGGCATTTAGTTTGGCTGTAATAAAAACACAGCATGAACGTTTTGAGAAAGGAAAAGTGAACACTGAGCTAACAAATTGGTAAACCAGGATGATAGCCACATACATAGCTTTAAAATATTCTGGTACATGTACTTTGCAAGAATGTAAAAGAAAATTATACTCCAAATTAATTTCTGCCAGAGATCTGCCATCAGCTGTCTGCCATAATGGCTTTATGCTCTACCCAGGAGTCAAAAGCAGATAGCAAAGCATGGAGCTCTATCTACTTAGACACAGCAGAAAATTATTTAAGAAAAAGTAACTCAATCCACACAATTTTATCTATCCTTCAAATTTGTTTCTTTTTTCACTAGCTTTATATTCTTCCAGCTTTTCAATTATCCCAATTGCAGGTTATTTTTTTTGAGTATTTTCTTTTGGTGGTTTTTGATGTCTCCATGACACAAAATAAACACTAAAATAATTTTCTTGTTGGAGTTTTCCCTACCTGTTGTCTCTTCCCTCCACTTTAGCCTTTCCCATACGCACTTCGCATCAGAGCATTCTTTTCTTCTTATTTCTTGCATTTTGCAATTGGATCTCATTCAAATGTTCCTTGAAGTAAAGGAAATTGTCACTTGCAGAAATTTCTCCTCTACTTTTTTTTTTCCTTAGTATTGACAACATGGAATGCCTGCTTTGTGAAGTTTCTGTTTAAAAAGTTCATTGAGTTTTGAGCTTTAATAGGAAAGTGAAATTGTATGTATTATGCATTAAAATGCTGAGTCTTTGTTTACTTTTGTGGTGAATGAAATAAATTTACTTGGCACAGGCACAAGTTCAGAAGCAGCTAATATTCTCATTATAAACCTTGATTTTACAACTTCTGTGGAGGTGTTTTATATTAGGTTTTATATTAGTTTCTGGTTGACTGAGCCTATGGTTTAAAGGATAAATTAGGCCAGGGATGCTAGCCACCTTGGACAAAGTACTCAGCCTTTTCAGGTAGCTTTGTTAAGGCACTCATTCAAGATTTTATTTGCTGTTAATTAACTTGCTGACATTTTGATACATTTTTTTATTAAACTGCCCACATTTTCTCTCAAAAGCTTTTCTTCCAGGTCATGATGCCTCTATCTTTCAGTACTAAACAAAATCCTTGACCATAGTAATTTCTCCATACATATTAATTTTGTATTATCTGTGTAATGGTTCAGAGAAACCTGCAAAAGTGCAAGTCAGGAAGTGCAGCTCAATAATTTAACTGATTTTTTTTTAATAGAGGTTTTTTTTCTCTCACAAGAAAAATGGCTGAAAAGAAAGAATTTGATTGTGTTACAGAATAGTTTGGGTTGCAAGATGAGGCTGCTCAATGCCAAATTATCAGGGTTCCCTGAAAAATACAGTACAGTAATTTCACGAATATAAGCCACACCTTTTTCATTGAAGAATCCAGCCTACCCCAGTAGTACGGCTAATCATCAGATGCGGCTTATCTATGGACAAATCCCAGCAAAATGCCAACTCAGAAGTGAGAGCCGGCCAGGGAGAGAGCTGCCACAGAGCCGCTGCTAGGTGGGCGGTGAGCCGGAGCCACTGACGAGCAGGGGGCGGGCCACCTCTGGATTGGCAAGGCCAGCCCGGCTTCGCCCCCTTCGCATGAGTGAACTGGCCACCTTTACCCCCTCCACTGCTGCGAGCAAGCCGGGGCTCCTATGCTCCCTTCGGCGGAGTGTGCGAAGCGGGGCTCACTCACCCCTCCTCTGCTGTGAGCGGGGACCCTCTGCAGCCTCTGCCGCCACAAGGCACTGCCATCTCCGCTGTCGCGGCGGCGTGCGGGCCGCCCCTCCCCAGGCACGGCCGTTTCACTGTCGCGGCGGCGTGCGGGCTCCCACGCCCCCCAGGCGCCACCGTCTTCACTGTCACTGCGGCACGTGGGCTCCCCCCTCCCCCGGGCACCACCACCTTCTCACTGGTGAGTGCGCTGCTGACACTGCCACTGAGCAGGCGAGGGCTGTGGCAGCCAGCCCCGGGCCAGGAGTGCCAGGGCTGGCGGCACGGGGCGGGTGCCTGGGGCTGCTTTTAAAGCCTTCACTGGTCTATGAAAACTGTTTGCAGCTTGAGCCGGACACCAAACCCCGCGCTGGAGCGATTCTGTTACTAACTCGTTACTTTGTCACACATGGGTCCTCACTTTAAAAAAAAAAAAGGTGCGGTTTATATTCGGGTGTGGCTTATATATGGACAAATCCCATGGTCTTCCCAGCTACCCGGAAGTGCGGCTTATATTCAGGTGCGGCTTATAGTCGTGAAATTACTGTAATTTCACACTCATAAGCCAGACCTGGTTATGAGCCCCACTTCCAGGTAGCCGGGAAGACCACGGTAAATAAATCACACTAGGTGATAAGGCGCACTTTTTTTTTAAAAAGCGAGGATCCATGTGCAACAAAGTAATGAATTAGTAACAGAATCGCGCGATCGCAGGGTTTGCTGTCAGGTGCTCCATTTGCAAATAGTTTTCACAGATCGGCAAAGCCTTTCAATGCAGACCCAGGCACCCTCCTGTGCTGCCGGCCCTGGCACTCCTGCCCCTGGCGCTGGCGGCTGCAGCTCCCTGCCTGCTCAGCAGTGATGGCGGCTCCCCGCACTGCTCAAAAGCAGTGGCTCGAACACAAAGCCGGCAAGGGGCTCGGCGGGCTAGGCACACGAACGCATCAAGCAGCTCAGCTTTGCGCGAACGCAGCAAGCAGCTCGGCTTCACACGAACACGGCAAGCGGCTCAGCTACATGCAAAGCCAGCAAGCGGCTCGCCGCCCGCTCGCCAGTGGTTCCGGCTCACCGCCCACCCAGCAGCTGCTCTGCGGCAGCTCCCCACCTGCCCCCCGCCCGCCTGCCCAGCAGCGGCTCCACAGCAGCCCCCTCCCTGGCTGGCTCGCACTTCCAGGTTGGCATTTCACTAGAATTTGTCCATAAATAAGCCAAACCTTGTGATTAGCTGCACTTCCAGGATCGGCTCGATTCTTCAGTGAAATAGGTGCGGTTTATCAGTGTGAAATTACTGCAGTAATCTCTGTAAGGAGTGGTGCGATCTTTATATGGAAGACAAAGTAAGAAAGCTAAGTATGAGGTTATTACACTTACCTGCACATTGGTTCAGAGCACAAAACTACAAAAATTGCTGCTTCACATTCTTTCACTTAATCTCCTTGAAGTTCAGGCACACAGGCCTACAGTTACAGATAATAAATAGAAGAACACATGTCAAAGAGATATAATATGTAAAACAGATCAATTTTTTTCCAAATATTGGCTGCAGAAGCATGAGCAAAAAGGGAAAGGAGTATTGGGTACTGTGAGATGTGTAAATAACTTACTTTTCCCTGCACTGGGTGGAGATGTTAGGTGGTAGGGATTTATATATATCTGCTCCCTTTAAAAACACATGTAAATGCATTATTAGGAAAAAAAATCTGAATGGAAATCAATTAAAAGTAGAGAGCAAGATATACCTACTCATCCTTGAGAAAGATGTGTTTGATGTTCTACCACAGAAGCTACATCAGCTTGTGATAGTCTAAGCAGGTGATTCACAGGTTCAGTGCAGCACGACAGCAAGTATTTAAAAACACTTCCCAGAAAAACACAGCAGCAATTAAGCTGGCCTGGCCTTCAGTCAATAATTGGCTTTAATTACATGCTTCAAGATACTGCTTTTAAATACCTGCTATTTTAGGTAGGGGTACAGATGAAATAATGCTTTTTTCCCCTGTGCATAGTATTTACAAGCAATTCACATTGGATATATTGAAATAATGTTTCTGTTTCGAAATATTCACATGTAGTCATGGTCTTCATGAAACTCCAGTATTCTTGTGCCAAATTGGAATGGTGAAAATCAGCATATTGTAAATTTGCTGGTCCTCAACTGACGATCCTACAGTCTCTTCTGCATACTTATGTAAAATTCCTTCTTTTCTAGAGGAGGACTTGATGGCAATGCCAAAGACTTTTAAGTTGAATAATAGTCTTCCAGTTCTGGAAAGTGATATGGCACTGTAACAAATATGTAAAAAGTATGTATCTACTCATGTGCTTACTCATCTTGATGCTTTACAGGAAAAAAATGTTACTATTTTTATTTCAAATTCTGAGGAAAATGAAAATGTTTTTCAATTAAGAATGGAAGAGAAATATTTTAAAGGAGGGATGAGAGTTTGTCACTCACTGTTTTCATATATTTCCTATGTATTTTATTCTCAAATTAGTTTTATTCAAAACTATTTATAATAATAAACTAAACTATTTTCTTGAAAGTCTGACTCAAAAATTAGTTTTCTTGATATTCTTTCTCCCTTTAGAAAGATACATGTATCTGATGAAATTAAATCCCAAATTATCTTAGAATATATGAAAGTTGGAGCCCAGCTGTGCTCCCTGGAGTTTTTATTCCAACTGCAGTTAAATTCAAAGGGAAATTGGTATTTCTTTATTTGGAACTGAAACAGGCCCACAGTTTCACTTTCAATAAGTATATGGAAATCAATATGCTGTAATGTAGTTTATGCTATTTTTCAGTTTCCATCTGCTGCCTTCCATTGCATCTTTATGTGAGTGACAGCATAATAATTGCTGTACCAATTAATGCCCTTCCAATCCAACCACATCATTGCTGCAAAATAAATGTTTTGCTTTGTTGCAGTTTGTCCTGCTATGAAACTTTGCTTTACTTATTCCAATCATCTAACAGCAGAAATGGAAAAGCTGCTTTGTCATCAGTAGCTCAATAGAAAACACTGTATATTCAATACAGAGAGTTGGCAGAATTTTAACCAGTGTCAATTTATAAATAGCATAGCAGCAATCATTTATTTTCTGCCTTAAATGAAAGTATCCTTTTTGACGCAATAATAGCCACTTAACTGATTTGAGGCCTAAGTAGGGGGGTTTGCTGGACAAATGTTTTTCTTTATCCAGAATAAAATATGGACTCTGTTTCTTTGCAACAAGAGCTCTTAGAAGATAAAAGCTTCCATCTGAAATAAGCAGTCATAAAAATTTAGTTCTTTTCAGTAAGAGTTTAATTTTCCCTAGTGGGATTTCAATGCGTAACTACAGTGCCTTTCCCACTCTGTCCTGTGTCTTAGCAAAAATGCTGCAAAGAATATCAGAAGTTGAAGCACTTTGAGACAAAGTTCCCCATTCAAAGTGTATATATCCTCAGTTCAATCTCCAGGCCTCCTCTGGTATAAATAGGAGCTTGCACTGCTGTTGTTGCATTCTCCTTAGAGAATGCAAATCTAGATTAAAGACTGGTACTAGTTTTGGGAACTTCTCTGGCTCAAGAGTTGTATTTACATTGTCCAGTGAGAATTGTGTGAGGAAACAACACAGAGCTAACTCCTTCTTACTGTTGTTCCATTCCTGAAACATCTGTTAGCTAATTGGGTTTTTTCCACCTTCTTGCACTATCCTTTTGTGGCGTGATAAAATATCATCATCTCTGTTTCCCTGCTTCCCAGATTGTTCTGTTTATTGTGAACAACAGAATTTTCCAATTACAGTAATTTCATAATTATAAGCCACACCTGACTATAAGTCGCACCTCCCAGTAGCCGGGCAGACCACGGGATTTGTCCATATATAAGTCGCACCCGAATATAAGCTGCACGTTTTTGTTTTTTTTTTAAAGCGAGGATCCATGTGTAACAGAGTAACAAATTAGTAACAGAATCACTGCCAGCTGGGTTTGGTGTAAGGTGCTCAAGTTGCAAACAGTTTTCAAAGACCAGCCAAGCCTTTAAAGGCAGCCCTAGGCACCCTCCCCAGCCAGCTCTCACTTCTGGGTTGGCATTTCACTGGGATTTGTCCATAGATAAGCCGCATCTGAATATAAGCCGCACTACTGGGGTAGGCTGGATTCTTCAATGAAAAAGGTGCGGCTTATAATCGTGAAATTACTGTAATATTTCTAAAAAGAAACTACTGCTTTACAATGGAACAATTGATTCACTTTATTCTTAGCTTGCACTGATTGATTCATAGAAATTTCTTTTGAGCAGACATGTTTTTCTACAGCATTTATAGAAACATGGTAATCACAGAACTCCTGCAATCATAAAGTCTCAGAAACTCCCAAATAAAAACCACAATACTAATAAAAATATCCAATTGGCTTCAATTTAATGACTTCAATTTGTGCTTATAATCTTGGAAATACCAAATTTTATTTTCAAAAATAAATTTATTATTCTTACCAAGAAAAATAGAAATGCATTAGAAGTACATCATTCTTTTTTACAGTCATCAGTTTAGATGAATTCCCAGATGAAAGCTTGTTGTGCAGCTGCAAATGTCTTTATTTTTACCTAATGGCTATCTCATATAAGGTAATTAAAGGCCTGCAACAGAAACTGAAACACAGGAGTCTCTGGTTCCATTAATTTTTAATCACTGTACTGCAGAAACATAAACTTATATTAGATCTTGTATGGGAAAAGCTTAGTCACAGGGTTTCAGAAGTGCTCCTGCATCAGAGCTGTGAGCACTCTGGTGGCGATGGCATTCACCGTGTTTGGTGGCACATTGCTCACAGGTCATCACTCACCAAACAAACCATCTGGCAGGGAAATCAGCCTGAGAAAAAACCTGCCATCTCTTCCCCTTGACTGCCTGCTCCTGCTCCTCAGCTTTGCCAGCACAGAGATTTGTAGGGCCCTGCAAACCAGATGACCAAAGTGCCTCAGTCTACAAAGCAGTTTTCAGTCTCAATGGGTCAACTGAGGGTCGGTGAGCTGCAGTGTCAGTACAGAGCAGAAAGAGAACATTTTCAGCTGATTTTCCACAGAAACCGTAATGTTGAATCTTAGCCACAGGCAGAGGGGAATTTTAACACAGGACTTGTACATCAGAGATGAGTGCTTTAACCAAAGAACATCGGATGAGAATCCCTTGAATTCTTGTCTTGGAAAATAATAGAGTGACCTTTATTTCATTTAAGAAAAGAAAAAGTGTTGGTATCTGCCTTCTGGTTAAGAATTTGAATTCTGAGTCTAAAACAGAAACATCTCCCAATAAGCAGCAGTAAAGGAGCTTTTAAAGCTTATTCCTGGATCTCTTCTCCTCTTTTTTTTTCTTTTCATTTAGCTTAGTACTGCAAGTTTTCTCTCAGAAGTTGTGATCGATCTACTTATATGTACATCAGTCACTGCTGTTACTAGGAAACCATTGGGTTTTTCCTCTAAAGAATTGTTATAAATAAGCACTATGCCATGAAATAAGATTCTTGTGTATACTGCCTCTGCTTCCAGCATAATTAAGATCAGGAAAAATCTAATTTAATGTAATTTGCTGGGTTACATTAAATTTTCTTGATGGATCATTCATACCTAATTGCTTTGGACTGCAGCTTCTATAATCCTGAGAGTAAATTTGACTAAAGGATGAAGCAGGCTGAATAATACTTATGTTTCCAAGGTCCTGTCCTGGAACAGAAAAAAAAGCAACTTTTCCTCTGTAAGCCATGGGGGGGGAAAACCCTCAGCTCTATTGGTGTCTTCAGGTCATGAAATCTGTGTGAATCAAATTCATCTTAATGCTGACTTCAGAAGAATTGTAGGGAAGAGTTACTTTTGTGCTCTTAAAAGCAGCTGTGGTACCACAAAGAGTGGCAAAATCCACAGTCGTCGTTGTCGTCGTCGTCCTTCTTCTTCTTCTTCTTCTTCTTCTTCTTCTTCTTCTTCTTCTTCTTCTTCTTCTTCTTCTTCTTTCTTAACCTTTTAAGGCCCAAATATGGCTGAAGCAGGAAATGTAGAAAGCTATGGAACTTTAGGCCTTTACAGCAAAACTTTGCCTGTATCTTTAGTTTCAAAATCCTTACTGCTGACCCTGCAGTACCTAGGGCTCCATAAGGCTGATCAGCTGTATGAATCTTAAAATAGTATTTAGGAATCAAAATAAAAATATCCAATATAATATAGAATTTCTAGTATGTGATATGCTGAATTATAACAAAAACTGAAAAATATCCTAAGTTTTGGAAATTTACTGCTTGAAGTCTTAAGTCAACTTGGAACCTTTGAACTACTTTATTATTTTGCCACCATCATTTCTATACACTTGTTGAAGGATAACATAGTTAATTGCTTTTTTTTAAATATAAGTTGAAAGTAAATGTATTGCCTAGATCCATTCTTTCAAAATTCACCAATTTTCTTTTACCTATAACTTTCTCATTTTATTTGAACCAATGTCCTCTCTTCTTTTTGTTATTATTTTTATAGATTGAAGTCATACTCTTGAGCTTGAGCCTCAACCAGACATTTTAGACCTCTTGACTCTGTTAAGTGTGCCTTAATCTTTTCCATCTGTCTGTCTCTCTCTCTCTTCTCTTTCACTATATATCCTAGCAGCTAGGAGAGAAGAACTCTCATCCTCAACCCCTTTGGTTACAGAATGGCAAAAACTGGCTCTGTTCTGACATTAGCATCTACAAATTTTATTTTAAAGAACAGCAAGGAATGTCCTGGCTTTTGGGGCATATATACAGGAAATGAACAACCTGAATTTAATTTCCTTTTAGACCCTTATAGGTTCAAATTCATCTTCCACATTCTAAGAGACTGCCTGAATTCCTTAGGTAGAAATTAGTGTATTAGGGGCACTCTTC
The DNA here is from genome assembly GCA_009812075.1 of Sialia sialis. Lineage (NCBI taxonomy): Eukaryota > Metazoa > Chordata > Aves > Passeriformes > Turdidae > Sialia > Sialia sialis. The sequence goes on from VRYO01001463.1 coordinate 55,798,740, forward strand.
ATCACTGTATTAGCTCTATTCTACAAAAGTGGATTTAAAATTAATTATAGAAGATACAGCACATGACACTAGTAGGCATGTGTTTAGGAAACTCTGTGGTTGGTAAGTATCTTTACTCCTTCTTGTTGTCACAGAGATTGTTTTATAATCCTTGGATAAAATACATGAAGAGAATGAAGGAAAGTTTTACCTTGACATATTTTATTTATCTTTATGAGTAGGAAAGAGACAAATTTTGCCTTGGAAATCGTGTGCCTGGTTTAGCAGTTCCTTATGGCATTTAAAAGACATATGATTCTAGCTTCTGGGTAAAAGGAAAGCAAGATCTTACATCCTGAGAAGGAAATGCAGCAGATTTGGAGCACAAAATCATTCATCTTCTCATGTTTAGGTTTGCATTAGATTAAGAAGTAAAGTGACAGTAATTGTGATATAATCCCAGATAAAAGTATAAAATAAATAAAGACCTTATTTAATATCTTGGTTAAAAGTTGGTCAAAGCAATAAAACCTTTACGACTATTCATAAACATTATCAGCTACTGTGTAGCTCAGAAGTCACAGTTACCATAAACTTTAATTCAGTTTGGTGCAAAATATTCTTGAAGCAGAAAACATTTAAACCTTTCATCTCAGGCAAGTTTTGGTAGCCAATGTCAATTTAGCCCAATGAATAAATAGTAAAACTACACATAAAAAAAATCATCTTGCTTGCTTGTGCTGTAAAAGAGATTTTATGATCATTAACGCGCCACTGGGAATTCAGATTCTGGTTTTATTGTCTTCAGTGTCACTAAGATGTACCTTTTATTCTATTTTTCATTTAGTTGGGGTTTTTTCTGTCTTGGTCCCAGCACAGCTCTGATAGTCTTATGTTCAGGGGTAATCATGTTTTTTTTAAATGAAGAAGTCAGTAACATGCTATGATCAAACTTTTCCAAATGCAAGTTAGGAAAAGTTTTCCTAAATCTGGTGAACATTATCCTTGGTTCTAGCACTACTGGGCCAGCTGCTAAGTGTTTTGAAACATGTCAGTATAAGCTAAATTCTTTAGTATTTGAGTCTATACCATTGCAGCTATACTTGAATATCTCTGTGGTTCCCATTAAAAATATGATTTTGCATTTCTACAGATAATAAGTGTACTAAAACACTTTAAAAGCATTATGTAAAACTGTTTTGAATCCAAGTTTCAATATACATTTTAAAAAAAAGATACATTGCATGAAGATATGCACTCTGAAATTTTATTTTTTGTTACTAATTAAATCTCAATTTTAAAAGGAAATATGAGGCAGGAAAACTATCAGGTTATAGAATTGGGTCACCTGGGTTACCTGAGTTTCATCACTGTCTTTTCACATATGGTTTCCCATCTTGCTGATTAAAGCAATGGTTATGTGCAACTCACAAGCTCGTCTGAAAAAGCATCTGGCACATCCTCTTCCCAACTAGTATTCTGCCATGTGCATCGTATCCCATTTCCAGTTAATTCTTGGAATGACAGTGGTGCTGTGCTTACCTGACAAACTGGCATTGTGTTCAAAGGACACTAGGCAAATGAAGTTGCCTTTGTGGGACTAATCCCTTTGAAATCCCTGACATTACTTTCATGGGAAGTGCTTCAGGTAAAAAAGATGTGCACTGAATATTTGTCAGTCCTAAATGGCGTAACTAAGACTTATAAATAGAAAATACACAAATATGACATACAGAAATTTTGAAAAATAATTCCTAGCCTAAATTATGCCTGATTTGGGTCTGGGACCCGTTGCCTTGGCTGGGAATCTGTCAGCCAGTGGTGCCTCAGCCATAGGGAAAACCTTCTTCTGCAGCCCCAGAGGGGCCCAATGCAGCAAATCTTCTCTCCAGGCACTGTGGGGCAGTATGAAGTTAATCCACTGGAGTCTGTCCATGGTGCAAGGCTTCAAAGCCCGGTTCCATCTCTTGCGTTCTTGTCTCCCTGCTGCAGGTCACAGCCTGGGCTCAGCAAAGGTGTCACGGGCGCAGACATTTCCCAGCTACCCGTCGGAGCAGGCCGAGGAGCACCAGCCGTCGTTGTCGCTGGCCAGCAGCTACGCCTTCAGCTATGGCTCGGGGCTGGTGCAATGACAGCCGGGGCTGCTGGCCAGGATGGACACTTGAGCCTGGAGCCTCCTGCCAGGACCGGGGAGCCGCTGGCCCCTCTGCACCCACCATTTGCCGTGAAAACTGATGGCTACCAGCTCCAGCTGGGGCACCGCCAATGTGGAAACCTGGAGAGGCGGCTTCCCCGGAGCAGAGGCTAAGTCTTTATTTATTTATTTTGCCGTTCCTTTTGTCAGTATGTTCAGAAAGGAGGGGGTTGGAGGGTTGGGGGGAGGGAGGAAGTGGGCCACGTCTGTGTTGTAAGAAAGTGGTGGAAACAAATGAAACTGTGTTGGTTGGTGTGAAGGTTTCTGCATGACTGGAGAACGTCCCTTCTGGGGCTCCATTGCAATGGCTCATTTGACAGTGGGGCCTTCCTTCCCACCCCCAGCAGCAGGCCTGCCTGTCTCACCCACAACTTCTGTAGGTCCTTGCCACAGCCTACAATTCCCACTGGAGTCACTGAAATGTCGCCAGCTCAAGAAGCAGCGTCAGTGCTACGGGGTCACCTTCAGATCCGAGTGGGTTCGCTCACTGCCCTACAGGGTGGTTGGGTGTTTTTTGAGCCAGACATAAACAGATGATGGAGTAGCAGGCTGATATTCTTTGTTGGGAATAGGGTAAATGCATTATGGTAAGGTTATTGCCTGGTCCAGCTCTAATCTTAAATTCCTGGGGCACAAATTCATCCAATACTAGTGCAATTCTCATGATGCCCCTAAGAGCTGTGAACATCCCTATCAGCAGCACAGAACTGCTTGTCCTCAGAACTGTTGCAAAGTCTTCTTGTTCGCAAACTATTTAAGTAACCATGCCTGCAAGCCTAACTTTAAAAGCGGGAAAACTGTTCTTCAAACAAAACAAAGTGGGCCATTTGCCCAGCTGGCAGCCACTTGTGCTGCAGCTGGGCCAGACATGGTAGAGCTGAGCTCTGGTCTTGTCTTTCTGGTCAGCATTACTTTGATTTTCTGTGTTTCCTTCTCAGATTTCTGTTCTAGATGCGCATTGTACCTTGTATGATCATGTGTCAAGCATCTGTTTACTTTCAAAAGGAGGATGAGTACCTCTCAATGGAAATTTTCTGTCTTTGGAAGACGTCTTTAAAAAATGAACTGTAGTAAGTGTTCGTAATCAGTAATGAGAGAATAAGTTGGAAGGCATACCTGTAGGTGGGGAATGAATTTTATCTATCCTGAACATTTAGATTTTTGTAACTGTTATCAATTATTTATGTACTCCTTGTGATGCCCTGAAATGTTTGAAATTTTGAGGAGAAAAATCTGCCCTCTTGTATGATCTGAGGAGCCTTGTGTTCTGTTCCCAGTGTGAGACTATTGCCATGATTACCAGAGGGATTCAGCTCATTGGTTGTTTCTCAGGACGGGTTGATGTATCAAGGAGGAGACACGCAGACTCTTTTCCAATGAAACAATCGGTTTTATGTACTATCATTTCACTGAATAAGTGCTGTTGGGTTGTTTTATATATGCACATTATATGTATATGTATTAAAAGGTATGGAAGAAACTTCTGCTTTTGATTAAACATTTACTGATACAGTATGGTCAGCTTTTCTCCAACCATCTTCCCAGCTAAGAGACCTTGCAGACTTACAGATTTCTACACCTCAGTGAACAGCTGCTGAATAAAAAAGCTTTGTGATCCACTTGAATGAAACTGTTCCACCCCACCACAATCACCTTTATTTGTTTTTCCCATTTTTTCCTGTCTCATTGGCTACCTCTTTTCCTTCTCACAGTGCTGCCACACTCAGGAATAGAATGGCTCCCTACAGAGAGTATTTTGATGAGCTAAAATGAAAAACTGCTCTCCCACGCTGTCAGGGCGCTCTACCTATGGTGCTCTCAGAGCTGTACCCATCAAGGAAGCTTCTTCAATCACACTTTCATTTAAGGAGAGGATTTGGTTGACATTTTGCTTAGGGAAAATTCCCGATTTGCAAACGTTAAATGCAAAATGTGATTCATAAGGGTAGATATTCTGCTGGTGTATTTCTGTTACTCAGTGCAGCTTTGCCAAATATTTGCCTTTTGGGGAAGTGGTCGGTTATGTTTATTCCTTTGCAACTGGGATTCTTTCCCTTGCCCTAAAACTATATATATTTTATTTGAAACTCCTTAGATAAAGTTTTCAATATGTTCTACAAGTTTCAATGCTGTGTCCAAGTAACTTCTTTCCTCTGTGACTTAAATATTAGCCATTTAATAATTACATATTCTACATTGTCCAAAAGTGGAGAAAAGGCAAAACAGGAGAATATCATAACTGCTTTATAGTTCCAGTGTCCTTATACTTCAAGAACCTAGTAGCTCAGTTGTATTTTGATTTAAAAGCATAAGGTCTATATAATGTTCTCTTTTCATTTCCTGAGGAACAGTTGCTGTCTGTGGCTTTGCCTTCCTATGCAGTACTGTCAAGTTAATGAAAATGTAGATGTTATTTTCAAAAAAAACCACACAAAAAAGGACAAAGGGGCACATTATAGCAGTTTTGACTATATATATATGGCCATATAGAGCAGTTTTACTAAATATTTTGCTTTCATTGCATAATGCAACCATCTTCTCTACTCATACATTTATAAAATACTTATAAGGTCTTATATAATACACAGAACAAAGCTGCAGAACACAACCAATCTATATAAAATCTGACCTGTTGAGAGCACATTTCTTGTAGAGACCAAACCCGAGCACCCTTGAATTTGAAAATGAGGATGCAATTTTACAATGTACTTTAACACAGTTTAAGACAACTGGTAACCTGAAGCAGAAAAATATTTAGGAGCCAGTGGATGCTGTCATTAGTGCCTCTCCAGAACAGCAGATGACATCACTGTAACATTGGTGTATTTGCATAGCTTTCACAAACGTTCCTCAGAAAAGCTCTATGAGAGCCAGGCAGACGCTGTGGCAGCAGTTTGCCGGAAAATTCTGTTTTCATGGAATTGCTTTGATTCCTGGCATATGTGTGTTGATAACCTAAGTGATGGCCCACTGAGACTACTTCATACAGCTCCTAGTGCTTCCATGAGAAGGAAAGCTCTCATTTGGAACACATGGTAGAGCTGCCTGCCTAGAGACTACAGCGGCCTTTAAATGAACCCAGGGTCCCCCTGGGACCCCGTCCCAGTCTCGGCTTTCCTGTGCAAGGCACACAGATAATACGTCTACTCCTGACCCAAGAGTTGCTCTCTGTTTTCAGCTAATGAGCTGTGAAAGGATGGAGGGCAACAAAATGTCTTCAGTGGTAACCAGGTGCAGCTGGTACAAATGGAACTTAGCATTAGTACATGATAAAGTAGAAGAAATTAAATAAAACTTTCACTTTTATTTCTGGTTCTGAGGATGTGTTATGAATATATTCAGTAATTTCACTATTATAAGCCGCACCTTTTTCATTGAAGAATCCAGCCTACCCCAGTAGTGCGGCTTGTATTCAGGTGCGGCTTATCTATGGACAAATCCCAGCGAAATGCCAACCTGGAAGTGAGAGCCAGCCGGGAGGGTGCCTGGGGCTGCCTTTAAAGGCTTTGCTGGTTTATGAAAACTGTTGCAACTTGAGCATCTGACACCATCCCAGCTGTCGGTGATTCTGTTACTAATTTGTTACTTTGTTACACATGGATCCTCACTTTCAAAAAAAAAAAAATGCAGCTTATATTTGGGTGCAGCTTATATATGGACAAATCCCGTGGTCTACCTGGCTACTGGGAGGTGCGGCTTATAATTGTGAAATTACTGTAACCGTAACCATGATTTTCATTTTTTTTAAATCACTCTTTGATAACAATATACTTACCCCTATGAACCAATAACGCATGGCATTACTAAATATAGTTACTAATATATCTTAACTGTGAATATTATAGATTGATGCATGCTGCTACTTTAGATTTTGAAGTCACTTGGTGCAGAAAAGGTGAAATTGAAAGAGACTGCTAATAAATCATCAAATGGTGCTAAGGAACTTGAATAGTCCCTTTTTTTTTAAATAGCTATGTGTCATTATTTATAGTTTAAATTGTGAGTATACTGCTTTGAAATAATTTCATCTGCCTATGTAAAGGAAAAAGAAAGAATCTCTTGTAGCAGCGAGTTTGCTGTTTTACTGAATAAATATTTAAGCATTCCTTTTTGTGGCAGGCAGATGGTCATATGTATCAAATTCTGTCCTTGGGAGGTTTGGCTGGGTTGATTTTCTTCTTTTTCTGTTAAAAAAAAAAAGCTACAAGTAAAGCTTGAAAATATATTGACAAACCAAAGAACTTTGTTGAGACATTGACAGTAGCTGCTCTCTTTCTTTTTGCCAAAAGTCTAGCATGACATTTCAGGAAAATACTTCATTCCACAACACATGTACTGAAATTCTGTTGGGATGCAGAAAACTGTAATCAAGTTTTGTTCTAAGTTAATAAGAGTTTGCTGGAAGAGGGGTTGAAATTGAGTATCTGAGGGCAAAAGTGTTTTAAAATGCTCTCTATAGCAATAATTCAAGTGCAAAATACAGCCTTCAGGTACCCATTTATTTAGAAGTTGTTAAGTGCAGGCAATCTATGACGACCCTTAGCTGCTTACGGCAAAGAGAAAAAAAGGTCAATCATTAATCATATCTATGTATTGCATTTATCAGAAAAGGAATGAAATTCATGCTTGTTCCGCTTTCCAGTCTAAAAGGTCTATGAGGAGTAGAGTTTTGTGAGATATTTGATTTCTAGGAACTTACAAAGACCATCAGCCTGTAGCATATAAACCTCTGCTCAGACTTAGCTCACCAACCACATGTGCTAGTTTTCATCTGGTAACCTGGAAACTGCAGGGTGGTTTTCCACTAGCAAATATAACTATCTTGAATTTGCATTTTAGTATGAAATACAGAATTATTTACAAAATACTAAAAAGGAAGGAGTAATGAGTTCCAATTAATCTCTGCTTTAGTGTTTAATATCGGTTTATTTTGGCTCCTTTTTATACCTGCTGCAAAGGAAAAAGTGTGGCTTTTATCCATACACAAAATGGAGTAAGCAGTGGGAAAAGTGTGAAAAGCTGCTCTTTGATTATGAGAATAGATCCAACAGCACCAGAAAATTTCATTTTTCCATACATCATTCAAATACTTGTGACTCTTTCCAAACACACTTATTACACAACAGGACATGTTAGAATTCTACATTTTTCATCACAGAGAGCTGCCTATGTTTTTGAAGTAGAAGAAAATGACTGTGCAACACCACTGTAGTGGCATAACTTTAAAATCAAAGGGCTGGATATACGAATTCTGCAGCTATGAAGTCTTGCACTACATGAAGACTGCTGTGTTTGTTCTTGATATTATAAATAAATGCTCTTCAATTTTTATTTTAGATAAAAAGGTGAGGTATGCTGGAAACAAGGATAGGCTTATGGTGGAATGAAAGAAACTGCAAAGAGTATTGACTCCCGTGTTGTAACAAGGAATTTGTCTCCCAGTCCAAGTCCTTAAAAGACAGTAAAAGGTGATGAGTGAGGGTGCTGTGAATTCAGCCATTATTTAATTTGCATTGTACTTAGAAACCTAAATATTACAATCTGCCAGAGAACTGGTGCTATTGAAGAAAATGGGAATTTCACTTTGCAAAGATTTTCACATGCTTATGCAGCTCAACACATTTTTACAGACACAATTAAAACACATATGAAAGTAACCGAGGCTTAAGTATGATTAAATATAATTAAAGCATTTGACAATGTCCATATTGTTATGGATATTGCAAGCTGTAATGGATGCAATATTTCATTTTTAACTGAATTCAAGCTCAAGAAGTAATAGGCTCTCTAATATGAAGAAGTCAATCTTTTTAAAGATCACATTTAAAGTCCCAAAGAATTCATTTCATTGGGGTTTTTTGTTGCTTTGATACAGAAATCCTCATGAGGTTCACCAGATTTACTATGTTCTCTTACAATCCTGAGATTGTCAAGTGCATTAAACTATTTTACAGTTGTTTTTTTCCTGTGAGAATATTGGACATGAATGAAGTGAATTTTTAGTCATCTGACACATTGTTTTCAGTCTTTTTTAAAATTGTATGATAACAAAACAGAATGGGCATAAAAAATAGCACAAAATTAATTGGCTGGTTTGGCAATTCCATACTAATAACCAAAAAAAGGTTTCAATTAAGCATTTATTCTCATCACTGCTCCATTACTTAAAACAGAATAAATTACATGAATAAAATTATCCTTGTGGATGTCAATTGCCGTATTTCCTGAGTTTCCATAGATGCTGTGACAGGAGATATCCAGAACCACTTTCTTTAATTTTTTCTGATTTGAGTTACAGAAAGTACTTTGGAAAAAAAAGTTATGACTTCTTACCAAAGAATGATACACACTAACCTTTTATTTCTTTGAAAAATCATCATTATGGAAAGGTAGAGAAATTTATTAAAGGAAGTGAAAAATGTGGTAAGAAATCTACAAAAATAAAAAGAGATTCTGTAAACTTTAAAAAGACTAGGAGAAATTGGCAAACACTTAAGCACACAGCAGTAGGCCATGTTGAGTACGAAACAGTTTCCTGCAGCATTCAACTTCTTCTCCATCTTAATCGGGAGCTGGAAACAGTGCCATGTGTTCCGTGCAATTCACAGCTCCATGTTACTCTGTAGGAATTGACTAAAGTGTGATGGGCTCATTTTCCCTAACCTGGCTGGAGGAACCAAGTACCAGTCTGCCTAACATGCATTGTGCAGTATAGAATAAACAGTGTTTTGCACAATGCACTATCAGTGTTATCTCACAGCTTTCTGGAACTCACTGCAGCCAGATATTGTCAAAAGTATGATTTAGAATGTTTCACAGCTGATTGAATTCTTGGTGATATCTTCCTGTATGATCCATAAAAATACATACAGAGGTGCTCAACCTTTATTCTTCTAATTACAAAATGTTCTGACAGAGTTCTGTAGGAAAGTCCCTCCCATTCTACCATTGTTGGGTAAATTATAGACATTTCAAAGAAAATAATAAATGTCTGCTTAAGACAGTTTTATTTCAGAGGGGGGAAAAGGGTATTAAAAGAGATTAATTTTAATATTTCTGACATACATTGCTCTTTTCAAAGACACATATAGACAGCACAAACATAGAAAAGTATTTAAGAGAAAAATAAAGATACTGTGCTTTTGTTTATATCTTAGTATGATAAACTATTGTTCACTTAAATAATTTTATAAAATTTACTGGTTAATGCTACAAATGGATTATTTAGTGTAACAGTCAAATTGAATAAACTGTTAAGAGAGGTGTTAAATACCATTTAGAACCACTGAGATTTGTTTTTTCTAAAATTCAAAGCTGTCTTTTTAAATAAGCATAAGGTTAGAAGAAATATGTCAGCCATGGCTAGTAATTCATATTAATTATTTTATCTAACTGCACAGGCTAACAGTGTGGATAATATGGAAATAATCTTTTGAAGCTTGTATTAGATAGTGTTGTATACATTTCCTTTGCTATTTTTAGATCAAGCATTAAATCCTAAGTTAAATGTAGGGATATATAATTGTAAGACTACAGCACCGATAGTAAGGTAAATCTACAGCTTTATAAATCAAGCTTGATCAGGGCCAAGAGATAAGTCAGAGCAGTGGTGCTAGTCAGTCCTGTGTCATGGTGGCAGCCTGCCCCAGTAGTATCTGAGCTCACACAGCTGAGGCTATCTCAACGTTCCTGAGGCTCTCCTGCTTTAAAGGAAGTGTTGGAAAGCTCATCACTTGTTTATCCCATGGTAATCCAGATGCTCTTCCTTTTCTCTTAACTCCTTAACTTAACTTAACATTGTACTATTAGAAAAGAAAAAAAAAAAAAAAGGTAGGGACAAAAGCAGAGACAAGACCCTCTTGGTGGAGGCGTGTCCTACCAAGCCCTGCAGGCTCTTCATCCTAAAAATATTAATTGTTTCTGTGCAGGCGCCCAGCTTCAGAGGGCAGAGGAGAGAGTGTGCTGACTTGTCTGATGCAGGCTGGGCAGAGAACTGGGAAGGGTTCTCCCATTTCCTGAGTGATGTGGCAGGTATGATGCCGGATGAACCAGTATTTCGTGTGGCAATGAAAAGCCTGGTCCAGTTCAGGGTTTGGAAGGCTGCTGTGGGTCTCTAGCCTCGGGGTGGAACCTTTTGTCTGAGATGTCAAAGGAGCAGTGGTGATGCTGAGCCCACAGACACTCTGACACCACTGCTCAGCAAGGCACAGCTGTGAATGTGGCTTGTGCTCTAGTCCAACACGGTTCCCCAGGAATGTGTGTGTTTCAGAAATGTCTTTTACATTGCCTTACTTACACCTTGAACAATAACAGTCTGAGAACTTGGTGTACAGCTTCTGCTCCTGGGGTCTGCAGCCTAAAAGAACATTTTAGCACCTATCTTGTAGACAGACGGGCTGGTTTTGGAAATAACCCGTAGTGTCAGACTTACAAAGCTGTTCAGAGGATTATCTCCCATTGAGCATCTCAGCTTTGAAGGAAATTGCACTAGGCAGTACTCACTGAGGCAGAGTTTCAGCTACTGTAAATAGATACCATTGATTTGGACAGAGCTCCATAACAGAGCATATTTAAAGGAGCATGATGCACATAAGATTTAAAAATAAATTTGAAAAATCAGAGTCCTGGTGCCCCGTCATCTTTATGATTACAAAAATAATAATATTCATCCTTATAAAGAAAAACACACACACACAAACAAACAAAACCAAAAAAACTACCCCTAGAAATGAAACTGATAGTGAGCTCAATCCTCTGAACAATCCTCTGAATCTGAAATCTTTCTGTTTTCTGAAGTAAGGTTTCTTATTTGGAATTCTCTGGAGTAAACTAACAAATACTGCTAGCAGCTATACTTCAACTGTTCTGCCTGCCGTGTTTCCTTGGTCCTCTCCTCCTGTCCCATAGTCCTGGAATAAGACCTGGAGAGGAGGCAGGTGGTTGAGTTGCACAGTGTAGTTGGAACACGCTATTTCTGAGCATTTGTGAAAACATTTAGGTGCCTAACAGAGAAGGTGTCTGGGAATTTAGGTCAGGTGGAGGTCGTGAAGATGGTTAAATTGCTGAACAACTCTGCCAAAAATGGAGGTGTGGAGGAGTCCAGCTTCTTGTGTTCCTTGGTGGGTCCAGCCCTTCAAGCAGCCTGTTTCCTCACCGAACCATTGTTTTACCCCAAGATATACAGCCAAGGGAGAGCAGAAGACTAGCAGAAGGAGCAGTATCATGAACATATTACAGTCAGAGAAGCTGGGTAAGGTAAAGGAATGTGTCTGAAATTAATAAAGTAAATAACAGGTTCTAACTTACACCTTCTTTCATACACTGTTTCTTTTTTGTCCTGTTGATTCAAACTCTGGTGTCTGCTTTTCCTACATTCAGAAGTCTTTTTCAAAGAGGTGTGAGTTTACACTCTTTAAAGACTTAGCTGTACTATTAATATTCTTTTGAACATAAAATTTAAACCTTCCCCTTTTTGATCCAATGAAAAAGATTAATTCTATTATTATGGAAAAGGTTTTATTTTTCTTTAATCTCATATATTCATTTTCAAATCACACAGACAGAAGTTACCCTAGAATATCCTTCAAGGTAATCAATGCTCAGTTTTAGTGACAACACATTTTATTATATTTGTTTCCTTTCAGCAAAGTTTCTAAGACCTTAAAAAACTTATAAAACTGTTTTACAGTTTAGGTATGCTGAGCTGGTTGCTATCCATAGTTGTGTCATTTTGCTTTGTTGATTCTTTTTTCCTCCCTCTTAACTATTTGAGGGAGTGGTACAGCATGAAATAGCACAGTAGCTGTTCAAAATAAAATATCCAAATTAAGTTGATGGAGTTTATTCAAAAGAAATGAAAGTAATTCCAAAAGGAAAGGACAAATCTACCGGAAATATTGAAACTAAGCAGCAATAAACAATGGTTTGTTTACACTGGAAAGTCTATTTGCATAATCCAAAAAGCAGACAAACTCTTACTGGGTCTCAACCTGCCAGACTCATAAAATATTTAAAGAGTTCTAATGTTGCATTTCAAATTGAGCTTTTGGAAGTTTCTCTTGTGTGTAGCTTACTATTTTTTAAATCAATTAAAATATTGATAAGTTTGGGGTTGTTTTCTTTTTGGTTTCGTCACTTGTTCAGCTGCTGTTCACTGATATTGCTATGGTACAAAAATGGAACTGTTGTTTTGGGATTGTTTTTTGGGGAGAAAAACATACTGTTTTTATTATGCTATGTGTGATGTGATTTTCCCTGTGGATTATCCTGGTAGAACTAATATGTTTATGGAATTTGAATTAAAACAGATTACATACCTGCAAAGAAGTGCACTACAGATTTTGTTTTCTCGTCAAATCTCAAAAATAATCAATTGTTTCAAAAAGACAAGCTGAACGTACCAAAAGAGAAGAGAAGGGCAGTGCCACAAATAATCAAAACAACCTGGTATTCTAGATATTTAACCTCAAGATCTCCCCTTTTTTACCCTCAGTAAAGCAGGCATGTATTTTCACTATCCCTAAAAGCAGTAAAATAATACCATCTTCTCAGCCATTGGATGTTTGTGTATCAGAACTCCAATTGAGACTTTCTGTGTAATCAAATCCATTACATTGTTATTTTGGCATTTTATATCAGAGGGATCATAAGAAATGACCCAAGGCTACAAGGTTTCATTTGTAAGGCTGTGCACAACTTAGAATTATCTGCTATGGCATTTGATAACTCAGGAAATAAACCAGCTTGTTAGTAGTACAGTTCTGTGTTTCCTCATCGATTTCACATTCAAGCATTTGTATATCTGAAAAACTTCAGCAAGTGAAATTCCAAAACAACCGAACATCCGTTGCAATGTGTCCTTGTTCAAGAGTACAGAAAACCAAAACAAGGTGTATTTAATGGTGTATGACATTTTAAACAAGTCTTCAGCATAAGTTGAAAGGACACTTTAGTTTAGGATTTTAGATTTTTAGCTGAAGTGTAAAATAATCACATGATACTACTATTGCTCAAATAGTGAAGAGAAGCCTTGTGTCTATGTTATTCTCAGAAGAACCTAGGCTACTATTTTCCTGTGCACGTGAAGAAAGCTTTCCACTGGAGAAGGCTGCACAAAATGTGCTTTTCACTGTCAGGCTGTGATGCTCTGCCTAGCCAGCCAAGCAGAACCAGTACCTGATTTGTAGGCAGACTCATGATGCCTCCACCACTAACCCCTTTCAATAAAGAAAAACCCTAACAAAAACCCTGAACACCATATCCAGCAAAATTTTTGTGTATGCTTCAAAAGTAAAGTGGAATCAGGCATAAGCGGGCCAGGCACACAGTTATCAGTATGCAGACATAGATGATTATCAGCTGTCATGGTAACACCTTCATTAACTGGGATTCTGTCCTCAGTAATTCAGCAGATTTGTAAAAGGCCAAAAGATGCATAGATCCTAATTCTCAGGTCTGCCTTCTAGTTCTGTTTGTTTAAGGATTTATTTTTTTCGTCTGTTTGTTCAATTTCTGTGTGATTTCTTCTGTAGGTTCCAGCAGAATATATACATATGCACACATACAACTACATATGTATGTGTATTGTTTTGTAAATGTTCTCAGTCATGCTTTCTTCTGCTTTGCATCATTTACTCATATACCTTCCATGTTCTCATTTATTTTTTGCGCAATTAAACCTTATAATAAATTATTAAATATAACCTGACAGTGATGGAGTCTTCCTGTTTTGTTTTGTTCTGGGCAGGGGCGGGAGTGAAGAGGGTGAAAGAGTGGGGGAGGAGAGCAGAGGCTACACTTCAATTGTGTCCCCAAAAAGAAAACACTGAAATTACTGTGGAGAGTGGCAAGAAACCTGTAAAACCACAAAGCTGTCAGATACCGAGCTGCTCTTCATACTTTTAAATCTAGATATAAGGAGCTTTTGTCAGCTGAATAGCACTGTTTGCCCAGCAGCAGAATAACACCTCCTGTGTGGAAAATCATGGGTATTTATTATTCTATAGAGTTCTCAATTTGAGATGGAAAACCCATGAATGAACACAACATCAAACACATTCTCTTTCTCACCCTGTCACATAAGCTTTTCATTCACATAGATTTCTCAGACCAAATTAACCTTATGTAAACATATGCAGCTCCATTCTGCATATTAGAGCTGTTCTAAAACTGATTCTTAAGAGTCCACCTACTAGGTAAAAGTGTTTCAGTTGCAGAAGGAGAAATACTCTCTAATCCTGTGTATGAATTAAGGGATAAGGTAACTGCAGGCTGCAATACAGCACCAACACAGCTGGGACCACATCACTGTCCTGCCAAAGCAGCCCAGGCCATGCCCAGCACAGCCACTTTGACCTTCCACATCTTGCCAGTACAGAGAAAAATTAAGTCTAAATAAAAGAGAAAGAAAATAAAGTCTAAATAAATAAAAGTCTGCAAATAAAAGGCCAGTGCTTTGATTGCTTCATTCTTAAGAAAGAACCTAACAGTCTTTTCTTGTGTTTGTGTGAGGATTTTTACAGTTGACATAAATCTCCTCTGTCTGCCAGAGTGATGATTCTTCTCCTCTTCTTTCTCTGCTGTGTATGCCATGAAAATAGGATCTTCCGTAACTTTAGAAGGAGGCTAGAACATTGAAAGGAAAAAAAACAGAAGAAGTTAAAGGACTTTTCTCAAAGCAGCTACTGCTTTGAAAAAGCAGAAAATTTTTTCATCAGATGCTGGTTTATTATGGGGCAGTATAAACCATCAATAAAAATGAGGTTTTATCTTCTTGTTTTCTGTGAGTACATTTCAGATTCAAGTCATTTGAAAAAAATAAGTTGCAGTTTGAATATGTTTCCCAGCTGTCTCACATCTGGCCCCTGATAAAGTACCAGTGAAATGCCCCCTTCCTTTACACACACTCTTCAGATACTGATGCAGTCTCTCCTACATCCATCTTAAAACATGCATTATTCTGAAGCTATTATCTACGCTTAATTAAGACAACTTGGTGCTAGAGTGCCTGGGTGAA
Source organism: Sialia sialis (assembly GCA_009812075.1). Classification (NCBI taxonomy): domain Eukaryota; kingdom Metazoa; phylum Chordata; class Aves; order Passeriformes; family Turdidae; genus Sialia; species Sialia sialis. Next base: position 55,813,928 of record VRYO01001463.1, read on the forward strand.
CTGGTATGGAAGGAAGGTGGTCTCCAGAGCAAAAGGTTGGCCCCTTGCCTATGGCCACTCTGGGAGGAGCTTCATCCTGGTACAAACAGTGACCCAACAGTCAGAATTAGAGAAATCAGCTTTATGAGGACATATACACAGGGGAGCTTATCACTGGATCGTACAGGAGTGAGATCTGAGAGGAGATAGGTGAAAAGCCAGAGGCTCACATCCACTGTGGAAATGGGGTCTCATATCCACCGTGAAACACGAATTTCCCTAAACAGATAAGACAGAGAGTATCATAGAATATAATTTTTTGTCTCAGTTTTACGAGTGATAACTTGAAGAGGATATTAACAAAGACACACATAATAAAAAGGCTATCAAAGCAAGAGAGGTAATTTGATAATAACATGGAATACAGTAGAGATTCTAAATGTAGCTGTAAAGCATTAAAGGATATTCATCTAAAAATAATGAAAAGTAGTAATCATATTTAAAAATCTTCAATTTTTCCTGTCTAAGTAGTTTAAGATTAGACTATAAGACTCAGGGGATATAAAGACTAGACACAGAAGAGAAGATCTTAATAAATACACAGCACAAACCATGAGTAAGCTTCATCTCAACAGGTGATCTAACCCAGATCTGAGTAGAGCACAAAGCTTTTGATAAAGCCTCTGTGATCCTCCTTTCTGAAGACATACATTTTGTCAGAAACATAGTGGAGGAAACTGCATCATACATGATAGTATAGTCTAAAATATCTGATTACAATATAATGCTGATATTGCTTATTTTGTCACTGAAACCAATAAATACAATAAAAATCCAGGTGGACTTACAAACTGCAACATGCAGAAGATTAGCACTGTGGCATAAAGGCCTGAAAATGCCTTTTGATTCAGGGAAATACGAATATGTTGCCCGAAATTCCAGCAGCCTCATATACTGTGGTAGCAGTAAGAATACATTTCCTGGTCACTATTTTTTTTCTTTGGAAGAAGAGAAATTCTCAGTCAGACCACTAGACATATTTGACAGGGAATAAAGCAAACTTAGAGGTTTAAACAATTGCTTTGGATCCAACTATAAATCTGGAACCCAAAAAGAGAGGACAAAAAATGCTAGAAGATGTAGAAAACTTTGTCACCTGTCCTCTGTGCATAAAATAGGAATAGCAATGCCTAGCTTGATGTGATTCCTGACAAATCATCCTTAACATGTTGTTTCAGCTAATACCACAGTAAGCATTTAGCTGACAAAGGAACTTGAGCAAACCATTTGTTTTCCCAATGTGAAAAAAGCGGGGGAGGAAACAGAAAATGTTGTATTTTCATAAACTGTATAACTGATAGGTTTTTTCAAGTTTAAAATTTTAGTGAGAAAATTAATTTTTTTATGTGTATTTTATTTTTGGCTCTGAGGGGGATAGTATGATGAGCTGTTAAACATCCATCCTTACCTGCTTATGTATATTATGCAAATTGATTTGTTACTCACTTTATTTGTGATGAGTAGTGGTGATGCAGAAGATCAGTAGGAAATCTAACACCAAAACAGCAGCAGAAATCTCTTCAGCTATGTAAGTAATAAACCATTTGTGATCCCAAGTTACTAAAATATGATTGCAATAAATACAATTGGTATTTTGTAAAAATATAAATCAGCATGAACTTTTTATGAAAAACTAAGCTGAAATATCAATGATTATATGAAGACATGACAGCTCATGCTTGATATTCAGACTTTACAGCAATTTCTTCATTTCTAAAAAGCCTTTGATGTCATGAACCAGCTCTTAACGAAATTGTAACTGGGATGACCAAAGGTGAGTGAGCACAGCACAGCAGTATGAAAAAAAAATAGCTGTGCTTTGTATAATCCTTTTCTACCTCCTTCCCTCCACTGGTGAGAAAGCAGTCCACACGTAAGTGACTCAATATATGGTTAATAAAAGTTCTCGGTCTGCTTAAATGAATTTTTTTGGCTTACACAAAGCTGTGAGGAGTGGCCAATACCCCAGACAGCTCTCTGAAAGCTGTCCTTCAGAAGGACCTCGATGTGTCGGAGAGATGGGCAGAGAAGTGTCTGAAACTCAGCAAGGTCAAATGCAGAGTCCTGCACCTGGAGAGAAATAACCCAACACACCAGGACAGGTTGGGGCTGATCTGTTGGAAAGCATCTCTGCAGAGAAGGACCTGGGGGTCCTGGTAGACAACAAGCTGTCCATGAGCCAGCAGTGTCCTTGTGCCCAATAAGGCAAATGGGATCCTGGGGTGCAGTGGAAAGACCCCACCCCTCTGCTCAGCCCTGGTGAGGCCACAATTGGGGTGATGTGTCCAGTTCTGGGCTCCACAGTGCAAGAGAAACATCAATCTCCTGAGACGGTCCAGTGGAGAGCAACAAAGATGATCAAGGCGCTGGAGAGTCTCTTTTATGAGAAAAGTCTGAGGGAGCTGGGCCTGAAGAAGAGATGACTGAGAGGAGACATCAATGTCATGGGGTCACACAATGTCACGGAATCAGCTAGGTTGGGAAAAACCTTTGAGATCACCAAGTCCAACGTGTAAGTCCATAAGTATCTGAACAGAGGGTGCCAAGAAGATTAATGAATCCCAGCTTTTCTCCATGATGCTAAGCAACAAGACAAGAGGCAATGGGCAGAGACCAACACACTGATTGCTCATAGGGGGTGTGGAGTCTACCTCACTGGAGATATTCAAGAATCATCTGGGCACAATCCTGTGCCATGCGCTCCAGGATGACGCTGCTTGAGCAGCGAGGTTAAACCAGATGACCCACTGTGGTCTCTTCCAACCTGATCCTGTGGTTCTGTGATTGAAAGCATTGTCCCGTAGGAAATGACAAAAAATCATTCAATATTTCCATAGGCAGAAGTTATTTTTCATAGTACCAGGAAGATCATCTCAATGGTAAAGAGATTTTCTGTTCAGTACTGCACACGATCAGTTATTTGCTTTTGTAATTCAAAAAGAAATGTGTTCTGTTTTTAACAAAAAAAAAAGAAAAGATTCACAAAAATTTATCCCATTATCATCCTCTTTTTTAAATCACCTAGTATTGTACCTGCCTTGATGATGGTTGTCAGGAAATCTGCCACATTTGCTCTAGCCTAAGCAAAAATGCTTTTTTTGAAAACTGCAACCTAGGCAGGAAAAGTTAAACTTATAGTAACTTTGCTTGAAGTTCATTGATTTCTTTAGAATAGAATCATATCTTCAAATGAAACTAAAGAACAACCTGTAATAACTAAAGGTAGAGACAGACAAGAAAATGGCTTCAAGGTATAAGCCGATTTATTCTTATAGTGCTCAAGTCTGTGTGAGGTAATACTTATTTTTTAGGTGAAAAGCATTGGAGGAAAGAACAGAGGTAATATTATCAAAGTCACACAGGTAATCCACAGCTCAACTTCTCAGCTATTCGTTGGTGAATCTGTCTTCAGGTGTACTCCCTCTAATGTTCTGCTCACTCTACAATGAAACCACAGCTGCCCCAAAGGCTTCCATTGGGGTAGACAAGCATGTGATTAATTCACAAGCAAAGGAACACAATCAGTCTCACCAATGACAGTAATCCCAGCTAACAAGCTGCTGAGCCATCACCAGATGGCTTTCCTCTCTAGAATCAAAAGTGTTTGCATCTTCTTGTCTGGCTGTTCTGAATCCCACCTGAGACTTGCTCAGGTACACCTCTTTAGTATTAATGTGTTCATTGGAAAGGATAACAAAAAATACTGATTACAGAACAGTCTTACCCTTGAATCCAATGCTGTTTTACTGGAAAGAAAGAAGAAAGAAAATTCTCTCAGAAATTTACACTGGTGAAGGTATGTGTCACTATAGAGAAGGCATCCCGATAATAAAAACCAACACCTTCTGTGTTATAACCCCGTATGAAATCACACTACTGCCAGAATGTTTTCAGTTCCTGTGTAGTTTAAATGACAGGAGGGTGCATATACTTACCTCCAAATTCAGGAAAAATTACAATGTCTTTTTTTACCTACCATGCTACAAGATAAAGTAATTTTCTGTGCAAGTGAGTACTTACAGAAATACAACAACAAAAAATCCTATAAATAACAAGGGAAAAATTAAACTCTTCCATTTGATTGTCATCAAGGATGAGTGAATCTGGACAGAGGTGCAGATTTCAGCAGCATTCCCACCCTTCAGTTTAGCTGCTCCAGACTTCTTTTTGTTTTCTGAAGTTTCACCTTCAGTTTTATCAGGTCAAGATAATAAACTCCATGTTAATGAGTTTGAGAGCTGAAATTATTAAACGTCAGTTAAATATGGATGAGAAAAATAATTTGATTATTTTTCTTTTAACTAACCACAACAGAAAGTCTGTGTGCATTTTCTCATTTGAAGTGAGCAAAACCTCCCTTAGGCATTTGTTTTCTTTAACTGTACAAAACCTTTTGTAATTACTGACTTTAACATCCCAGTAAAGATTTTGCAGAAACATGTCAGAGGCTTGTCATGTGTCTCTTTAGTTCTTATGTTCTCGACAAAGGTGTTCTGCTGACAGGAGGTTATTAAGTATATTTTCGGCTTCAGTACAATTTCTGTTAAGTATTAGTTTCTCTGCAAGTTTGGGAAATTTCCTTTGCAGGACACTTTTCAACCTTCAGTGCACCAACTTTGGTTTTGAGGAGGAAGCACTGATGGGCCAGAGAGTTGTTTTAGCAAGAGATTTTAACTGCTGTCAAGACCTTCATGTATTTTGCCACATGCCTTGCTGGACTGGCATGTATGGTATCCTAACTGGGTATCACTGAAATAGTTTACCCCATAGCTGAAAGGCAGAGATCCAGTATGAATGCATTCAAGCCCAGGGAATGGTGACTGGTTGAGTAGGGACCCAAAGAGATGGTCTGATACCTTGTGTTCATACTGAATAACTCCATGAAGGAAGAGGGAAGCTAATTTCATTCCTATCCTGATTCTCCTCACTCCCTTACTGCAGTTCTTATTTTCAGTCTGCTTCTCATGGCCCAGAAGCACTGCTGTCTCCTTCCAGCTCTCAAGGAATGTATGATAACAACCCTCAGCACCTGTTTTCTAATCTCTAAAAATTTCTGTGCCTTCAGGAGGGAATAAGTACAGCAATTTCACAATTATAAGCTGCACCTGATTATAAGCCGCACATCCGGGTAGCTGGGAAGACCATGGAAATTGTCCATAAATAAGCCGCACTGGTTGATAAGCCGCGTTTTTTTGTTTTTAAAAGTGAGGATCCATGTGCAACAAAGTAACGAGTTAGTAACAGAATCCTGCGATC
>VRYO01001463.1:55820222-55835981 GCA_009812075.1 Sialia sialis
TGTGGCTTATAATCACAAAATTACTGTACTTCTTTTTCAGCCCTGATAATTTTTCCATATTTTCATATGACACCTCCCATTCTTTCCCAATCATCTACCAAAATAATATGTGGATTGCAAGTCTGCTTTCTTTCTTCAAAGACTGTCTCAAAGAAGAAGGCATGGTAAGAAAAGCACAGAAAAAGGGTTTAGATGTGGAATCTGGTGTCATGACTGATTTCTATATTGATAGAATTTTCAGAAGGAGAGATATGGTAAAGAACATATCAGAAATTTATCCAAAATCTCTTCAACACATCATGTAATTATGGAATGTTTGGCTGTTTCAATAAGAGTCATCCAATAAGAACTACACTACTTTACAAATACATTGCTTTATATGTTCCAGGTTTTGAGATCAAAAAACATATGCAGAAGTCAAATTCCTGTTTCTGGTAAACAACAGTCACAATATTTTGTGGGATAGAGTGGATAAACTTACTGATACTGAATTAGTCTCATTTCTAATTTTTATAAGTATTGAAAAATATCAAATGCAGCATGCTGACTTTTACTGATACAACTACAAGAACTGCTTTCATGATGGTTGAATATCTCTATTCCTTCCTCTCTCCCTTTTTTTTTTAGCAAGGATTCCATGCTGTTTTTCTTTGTAAAGATGCATTCACCACTAGACAAGAAGCAAGCTGTTTCTTTCTACCATACCACTTCTCAGAATCAGCAGTTTTTGGACTGTTACCTCTTCTGAAAATAATCCTGTGCTCTTAGTACAGCCTTTCACCTAAAATTCTTCCTCTTCAAAAGCTCTTGAAGTCCTCTCAGCAACAGCTTAAAAAAAAAAACAAAAACAAAAAAAAACAAAAAACAAAAACAAAAAAACAAAAAACAAAAAAAACCTGGCTCTTATCTTTTCTCTTACTCTCTCAACCTAAAACCTAAACATCAGCTCTTCTCCTCTCCTCCCACCTTCTAGACTCAGATTTCAAAATAACTCTGGAACTGGGCAAGGCAAGAAGAATCACTTCACCCATGCAGAATCACACCAACAGGCTTAAAGCGCTGCAAGAGTTTGGTAGAAAATCAGAGCTGGAGCGTGGCTTAGCTGTAAAGCTAAGCCAAAGAAAATTACATGAGTGAACTGATAGAACATACAGGAGAAAAAAAAAGTGCAGCAAGTTTCTGGTAGCAGCTTGTTTATTCTAGCCACAACTGCTGGATCAAGCAGAGCAAGTCACTCATGAGTTTATGCGAGACTCCACTGTCTGTCCCACTGGGTGCAGAGGGAGCTGATGCCTGCCCTGCTGCTTCTCCCCACTCACTGTTTTTCTGTATCACTCCAGAAATATTAATTGTGTGTTAAGAGAAAGTTCCAAAGGTTGAGGAGAAATAATAGGGAAATCCTTGATATTTTACTTTCTTTGAAATTAATGAAAACTCAGCCAAATGCACTTAATAATACAGGGCGAGGGCATAAAAGGGATACAATGGATTGTTTTATGAATCATCCTGTACTTCATGTTCTTCACTGTGTTCATATTTTTCTTCTGCAATAAACAGCCACAACTATGCTGCCATCGTTAGGACTAAAAATCATAAATTGAATTTGTTTCAAGAGCAAAAGAAGCATGGAAACAAAACTCTCCTCTTTTGGAGAAGAAATATTTTGTATAGGTAGAGCTGATCATTCTGATGGTTACTGTATTTTTTGCAAATATATGTTTTCATTTTGGTGTTAGAAGAATTGCACTTGGGAGTAAGGAGGAAATATTTATATTTCTCTACAATTAAGAAACACTTTAACATGTCAATATAGTTCGGATTTTGAAATTTGAATGTTTAAATTTGTCAGAGGTGAGGACTTTTTGTCCTGTTTCCTATATTTTTATTACATTCTGCTCTTTTTCATGGATTTTTTTTGGTCAAGTGTTCAAAGCAAAGCAGATCATCATGGTTTTTTTCCCAAACACATTCTCAACTTCTCAGCTAACCATATCACAGTTTAAACATATTCTGGAGTTTTACACCATGCCACAGCACTGCCAAACACTCATGTATCACCAGGAACAAAGGCAGAGTAGTGACAGCTGGACTGAATGCTGCAACAGAAGAAAGTCTGGGGTGGTGCAAGGATTAGGTCTTCAAAATGCAGTCTATGGAGAAGAAGCAAAACCAAGATTTTTTTTTTTTTTTTTTTTTTTTTTTTTTTTTTTTTTTTTTTTTTTTTGTTTGAGTCATAACAGAAAATCGAGGTAAAGGTGGAATTCAACCCACTGTTTGAGAAATTTCAAGTGTCTATTTGTTGGGACATGTAGCTCCCATTATAAACAATCTGTGACAACAATAACAGCAAAACCAAGCGAGCTTCTCAGCTCTCCATGAGGAAACCCCTTACCTGAATAAGGTCGAGCCCAGTTTACAAATTTCTACATTACAAATACTACTGTGAGTGTGCTCTTTGCCTTTGTTGGAGGACAGGTCTCATCCCCAGTACAATGTGCTAATGGGGAATTCTCCTTGTGCCTTCTTTGGGAGAATTCTCACCTCTTCCTGAAAACTCAGGCAGACACTCCTCTTCCAAAGCACCTCCTTGTAAGTCATATGAGGAGCAGCTGAAGGAGCTGAGGTTGTTTAGCCTGGAGAAAAGGAGGATCAGAGGAGACCTTATCACTCCCTACAATCACCTGAGAAGGTTGTAGCCAGGTGGGGGTTAGTCTCCTTTCGAAGGCACCCAGTGACAGGACAAGAGACTCCCTCAAGCTTCACCAGGGACGTTCTGGTTGGACATGAGGAAAAGGTGGCCGGTCATTGAGAGTCTGCCCAGGAAGGGAGTGAAGTCCCTGTCCCTGGAATTGTTCAAGAAACAACAGGAATCATTTAGCTGACAAGTTGGTGCCCAGTCAAAGGTTCGGCTTGATGATCCGGGAGATCTTTAGCAGTCTAAATAATTCCATGATTCTATTCTATTCTGTGATTGTTGACATCAAACCAGTTTCTCACACAAAAGTCTAAAGTCCTGTAAAGAGATCAGACCCAGCTTATTTTTGAGAAAACAAGATTTGTTGGTAACTTTGCTAACTTTTCCATGCTGCTAATTGGAATGTGGTATTTAAACAAATCCTCACTTGTTACTGAAAAGTGGGTTTTTTTGAGTAAAAGCACTAATACCTCAGAAGGTCCTATTTTGGAAACATTTACTATTTTCTCCTTTACTGACCAGCCACAGTAACACTCATCATGTAGCAGCTACACAGAAGTACCTCACAAAGTGAGAAGCTGCAATGTTTTAAGAAAAAATCTTGGAGTTTTCCTGATCAGAACAATCCACTGGTGTACATTCTTTGAAATCTGAACTAAAGGTTTGCTTTCCTGACGAGTTGCACAGAATGACAATATCTACCCAACCTGCTTTAATCCTTTCCCACATCACTTGCTGCACTGAATCTCCAGTTTTGTAAGGGCAAGTAAAAGCAACATTTTCTCCTGGCTCGGTAAACATGGGATTATTTTGTTTTCCAGACACTTCAAAAGCATCTGTTGAAAAACACAAAACCCAGCAAAACCCTGCTTATAATTCATTCAGGGGAAGTTTAGTATCCACAATTTCAGTACAGCAAAAATTAATGAGATTGACTTACACCAGAATGATACTGAAATAATTTGAAATGCTGAAAAATATAATTTATACCTATCTATGACTATTTTTGTGCACATTTAGACAAAGCAGTCTTTCTGGAACGGTGAGTCTGTGATGACATTGCAAGAAGGCTATTTCTGTAAACTTTGAGTACATGACTGTTCTATTAACAGTTTCAGCAAATATTCAGCAGCATAAATTATAGGTCCAATCTAATTAAACTTGGTGTAATCTTGTTCTTCTTTCACACTAGTTATAATAAGAAAATGGTTTGATGTGACCCTCAGGACATGCTTTAGTAAATTACGTTAAAAGACATTCCAGCCTAAGAACTGCAATTCACCCATTCACAAAACTCACACCGCCAAAATTAAAAAATATTCTTATCGATTCATACACGCTACTTGGGAAAAATCTATATGACAGTCTATCTGAGTTATGAAAGAAGACTTCCAGACAAATTCAAGACTTTAACCACACAGAAACCATAGACATATCTTAGATAATTTAACTTTGCTCTGAGTTATTGTTTTCAGCAATATAGTTTACTGTTTACTAGTTACAAAAATAGATGTTTAGAAGTCTGTAATAGAAATATTGTCAATTTCTCTGACATTCAGAGCCACTTGATTTCTAAAGTCAACTTTGTAATGCCTGTATCTCATAAGCTAGGATGAGCAGTCAACTTCTTGAAGACTTTAATATTGGAAAAAATTAATGATCATGCTGTTTTTCTTACGCTGTGAAAGGATCAATCTTTCAAGTTCCTCAGTGAGATTTTTTTTTTAATTGGATGTTTTTAATAAAAAGAGTCACTACAATATATTTTTAATGTGTTTGTCTCTATCTATGGCAACAACTGGAAGGTAAGTAGGCTCCCTAGGAATAAGTGATTTCATTCATGTTGACAGGATGGAGACTTCTTTGTGGGAGTCTGTAACTTCAGAGAGTCTCTCAGGGTCTGTGAAAGAGAGAGTGAAAAAGTCTAGCCTGCAATTTTTTATCAATGGACTAGAGCACAGGAAAATTACATCCCCTCTGCCTTTGGAGACTGGAAATATGATTAAAATGTTGAAATGAAGAAAGACAAAAGGAACAGTGCCTAATGAGTTTACCTAAAATAATTAATGAAGAACTTGAAGATCCATGTAGACTGCAATCAAGGAGACTGAAAGTTAATGACAGGCAAGGACAGAAGAGAGATAAATTCACTAAACCAAACAGAAGGTACAACACAGTGAAGCTAATTAACTCCTTACACAGCTTGCCAAAGACAGCTAAATTTCTATTACAGAAGTCGACTGCCAAGGCTGGATAATCATTTAAGTTATCATGCAAATTCCAGCAAGAATTTTCTCATGGAAGTCTAAGTATTATTCAAATTTGACTGAATGACTGCTACGATGGGGCTCTACATTTACAAAACAGGTTCCTTGAAGTGCAGTCCCTCAAAATTCACTGCATTAAATTAAATCAGGTAGTTTTTTATACACCTTGCAGATGCAGATCTTCAGATTCAGTCAGTTCTGCTAGGGAAGAGGGGTAAATGAAAAAGTGATTGAAACCCATCCTCTCCCTGGAACACCATATTCTTAGAGGGCAGATCCTACCCTCAGACCACTAGCTTCCAGCAACAGCCACATTACAATAAACCACCTATTCTTGCCAAAGAAGTCTTGCCCTTCATTGTGCTATCTTTGCTCTGGATTTCCACTATGAGCAAGCCCTGCTGCTACCCACAGGAGCATTGACATCTCCCCATCTTCACCTGGCTACATCCTTGCTGTCCTAATTGTTTCATTACAATGCCACCCTGAACTCCAGCTGTTTCTCCTATGTAAAAGTGCTCAATGGGGAATTTTGTGCATGATGATGCTACCTCCCACCTTCCAGAGCATTTCCACCTGACCCAAATGACAACCAGCCTTCTTCCCTGCTGCTTTGCCACATATTTGCTAGAAAATTTCATATTACACATGTGATCAAATGGGAAAAAACAGAGAAAACATTTTCCACCAAATAGATGAAATCCCTTCTGTCTTAAAATTTATTAGTGAACTCTTGTGTTATATTTGCCAAACAATATATCCCAATTGCTTGATAATACATAATATTACAACATTGTAGTATACTATAACAGGTACGTAAGAAAGGTTAGGTTGCCTTGCAAATTCAGGGAAGAATTTCCATGTAGCAATCTTGATATACTTGTATAATTTTCAGGCATACAAAAAAATAAATGCTATATTAATAGTGAGAACAAGGTACAAAAGGTCAAATTAAAATAGAAAGAGTTTGGAGATTCTTGTCTGCTCTACATTCTATCATAACCATTTTCAAACGCGTACATCAGGACTTTTTTCATGTTTGTTAGCATATATATTTTATTTGAAAGTGCGCAGCAACATTAATGTATTTTCACTCTTGATGAATAATGTAAATATCTCCCCTTGATACAATATGGTACCTTGAACAATTTTTATAATTATATAAGGCACAAACAGTAGCAAATCAGGCCCACAAAGTTCTAATTAAATCTTCTAAGTACACTAAAGTATTCCAGGCTTTTGTTTTAAGCAATTGTCCCATTTTATTTTGACAGCAGCATCTGCACAGTTCTTTCATCCTCCTTCTCCTCTGTTCAATCACTTACTTTATTTAGCACCTTTCCAAACACAGTTTCTTTGCTTTCAGCCTGGTATGTGTGGGATGAAAACCTCCCGCTCTGAGAAACCCTTCTAGGAGAAAAAAAGCACACCCACACACCCTCACCCCTGCACACGCTCAGCTCCAGGTGACATGCCACGTGTGAACAATTCAGAAACGCTAAATAAAAATTTATCACGGCTTCTGATAAAAATAGACTCTGCCTCCTGCTGCTCATGCCAGACACTGCCACTGCTGTCTGCTCTGCCTGTGGTCACATCATCCTACTTCCTGAACAGAAAGTAGGAGGAGGTGACAGCACTCAGGTCCATAGGCTTCTCCTTAGTAAGGAAGCGCTCACACACTTATTATTCTCCACCAGCCTCTTTTGGCAGCATGTTACCTCGTAATATTTTCAAGTTGTACTTACATCTATCTCACTATTAGGTATTTATCTGTCTATTATCTATCTATTATTATTTATCTATACTATTAGGTATTACATCTATCTCTATCTATTGCATATTTAAAGGAGAAAAAAATGCAAGGTTTCATATTTTTCAAATGCATAATCTTTCAATGTTTTTCTTGGAAAGCAAATATCAGGAATATAGAGATATAAAAGAGTGCAAACAAACTCTCCAGAATCTAGAAAAATCCAGCAACTAAACTAAAATTCTGCAGCAGGGAAATAGCTGAAGTTGAGAAAATATTTTGAAGGAATAAAAAAATAATGGTATAATTTCCCCCATCCCCTCCTGCCCTTGCTAGAAGCACTTACAAGTCAAAAATAAATCTTACGTGAAAGTTTGGTCTCCATTCATTGGTAGAGATTTTCAGACTTTCTCCTTTCTTTTCATGTCCAATTCATTTTGGTTTGATTTGGGGTTTTAATTTTGTTTTGTCTGTTCTTTTCACCTCCAATAGTATTAATTAATACTGTTTCTTCAGAGATTGTTTCATTCCCTTAGAAAGTAATGCATCAGAAACAACTGATGACCTTAGCAAACTCTCCAAAACTGCAAAGCTAACTCAACTGTACAGCAGAGACAGGTTCCCAGGTCCTGCTTGGTTTGCTGAAGCTCCACACACAGTTTTCTTCCTCTGCTTGTAATAAGCAGTGATAAAAAAAATAATTGCACACAAAAAGGAGGTTTAAAATTTTAGGAAGACAAACTTTCTCTGGAGCTCTTCTTTTCACCAAGAAAATCAATTTTCAGAAGGGAAAATATTTTGAGTGACGCCTTAACCCTTCCTGAATAGAGTAAAATAAGGCATTACATTTAGCTCCTAAACTAGTGTCTTCCAACTGCGTTAGCACAAAATACATAATTTTCTTGAGTTTCTAAAAACACAGGTTTGCCTCATTTTTTCAGTTTTAATTAGCTATTTACACAAGTTCTACAATTAGACCAGAAACAAGCAGTACTGTTGTGTTTGAAGAATGTATTTTACTAATAGCAACTGTTCAGATCATAAAACTTAGTCTTTATAGTCCTATACACTTAAAACATCCCTTTAAATATACATTAAATTATATTGTGAAAAGTTTGGTGAGTCTTTGTGTACAAATTATTAATTCTGCATTATACACTAAAAATTTAGCACACTATTTTAATTCATCTGCCAATTCCAGTTTGTATATATTCGATTAATCTTTGTTGATTTTTTCCTGCTTCTATCTGAACTTTAGTTGCCTAGAGAGGAAAGAGAGAAGTCAAAGAGAGGGAGGGAGGCAGGTAGAGAGAAAGAGTACAATTCTAATAAGAATGAGAAAACCATTCTCTCTGCAGGTATAAACACTCATGAACTTCCAGCAAGGAGAATTTGGTTGCTGGGGAAGAAGTCATCTGCTAAAAGCATATAATGCACCGTGACAAGATTTACCTGCAGAAGAGTCTTGATGACCTGAGAGGTCAGATTTCCAGACTTTAACCCTGTACAGGAATTTCGTTGGTTCAGGATGAAGAGAATTTTACCAGCAACAGAGTTCAATGAGCAGACAGGAGTAAGACAGGATACTGTGCTCTGCCGGCACCTACTGTTGACCTGTGCTGTCTCACAGTGGAAAAAGGGGGAGAAATGCTGTGCTGAGACATTGCAAGTCACAGCCTGCATATGTGTGTGTGTGTGTGTGTGTGTGTGCGCGCATTTGTGCCCAGCTACTCACACTTTTCACAAGGCTTTTCAGGGGTAGCTTGTATTACAGTACAAGTTGTAATAAAAAAAAGTTGTAATAAATCTATTCTATCACCATCTGTTGAGGGTGGGGGCAGTGATCCTGATCTCCGTGGGAGATATTCTGCTAATGGGCCATCCATTGAAACCAGGTGGGGCATTGCTCTTTACCTTTTCACAACTCATCCTTCCTTCAGGGAGGTATCTTCTGCTAATGGCCCATTAAGTCCCACTGTAGAACTGACAAGATTTCTTCATCCCATTAGAAGTTGCTCCAGCCAGGGGGAAGAACCCAACATTTCTTACCAAGATAAAACCAGAGGTTTCAGGACACTAAAGCAGCCCTTTTTCTCCTGGACTCCACAGGAAAACTGGACTTTTCCACATCATCACTGGATATTCGGAAGGAAAGTGCACCCTTCTCCAGGACCACTGCTTCAACTGAACCACATCTATCACTGCATAAGGACTACAGCCACCATTAAATCAGACTGCTATCAACACCCTGCGGGAAGGGAAGGGAAGGGAAGGGAAGGGAAGGGAAGGGAAGGGAAGGGAAGGGAAGGGAAGGGAAGGGAAGGGAAGGGAAGGGAAGGGAAGGGAAGAATCTGGCTGGATCCTAAGGATGACTATTGGAACCAGTGTTTCTCAAGACTGAAAGCCATGGGTGCCAAGGCAATGGATAGGGTACAAACCCAAGCTGCCCTGCCCCAGAACTCATATAACACCCAGGAGTGTAGCATGAAGATACACTATGGGGAATTTTCTGTCTCACTTCTCAGATCCTCTGAACGGATTGTTTTATGGGCTGAAAATAAATTGGAGAAGAAGGAAGTACCTAATTTGTTTCGTAATAAGTTTGTTAGGCAGCTTGGTACCTGGTAAGAAAACATAAGAAATCAATAAATCATCAGTATTTTTTACCTAAAGTTTTCTTCCAATTTCTTCTTGTCCTCATTAAGTTATAAATTATATTCCTGTCTTACAGGCCAGCTGAAAGAAGGCTTCATCATTAGAAATATATGCAGCAGCAGTTTTTGCAGATAGAAACATTTCAGACATAGTAATCACCTGTTAGTGATTTTCTTTAGAGTATTTGGAAGTTTATATATGTGAATCTGTAATTCCTTTATCCTCTGCTTTTCATCTGCCTCTGTTCATTCCATAAGTTAACTTGTATTTCTTCAAATAAAATATTATTCCATCTGTCCTAGACAAAACTATCTCCTTAATTGTGAATATTTTAAAGATGTCACTGTGGACTTTCTGTTTTCCCATGCAATTGCATCCTGTGATGATTTCCAAATTGCATTATCTCAAAAATTCATCCATCACATTTACAATGTGGGAAACAAAAACAAGATTATGAAACTCTTGGATCTGGATTTAACTACTGAGTGTCTCAGCAGTTATGTTGAATAGTAGAAATAATACCATATTTTATTTAAATTGAATTTCCAAGTAGTGGCTGCAATGGCATAAAATTATGGAAGAGTAGCTGAGAAGATTAAGTATTTTTGGCTTATAGTGGTAGCAGAATACTTGCCCTCAAAAAAAAAGTTTAACCCATTAGATTCCACTGTGGCCCCTTAGCTTTTCCCTGTTTGTGTAGGCATAATTGGAATGGTGACCCTTGTGCTGTTTTCTTGTTTTCAGGGTGGTTCCTGTCCATATAACTGCATACCGTTTGCCTGTCAGCCCAGTCCACTCCTTGCTCACATGTGGGTTGTCATCTCACTTTCCTATTGCAGCTCCCCTCACCAGTCTGTTGTCAAGGATGCTTTCCTCCTCTGTGCTCAGGTGGATCCTGTCTCTTTCCAGCATTCCTTGATCAATAAAAAAGCCTGTGGTGATAAAAGGCGCCTTACTGTTGACATCAGCCATGCAACTCATCCCGGTCCATGGAATTGTCCTTCCCTTCCCAGGACTTTTCCCTTCTTGAGTAGAATCAAGAAGACATCACCTAAGATCCCTATGTCTTTGATCACCACCTCTAGCACCATGCAGTCATGCCTGATGTGCTCCACTTCTCTCCTGTACTGATCTATGGTGTACATATGAAAAAGCAGCAGGGCAAGCATCAGCAATCTCACTGCAGCTCCCTAAGATCTACCCTGGCAGCAGCAAATCTCCCCAGACAGCAGGATGCGTCAGCAGATGAACAGACAAAACGTGAAGGTCATCCCCATCACAAAACAGATGAAGGTCAGGTAGTAGCCATCTGACACATGTTCATCAAAGCAATGCTCAGAGGGAACATAAAACACTCCTTCTAACTCTATCTTACTTTGGTAAAAGCACAGCAATTCTCACGGGTACTGAATGTTACTTTTTTTCCCCTTAACATAGCACATTCCAATGCAAACAAAATAAACAACCTAATAGCATCATTATTCTTAGTAACTAACTGAACATTCAAAATGGTAAGAATTCAAAAGAAGAAAAGAGGGAGTGAAAAAAAGCAAAAACAACTACACAAAGATGAATAAAGGATCTAGCTAAATAAAATCAAAATGCTATCATGTTGTCTGTTTCCAAAAGACAAATTTTCTCAGGTATGTCGACAGAAGGCATTTTCCTGCTTCCTTTAGCAATGGTAAGACTTTTAGGTGGACTATTACTTCATACTATTTACCCTATTAAAATAAGTTTTCACACAAATGGGAGAAAATTGAGATGAGAATAAGAACTGATGAAATTTAGAATCACGAACTGAGAAGAAAAGTTGAAAGAAATGTGTTTGTTTAGTGCAAAGGTATCACAGAAGCATAGAATCATAAATGTCTTGGGCATGAAGGGACCTTAAAGATGGTTTAATTCCAACCCTCTTGCAGTGGGCAGAAACAACATCCACTTTTCCTTCAGAAAGGAAGAGGAGATATCTCTTGTAGTCCCAACAGGGCTGGTTTGGTTTCTTTCCTTTTAGCGTTTTACACTGAAGGGGAATCAAATCCTTACTTCATCATAACAGATAAAAGGTAAGAGAAGCAGCATTTAACAGGTCAATAAGCACAGCAAAGTGTGAAAAAGGCATCTTCACTCATCTCTGTCCTCTTGCTTTCTAATTAGGTGCTGACAATGTGGCTGACACCGTGAAGATACAGAGATAATTCTGGCTCAGGGGAGCTCAGCATCTAAGAGCCAAAGAATGAAGATCCCTCAGGATTAGTTCTTGCTTCCACGTGCTTTAAAAGTCTGATAATTTTTCACTGTGGACCTATGAATCACATTCTAAATTGAGACAGAGATAAATAGAAAGCAAGTTATTTCAGGTGAATAGGGACTTGAAAAAAACTATGCAACGTGCTGCTTTTGGCAGGCAGAAGAGCATTAATATAGAAATAAGTGCTGAGTGGCATGGATATCATCACACCAGCCAAGAATAGAAAAGCTCTGTCTCTGCTATCACAGAAGAGGTTGATCACTCTATTTAAAAATGGGAGTACTTCATAGTACATCTAGGATTTAAATACTCTATTAATGAACTTCCATTCTTATTCTGAGTTCTTAGCAAAACATATCCCCTGAGAAAATGCTCCATTGTCACTGATTGACAGAAATAACAGTTGACCCACAAATTTAAAAAAAACAAAACAAAACAAAACAAAAAAAAACCAACAAAAATCACAACCCAAAACCCAAAACCCCACAATTCCCAATTTCAGAACTGGAAAAAAGAAAAAAAAGAAAAAAAAAAAGGTAGACCTCACCCTCCCAGATCCCCAGTACCAACAAAAACCCCAATGAATTATGCAACTCCGAATAATTCACACTGTGGATATAAAAGCCACTACATCAAAATAATATTTTCCCTTTCCACTCAGAGCATAGCACAGAAATTTTAAAGTCAAACTAACACCTAACACTATTTTAACACCTAACTGAAATAGAATTACTGAGAACATAAACATTTTTCCAAATATAAAGAAATTCTTGTTAAAATTAACAGTTTTGAAAAGGCAAATATACAAACACAGGACTAAAACATTCCTAGTAATTATAACTTAATTTGTTTTTAATGTAAATAAACAAACAATACTGTTCTGCCGTAAAGGCCAGTTTTTAATTAAAAAGTTTATATATCATCAAATTCTTCACAGCTGAAGACTTTCAACTTTCTATCTAGATGTGTAGCAAAGGCAGGTACACAGTAGATCAATATCAGTTTATGGTCTCTCTAACGGTGCTTATTATATTTTATATTTTAAGTTAAATTTCCATTGTAAATTTGCTCATTGTCCATTTTAAGATTTCTGATCCAATTTATCTGATTGAGTTCTGCCTCACAAAGCCTTTTTAATAATTTCTGCTCCTGTTAAATTTGAAATCATCAACATTCTGATTACATTTCAGTGAAAACTTTAAAACTCTTAATTCAGGGACTACTGTATTTTGAAGCAATGCAGCTAACCATTAATAGGGCTAAGTGGTTTTGAAAGGATGTGTGAAGCACATGAAGCCAGATGAACTTATCAGTACTTCTCAATGCAGCATGAGTCAGAGGATAGTTTGTGGTTGTGTAGGAGGCATTAATAAGGTGGTCTGGCAATGGGAAAATTATTGTGCCGAACAGCAGCTGACAAAGAAATTCTTTGTACTTTCAATAAGGTAGGACAGAAAAGGGTAAGAGAATCACTCTTGGGCAATGACTATAGAAAGTTCTAACCAAGTAGTAATGGTACATCATGTATCATCACAGATATGAGCGTGCAATAGGAAGAAAGTTTTGTATAGTGTCTGTACAGGGAGCTTAAAATATATCCATTAAGTTCAACAGAGCCCTGGACCTGGAAGACATTTTCAATGCAAATTATCCCAAATTTATTTTACCAGACTGGGAACAAGACAGGAATACACTTCAGATTTGAGAAGTCTAAAGTTCTAGATGTATAGATATTAATGGAAACCACATTTTTAACCCAATATTTTTTTGACCTTGTCTTAGCTTTTCTGTTTATATACCCTCATTGTAATGTTCCATGGAGTCAAGTACAGCTGAAAAACAACAGACTAAGAACTTTAGGCTGACATGTACATAACAAAACCTGAATTTCCTGGCCAGAATAATTCCTTAAATTCTTCTTCTGTAAGTTGATACTTTATTCATACTTCTAAAAAATCCCATCACAGATGAGTAACTTTTGTAACTGATGGCTTTAATAGAATAGAAAAGAACCAAAGGACTAAAGACAGGATGAAGCAAATGAATGTATCCATACCTCAAGTAGCCAAATTTAAAGAAATACCTGCCATTTGAAATTAAAGTTTCAAAACCTGCAGCTTCAAATATATTTTCTTCCAGTCAGCAAGTTAATGAATTAACATATATTTAATGATCAATGATTCCTGTGTGACATCTTCAATTCTAATGCTTCTTCTATTAATAGTGACTTCAATCTCTGCTCCTCACATTTTATGCTGAACTTCAAATCAGTTCTCAGATATACATACCTAAGTATTATACATGAGAAACTACAGACCACTTTTAAACTGTTCATTAAGAATGATGGAATAAGGATACTGACTATTCTTACACAATCAGTGTATCTTAGAAAATATATAAAGAATTTTTCTCTGAAAGTACGAGTTTTGTCTGCTTAGTGCAGGAGAATTTGTGACTCATAAAATGTGGGAACATCGAGGATAAAAAAAAAGTCCCTTGAATTCAGTTCTGAAAACTGTTGCATATGTGCTCACTCTGCAGGAAGAAAAAAAAAAAGAAGAAACCTTAGATTCACCCAGCTGGCAAGTATCTTCCTGTGGGATAACTAGAGAGTTCTTTACCCATACATTCATGTGTAAAAGAGGCAGCACGAACTCTCAAGTTCCTCATAATTATGGTGCAGAATTTCAGCACTGCACCCACATGTAAGAATATCCTGTAGCTACATAATATGTGAAGTTTCTGATATAATATCCTGAATATTACTTCTTTTCTGCCAGTCTGTTTCAGTAACTGTTTCAGCCACTGCCTTTAAAAGAAAGCATGGCTAACTGTGCAGTCTGCAAGAGTTCCCTCTCAACTTTTTCACAAATGCCATGGGAAACATTCAGCCAAAATTCATGGCAAAAGAAACAATATACGTCTAAGACTTTTTATTATATATTCTGATAAATCTCCAGGACCAAGTTAAGACCACATCTAGCTAAAAAAATATCAATAATGACTGTGTCAAAAATTTTATTTAAGTGGTGATTTATCACCAATTCTAGGTCTTCCATCTACCAACAAGAACAGTACATCAAGAGAAGATCTCTGCAATGAGAGTTATGGTCTCCTGTGTCTCCTAAGGTCTCAGGTCCTTATGCCAGCAGCCATAATTATTTTATCCTCACTTTTGTGTCTGATTGAAAAAGAACGGTGTTCACCCCACTCAGACCATGGTGGGGAGAATTTCTGTTTTGTGACCAGAGACTGAGCCACAAGAAGAATCCCAAATAGAGTTTCTCTAGTATTATTTTGACACCTCAGACACTATAAATCTGATGTGTTTTCTTATTCACTCAATAGCGTCTTTACCAAAAAGTGCAAACACCATGGACATTCTTTCTATAAAGACAATTTTAAAGGAAAATATATAGAGATATTGTCAAAATACTAAGAAAAACATGCTTAATTTTTTTCCAAATACCTGATTTCTTTCTTCACTTTCTGCTTTTGTTTTTAAAAGCTAGCCGTGATCCCAAACCTTTTTTAACATCTTGATCTTGTAGTGACAGGGTTTTGTAATCACTTGAATTTCTGGATCTGTGACACTGCTGTCACCATTAGATACTCCTTGAAATCTTCACTCATTAAGGATAAGCACTCAAGGATTCAAACTATGCAGATCAGAATCACTCTAAATTTACTCACTTTGTATTCATACTTTTAAAAATTATATAAAGCACATGGGAAAGCAGAATCAGACTCATGACCTCTGTTGATTACCAGGAATGAAGCATTAGAACAACTTTGAACAGATTGAGTGCAGAAACACTCATTGTTTTGCAAGACAGCAAAAGTTAGTCCAATATACTTTATTCAAATTTATGTAAATGCAAGCAGATATGATTGACATGTGGAGAACATTTCACATTTAGTCTAGTTAAGAAACCTCCATCATGAGCATAATGCCATATGGCATTATTTCCATTTATTTCTGCTATTTCCTTTCAATGGAAATTTTGAAAGCAAATCATATATTCTACATCTATATTCTGCTGTCAGCTTTCATTGAAGTATGCACTGCAGATTCCTCAATGGCATAGTTACCTGCTTAAGTTGGCACAGGAATGTCTCTGTGTCCAACATTAACAGG
>VRYO01001463.1:55836981-55908010 GCA_009812075.1 Sialia sialis
CCTGGGTGGGGCCCGGGGCCACCGTGAGCTGCTGGGAGCTGGCGGGCCAGGGGACCATCAGGAGCTGGGGGGCTGCCGGGAACGGGGGGTGGGGGGCACGGCCCAGCCCGTGCCGTGCCACCGGGAAGCGGAGCTGTGAGGGGCCGGGCCGGGCAGAGCGAGCGGGCAGGACTGGGAGTGCCCCCTCTGCCGCTCAACAGGAAAAAAAAAAAAAGAAGGAAAAAAAAAATATGCAGCTTATCACCCGGTGCGGCTTATTTATGGACAAATGCCATGGACTTTCCTACAACCCGGAAGTGCAGCTTATAACCAGGTGAGGTTTATAAGTGTGAAATTACTGTAATATACCAAGACTCCAATTATTTCTTATGTGAATCTTTTAGAACAAGATCCATATACAGGAAAATATGAGACTAACACTCATCTTTCTCAATATTCTTACACTGGTGCAGAAAGAAAACCAAAAAACAACACTTTAAAGATGAACACAAATGTCCTAATTTTACAGGTTGGAAGACAAGAAAAAATATGTGTCTGGTGTCAGCAAGCTAAAATATTGTCTACATGGATGTGAATTTGAAGTTTACAGTTTATTTAATCACAGCAACATGTCATCCAGGAGTTAAAATACTTGGTACTGACAAAGTTGCTGATAAAGTAAGATCAAGCACAACTGATAACTGTTGTACTATGACTACTTCATAAATAAATACATTGTCTAGAGTCTGGTTTTAATAAAATATTTCATTTGCAGTGTAGATTAAAGCTTTACTGATGATACACTTCATTCTCCTCAGATCAGATTATTTTTATACACATCTACCAGGAGCTGAACAGGATTGTTCTCAGAAGTCTTGATTCTTTAAATGGAAAAGGATTAATTTCTATTCAAAATTATTATCTACCTTTGTAGCTGATTTATATAGACATACTTGAAACATGAAGGGTTTGCTGTTGATTAAGGTTTCTTTCTTAGTGAGAGAAATGCCAGATGCTGAGAATACTATACCCTACAGAATCACTTTTAAAAACTTACCTCCGGTACCAAAGCCACTTTTTGAGTTGTTTACAGGGTACTCAAATCTGTAAGGTGATTACCTAACAGAGGTGTTGGACTGAAGGAGATCATCCCTCAGGAAGGTGACTGTCTTGTTTCTTGCATCATTTAAGATTAACTCTAGCAGAGACGTCCAGGAGAAAACAGCTGGTAGCAGTGCTGCCTTGGCCAGAAAAAGGACTAAATGAGCTTCCAGATCTCTACTGCTTCTGACATTCAGAATTATATAGAGAATGAACACACTGTGAATAAGGGCTTTGCAGGGCCAGAAGTCAGGTGGGATTGAACCAAATAAGAGATCTGTTCTGCATATCTTTCAAATTCTAGGAACTGAAATTTCCTTTTGATCTTTCATTTAGTAGCTGGGAAATAAAATGGAATGTTGAATGGCATCTATTTTCACTCTGGAGAATGGGGAAGAGGAGTATAATCTTTCTACATTGAGACTAACAAATTAACAAAACAATAAGACCAACTGCTGCTTATCTTTTGAAGGGTATTCTGTCATATGTACATAATGATTCTTCTAGGTTTTCAGCTTTCAGTTAAGCCATGTTGAATAGGCATGCATGGAAAATTACTAGGAAAGTGTTCTTTCTCCTGTTAATCATGGGGCTGAAAGGGAAACCAAATGGGATGAGTGGTCAGGTAATTACAGAGTTTTTGGAAAGTACAGTAATTTCCCACTGATAAGTCGCACCTATTTCATTGAAGAATCGAGCCAATCCCGGAAGTGCGGCTAATCACCAGGTGCAGGTTATTTATGGACAAATTCTGGTGAAAGGCCAACCTGGAAGTGCGAGCCGGCCGGGTGGGGAGCTGCCACGGCCGGCCAGGGATGGAGCCGCTGCGGAGCCGCTGCCGGGTGGGCGGTGAACCGGAGCCACTGGTGAGCGGGTGGCAAGCCGCCGCCGGTTTTGTGCAGCGACTTGGTGGGCCACCAGCACTTCACGCAGCGACAGGAGCCCACCACGGCTCTTTGTGCGGTGACAGGAGCCCGCTGTGCCACGATGTCTTTGCGCGGCGGGGGCAGCCCACTGGCAGGGAGCCGTGGCAGCCAGTGCTGGGAGCAGGAGTGCTGGGGCCCGTGGCACGGGGAGGGCACCTGGGCTGCGTTTAAAGGCTTTGCCGGTCTGTGAAAACTGTTTGCAAATTGAGCACCTGACACCAAACCCTGCGACTGCGCGATTCTGTTACTAACTCGTTACTTTGTTGCACATGGATCCTCGTTTTTAAAAAACGAATAAAAAATGCAGCTTATCACCTGGTGTGGCTTATTTATGGACAATTCCATGGTCTTTCCGGCTACCCAGAAGTGCAGCTTATAACCAAGTGTGGTTTATGAGTGTGAAATTACTGTGCATGGACAGCTACACAGAAAGTACATGGGCATAGCTAGATTTTTTTCCTCTCCTTCTTCCCTTTTCTATTTTTAAAACAGTTTTCTTTTAAAGAAAATTTGCAATTCCAGATGCTCCCTGAATTGGCATAGATTTCTGTCTTGCAAATATCTGAAACGTTTAAAAAATTGTTACCTGAGTAATTTGTATTACTCTGACTGAGTAATTTCTATTACCTTTTTCAAAATACCATCTGGCTTAGTCACAATGGAGAAAATGTTAGTTCTAGTGGAGACCATCATCTTTCAAAGTGCTCTTGATGAAGGATAAGGATATTTTTAAAACAAATCATTCCATTGTATTTGTCTTAAGTATGCCATAAACTGGATGCAAGACAGCTGTATTTTCCTTACGAGTTACATTAAGTTTCATCCAGGATGTCTGGATTATCACAGCTTTTTTTTATATATATGCACTGCAGTTTCACTTTCTCAGTAAACTTTTCAGATGAATCTGCAAACTATGCTTCCATGTTGGCTAAAGTATACTCAGAAAATCAGCTCCAGTATTAACATAACTGAAAATGAAATTCATAGAGAAACCCAGAAAAATCTTTGGTAGCACTACAAGCAAAACACTGCAAAAAAAGTTTGCTGAAAAACACTGCAAAATCTACAAATATTATTACTTCTAATTCGTGCATGTCACTGAGCTGTTAAAATTTGTCCAAGACCCACTACTAAATTGAGATTATATCTGTTGTGATATGATAAAAGACTAAAAGATGCTATCTAGGAATAAGACAGCAACCTTGCTTCCACAAAGCCAGAGGCCAATAATAAAAAGAACTGTGCGGTCCCTTTCAAAGAGCATGGAATCAGTTGTGATTCGCACACACATGGTGTGACATGATTTTATTCAATCTCTGCACATCTAGTGCCCCCCCCTAACAGGATATGTTCACTTTTGGAATATGAAAAACACCATGTGCTTTTTAATCTCACATTCTGAGAAACACCAAGTTGGAAGTGCAATTGCATCAGAAAATGCCTAAATTCCCACCAAAATCAATCTCAGAAGAAAGTTTTCATTACCAATGGATCTATAGCAATATGCATAGATACTGTAATAACTGATGAAGTAGGGATCTTCAAAGTTCATCACCAGAAGTAAACAGATTTTTTCCATGCTATGTATTCAAAATGAACTGTTTTTTCACACCACAGTTCGACATTTATCTGTTATTCAGGGATTAAAAAATCTAAAGAGAAGATAAGACAGTTTCTATCGGCCATAAATTAGTGACTAGTTATAAAAATTAACATCTTAAGGTCTGAGGACTTATTTGTGATGATAAGTCATGAGGTATTATTTTGGGATCAAAATTATGCAGCTTGAAAATTCTTGTTCAAAGGTGTAAGAATCCTGAGTATTCATGACTCATGTTGAAATTTGTCAAAACAAGGCTCATTCTTACATTTTTAATTGATTTTTCTTGGGATAACTGCAAGCATTTTTGCACTTTGGCAAAACATATTTTTATGGAGCTGCTGGAAATTGGAACAATATTATTAATTTGAAGTCAAAAGTAAGCTTGAATCAATCTATTAAAATTATCTAATGAATAAATTAGTGTAATTTGAACAAATGCTTGGCAATAGAAGTTAATATTTCAGGTAAGTAAAATCTTGCACAAGCTTAAGAAGGACTCAACATCAGAGCTGTTTAAAACACCTCCCACAACACGACAACTTGACTGGAAATTAGAATCTGCATATATTAATCTTGATAACACTAGGCATCTTTTAAGATACTATAAAACACAGTTCTTTTCCAACCTAAATGATTCTAGGATTTTCAGTGTTTCTAATTACCCCATTTTGCCACTGTAATTCCACATAGTTACAGTTACACTTATTTCTACTTCACTTTACCAACAAATAGAATTCAACAAATGCTGAATAAAGAAATACTACTCCATACAACTTTTTAACTCAAAAAGTACTACCTGAATATACTTAGTTTTAGAAACCAATAAAAGCTAACATATAAATACATGATTAGTAATGTCTTTTTGTCAAAATTCAGAAAAAACTTATAAACGTTACTCTTCTCAATCTCTTAAGCTGACATGATTCTTGTCTTCCTGTTGTCTACAACAATTTTCACAGAAATTTCAAGTATTCTATTAATTTTCTTCTTATGGAGATTGACTCTGTGGGAAAGAAGAAATCTGAGTTTCAGTGGAAGCTGTCAATAAACCTTGGGGTTTTTTTCATTTTTCTTTCATTGTGATTTTTTTCCTTTTATAAGTGATTTCCTTTTATTTCTGTTCCTGTGTGGGAAATCATGTTTACAGTTGTACGTAAGTGAAATTGTTGCATTTACTGTATTCCCCTGAACAGGATTGGGTTTTTGTTTTATGAGGGGGTGGTATACTTTGAATTCATAGAATCATGGAATGGTTTGGGCAAGAAGGGACCTTAAAGACCATCTAGTTCCAACCTACTTGCCATGGGCAGGGACACCTTCCATGAGACCAAGTTGCTCAGAGTCCTGTCCAACCTGTCTTTGAATGGTTACAGGAATCCACAACTTGTCAGGGAGAACTACTCCTGTGTCTCACCACATTCACAAATTCACCAGATGTGTTACAAATAAAAAAGAAAATCTTAAAATATAGAATAATATTTTATGCAAAATATTCTCTTAAAAGCCTGAGCTTAGTTTTTCAAATTATTTTAACACAACAATTAAAATTGTTATTGACTTTGTTTCTTCATTTGTGTAGTTTTTATTCCAGTTACTTCAATATTCTGGGAATCTCATCAAGTACTGGAACTTCACAGAAGTGCAGGCTTTGAGGATTAATAAAGTCTTAGGACAGGACACAGGTTTTTTTAAGCAGCTGCATATTTCCTAAGAGTACTACTTATTTACATTTTAATTGAGCAATTGGAATTGTCATGCACAATTCAAAATCTGGATTCATAGGGTACACCTAGATAGTCAGTAGCCCCTCTGATGCTCAGTATAAAAATCTAAATGGAAGATAATTGAACTGAAAACAGAGCCTCATTTTATTTGCATGACAAAGTTATCTTTCCAAATAGATCAAAAGATTAATTTACATTTAGCTTGTTTCA
The DNA here is from genome assembly GCA_009812075.1 of Sialia sialis. Lineage (NCBI taxonomy): Eukaryota > Metazoa > Chordata > Aves > Passeriformes > Turdidae > Sialia > Sialia sialis. The sequence continues at coordinate 55,842,525 of VRYO01001463.1, forward strand.
GGAAACACAGAAGCATTACTGATAATAAAAGCAGGAAATGGGAAGCTTTAGATACTATACTGCAGATTTTGTATTTGAAAGGATTTATGAGTCAACACGGTCAGATTCCTGGATACTCTGTGGCATTACAGCCTTTAAATCTGCACCATTGGAACTATATGGATCCTGCATTTAAATCTTCAACCTTCTGGCTGGCAGTCCTCACATTGCATTTGCAGAACAGGCAAAAAAAAAGGTACATACATATCTAACCTGAAATGTTATTCTTTATGCAATAATACATGTGCATATAGTAGTTTACAGATGAGTGGTGTTCCACAAAATCTACAGTGGAATGAAAAATATAAACATATGTTAATTTCTTTACTATTGTTATTACAAATGATTTTTTCACACATCTGTTTTCTCATACTGAAAATAAGATATATTCAGGATGTCTCCAAAATGAAGACATATTCCCTTAAATGAAAATTATTTTTCAGTTATATGTCTATATAGATAAATTGAAATTTTATTGCTCTGAATTTCTTGTTCATTTCTCTCCATCTGGCAGTGAAAGCAAAACAGAAGTTAAGAAATAATTTTCTAACCCCTTGTGATGACTAAGTATTGATGATACATTGATGTCTAAGGACATTTATTTGCTCTACAACAGACACAATCACTACAATTGTCAGGAATTCTTGGGCAGCTGGCCCCAAGGACAGGATCCCTCATCATATCTGCTACAAAAATATCCTGTAACCAGGGCAATGCTGGGTCTCCCACCTAAAGGCTGCAATTGGAGTCCTCTCTGGACACCAGTACAAGTCCCCTAGAGAGACAAGGGCAACATATCTGCAAGACATAAATGAGAAAGCTGTAGGCAGAGTGAAAGTGGATTCCACTCATACAGTTTGGAAGTAGACACATAAAACATCATATTTTTACAGGAGATGTAACCTATGAAAATACATATCTACCATCTCCACACTACCCACCTGGACAGTTAATGTAAGAAAAAAGCCTAATGTGCAGCTCCCTCGCAGCTTCTCCTCATTCCTCCCTTACCTCTAACCCTCTTTTCTCCCTACCCACCCACACTGAAAGGCTGGAAAACCCATGCAACTCTGACCGTTTATGGATACAAGACTCACAACAGCAGCAGCACATCTCACAGTCACTCCATCACTTGAGCAGTTCTTTGGTCTCTGCCTCTCCATTTCTCTGCCCATCTTTCCCCACAGCCAGGCTCTTCTTTCCCAATTATCCCATTTTCTCTCCAAGCTTTGAACCCCAAAGTAAAGGGAGGGAACACTCACAAACAAGCCACATTTAATTGAAGTAATTGGCTAAATGCCAATTATAGTTTGACAATAAAAGCAGAACAGTGGAATTTTCCAGCTTAATGTAAAACTGATGTGGTTTAAAGAAAAAAGGAAACAGCAAAAAAGATCATGCAGCAAACACAATGCATATCTACAGCTTGGATTTTAATCATGAGTTGAACATACATCTTCAGAGACCCTGGGTGAGTCATTTCATTTCCTGGTGCATTAATTTCCCAAATTCCAATACATAGATAATATGTAATGAATGCTGCTGTTTCAAAGCATGTCACAATAATCTCCATAATGAGGTTTTTAATAGAAATTTCTATAAAACTGTGAAGAATAAAACACACATATAGGACCAGCAAATATGTTAATACCTTTTTTAATGATTCATTAGTATCCAAGATTTAACAGATAGGCCTGCAGCAATAATTCAGAAAGTGTGGCAAATATTCTTGCAGAAGGCTGTTACCACCAGAAAGAAAGGCCTTGACTGTGGCAGTGCAGTGGAGCAGGAGACAGCCAGAAGGAGAACCACCCCAGCTAACACTTCTTTACCTGCAAATATGACCAACTGGAAAATAGCCAAGACAAAAAGGCTCTTTAGTTTCAATGGCTTTTGAGTGAAGGTAATGAAGTGAGTGGGCTGGGAGGAAGGAGGCTTTAGCAATTTCACAGCTGCAGTGAGCACCCCTGTAGTTTAGCTCTAGTCCTGTAGAAGTCAGGTTAACTAATCCAGAACAAAAGTTCGTTGACACAGGATGTCCCTTTTTCTCTACGGATGAGGGTCCACCATCAAGAAAAATGCCTCTTTTTCCATGCACCATTGTTTAAGTGGATGGCTCAGTGGTACAGATGGATAAAGGCACAAAAATTCAATTTGCTTTTTCCTATTCTGCATGTAATTTAATTGCACAATAAAACACCCCAAACTGGATTAATCTATAGGCATGCCTTATTCGGTAACATAAGGGATAGAATTCTTCAGTATGTATTCTTTAACTTCAAAGGAGAAGTTAAATGGACATTAAATATTCCTACAAGGAGAAAGAAAATATTTGTAAATTAAATACAGTCACATTTTGGGGCTATCTTGATAAAGATGATTCAGAGAAGAAAATAATTGAATCGAAGAGACTTTTCCACATGTAAAAAAGTAAAGAAAACATCATCTACCTGCTCAACTTCTCAATAATTTTTTTATTCTTAAATGTACTGGCCTGCAAGAGGTAATGTTATATAAATCATAGTTTTACAACATGCTTCAACCAAAAAGAAAAAAAAAAATTGCAAGAGGATATGAATTCAGGAATCTTAAATAAATGTCAATGTTTCTGCATTTTAGGAATGGAAAAATTACTTGTATTTTTAGTTATTCATCCTAACATAACACTGAATACTTAAATGTGACAGTGTCGTGGTTTATGCATGTATTCTCCAATTTAGTGTTCTCATTTCCCCCTCCCCTGCAATGGGCTGGAGAGGAGAATTGGAGGCACAAGAGGTAAAGATCATGGGTTGAGATAACAACAGCTTACTGGAAACAGCAATGAGATAAGAAAACAGTAGCAGTAACAATATTAACAGCAAAAATGCACAAGAGAGGTGCGCAAACAAATGTGCAAATGCTCACCACTGCACCTCCCCCTGCGTCTGAGGTAACACTCAGACAATAGTAGCAGGACCTTTATCTGAACTCCAATTCTTGTCACAGCAGCATAACTTACAGCCCAGGTTCCAGGTACCCCAGAGGTATATTCAGGGGTGTAGCTTGGTGAATGAAGATGCCATCAGTCCCTCACAGCACTGTGAGGGCTGCTGTGGAGAAAACTAACTCCATCTCAGCCAGACCCAATGCACATGGAGAGGGCTGAACATGCCTGCCTGTGGGAAATGGGGAATGGATTCCTTGATTTTTCTTTGCTTGCACAAGCAGCTTTTGCTTTTCCCATTAAACCCTGTTCTCTCAAACCATGAGCTTTCTAGCTTTTCTAACCTTCCAATTCTAGCCCTGATCCCACTGGCTGGGGAGTGAGCAAGCAGTTGTGTGGGGATGAACTCCCAGATGGGGTTAAGCTGTGACACTGATGTCAAGGTTAGAGGCCACCAAAATAAGAGTATTTTCACAACTTTTTCAGGGAGAGTATATGTGTGTAATGGATGTGATCTGAATGTGTAAAAGATGCATTTAGTGACAGGTGGCTCATGGTGAGACGTACTATGGCATAAATGTCTCATTTGAGCAGTGGAAGAAGCACCACTGCTGAGCAATTTCTGAACACCATGAAGCACTACTGCTACCAAGTCTCAAGTGAAAGGTGTGCTGGTAGGAGATAAGAAAGTTTGTGGAATTTTCAAATTCAATGTGTAAGTAACATTCCTTTGATGTGTTCATGGCCAGAGTGTCTGCCTGGACTTGTCAAACTTAAGGGAAGTTCATCTGTCCAAGTGTGAAGGGGAAACCCTTAAAGCAGCCATTCATTCATTCTCTGCATTTATAGAAAACAAAAGTGAAAAACAGGATGGAAAAGTGAAGATGCTTGTGAAGGCAATTAAAAAAGCCAAGTTGATCTACTTATAAAAGGGAGAGAAAACCCCAACAAATAAACCAAATCAAATATTCATTTGATTTATTTTTATATTTTTATTTACATGATTGCTTAATGATAAAAATTATCGTCACACATTTTTCTTCAATCTAAACCTTTTCTGTTCAGTGATCTTGGTTGTAAATGTCTGCTACTGATTAGGTCAATAAGGTATCTGAAATTTCCTTAGAAATATTTTATTAATTTTTATTAATTCTTCTATTTTTGTAATAGGAAAATAGTACTGGATTTGTACTTAAAATCTATTGATAAGCAGTCTTTGCATTTCTATCCCGTAATAACATGAAAGAAAACATTTGAAATATATGGAAAAAACCTAATTCACAAAAAAAGGAGTAAAGTACAATTGGCTCTCAAATTATATAATGTACTAATACTGCATAGTTGACTATGTTTATTTCTTTCAATTTAATTTTTGTATTCCTGCTGAAAGCTCTGATTTTATTAGTTTGCAAAAAGTGATGTTTTTTGCAAAAATATGAAAGTTTCATTTTAATAAAAGAAAAATCAAAGCAGAAAGGCTTCAAGGTTCTCACAAGGTTTTCTGTTTTTGGGACAGGAAATGGAACTTTCTGTTTCAGAGTACAGCCATCTTCATACACCTATTATTCTTCCTGAATTATCCTTTTCCTAGTTCAACACTTCTTTTTATTTCCATCATGCTGCTAAAAACACCCTGCTAAAAGTCTGTTTAAGGAAATGAATGTTGCTGGACTTTTTTCTCTTTCTGGCACAGGCTTACAGAGCTGTTTCCTAAACAATGCCCTCAAACACAGCCTGGATGTGAAAACTTCCTGCAGAGGCAGTTCACTTGAGGCTGAGGCTATCCTTAATTATAGGATGTTTTCAGCTCAGAAACTTCTCTGAGAAAGACCTCTAACTTTTATAAGGCAAAGAAGCTTATGAGTTTTCAAATGCCTTCAAAATGGAGGCAGAAAGTTAAAGACATCAAACAGTGCATCTTTCCTATATGGCATCCTTAACTCTTTTTTGTTGATGCATCCAGGACCTGAGAGGTGACCTTTCTAGCAAAGTTATCTCATGCATCTTCTTTTTCTTAAGCCCTTTTTGTTTCCCTTTATTGGGAAAAAGCTTGGTAAACAGCAAAGTGATAGTTAATCATTTTCTGCTAGTGCACATCTCTGCTACAAAATCAATTCAAGCATACAATGCTATCTAAAATTTCCCCTCTACACACACAAACACACACACACACAGAAAATGAAAAGCAAGTAAGACCACCCCAAAAACCAAATGCCAAACACAAATATCCTGGTTTCCTGACAAATGCCTTGGAAGAATGCATGGACACTACTTTCTTTTCCACTTTCTGATCTTGGACTGGCTTTAAATGTTGGGAGAGGTACAAAACCAACCACACAAACTCCCCCTTGAAAGAAGCATTTTTCAGAAAAAACAAGTGAACTCCTCCCCTAAAACTGCCCTGCTTAGAGATATTCAAAATAGAAAACAAAAAAAAACATTTGCTAGCAAACTTTTGAATGAATCATGAAATAAATTCTGCCCAGTCTAAACCTTGGAAAGGGTTTAAGAAGGACACAGAAAGTATGTAAAAATAATTATATCCTATCAAATCTTTACATATGCAATGAAATGAAAAAAATAACCAAAACCTAAAGAAAAAATTACAATTCTAGCCTATTGTAACAAATTAAAGTAGATATTTTTGGCATTAGTTTGGGCTTTTTTAACCTTTCCACTCAAAATACAGTGATAAATGTCAATCCTCAAGTAAAATTCCCCTTCCTACTAAAATTCCCAAAAGAGGTATTTCTTACACATGTTGTTGTTTTGCAGAACTTCATTTGTTTAGACAAAGCCAAACAAAACAGTAGAGCTTTTAAAAGAAAGGTATCATAGTCAGCTGTGAATAAATGGAGCCAAGGAGTATCTGCTGCAATCATTTGTTTTAGAAGAAGTAGCATAATTGTGCCATAAACTCCTGCCTGATCCACTGCAACATATTACATCTGTTTTATGCTAATGTAGTTCCAAAGAAATCAATGATATTTATACTGACATAAAGCTGTGGTGAGTCATACTCTCAATTAGTGTCTTCAGTTTGAGAAGGAATATCTGAGATTTTTCTTGATTTTCCAGAATTTAGCCTGTAATTTTGTTCACCGATGTCTAAGAAGCTGAAAGTTTAATTACATCTATAGGGTTTAAGAGCACCCCTTGAAAAATTATCACAGGTTATTTTAGGCTTAGCTTTTAAACTGAATTATTGTGACTGTATGGATTTTTTGTTTCATTGGTATGTTCTTAACAAGAGGCACTAATCTGAGACAGACTTTTTTAAAATTACATGTATGATCCATAGGAATGCCTGTGAAGTAGCGTATCTGCTCAAATAATGTTTATCAACAATAAATAACTACACTAACATATTGATGCTGCCATCAGTCAAATATATGATGTTCTTATTTTGATGGTTGAATTTAACTCCCCTTAGTCGAAATCATGTGCCAAGCCCCTGTCAGTTTAAATACAACACATTGACTTCTAGAGACTGAGCCAAGCAAGGAGCAGCTGAGGGAGCTGGGGAGGATTAGCCTGGAGAAAAGGAGGCTCAGGGGAGACCTTGTCATTCTACAATTGCCTGAAAGAAGGCTGTAGCCAGGTGGGGGTCTGCCTCTACCCCCAGGAACCAAGTGACAGGATGAGAGGACATAGCCTCAAACTGCACCAGGGAAGATGCAGGCTGGATATCAGGAAGAATTTCTTAATGGAAAAACTTATTAAGCATTGGAACATACTACCTAGGGAGGTGTTGGAATCACCATCTTTGGAAGTGTTCAAGAACTAGCTGGACGTAGCAATCACTGCCATGGTCTAATTGACAGGGTGGAGACTGGTCAGAGGTTGGACTTGATGAATTGGAGGTATTCTGCAGCCTAAATGATTCTGTGATTTTGAATCACTCAGGGTGGAAAAATTGCAGCTATTTCTTTTTGTACAATTTTCTCTTTCTGTTTTTAGAGGATACTTTTGTTAAAGTGAGAGATTTTTTAAAAGGTAGTGATCTGAATAAATGTTCAAAGTTCAAAGGCTTACCAGAATAATCTGATGCATTAGACAGACAGGAATTTCAGCAGATAATCTGAAGTAAACCTTGCTAGGATAGTTTTAAAGAGTGGGTTGTCTACATTTATTTTAATCAGAAAAAATCAGAGACCTGGACATTAGCAGGCAGTTAATTCCTAAAGATCTATTGGGAGAGGGTGATTCATGCCCATGGATGACTGTAACACACACAAATTCTGGTTTAGGTTTATTTGCACTTACATCCTGGATCCAGAGATCCAAGATCAAAATTGCATTTTTCAGTTTACTTGCATCAGTGTTTTTATCCATTGCAATCCATATCTAGTTTGTAATGGGAAATGTGGCAATATAGAATTACTATTTTGTTTCATTATTTTTCAAAACATAAAATGAAATATACACAGTATTTCTACAGCTGTACTTTGTCCCTGGATTCCTGGGATTGAAAGCTTTGTGTACTGTTTTTTGTCATTCCTGTTGTAGGTAACAGTAAATAATATTTCTTGGACATTATTTCTCCATGGTCTTTTTTTACACAACTGAATCAACTGCATATTTTTCATTTTTTGCCAAGCCTGAGATGAATTCATAGGTGTCCCTCTTTCATTAAAGTAGAAATTCTATTGCTTCAAATATACACATATAAAATAATATACAGACAATGGCTGCTGAATGAATTCATCAAAATGTGAATAAATAATTCTGAGAACAAAGACAATTTTCTGACATTCTGATATTAGTCATTCTTTGTACAGGATGGGTAGCATTAAAAGCATCTTAAATAGTTCTCAGTTTGCTTTTCTGAAAAGATTTTAACAGTATTAATTACTTCTGCTAACAGAAATTTCTGACACTTACATGACCTTCTGCTGCATATGAAAAAGGCTGCCATGGTTGGTGTACTGATATATGCAAGTAAAATCCCAGGAAGTGAAATTTAATAAAACTAGACAAATCTTATCCTTAACATTACCAAGTAAGAATTTCCAATGACTTCACCAAAACATAGACTATACTTCTTCTGGTGGGGGAGGGGGGATTTCTGTATGAAGAAATGAACTCCTTTGAAATTCAGCAATAACATGGACTGATGGCTAGAGAGAGCCAGCCATGAGGAGCCAGCCTGTTTCATTCATGCATGAGAAGGTGAACACACACATGGGAGTCACCTCTTTGTAGTACATTTGTAAGAGTATCACTATTAATAATATTACATCAGTATAAAAAAAAAAAAAGCAACAAAACACTTTAACCTACTGTAACCATGTTAGTATAAAAAGATGCAATATTCAAGTACTTGGCACAAAATTGCCATTCTTAGATTAAGAGCCAACAAAAGCTGCTAGAACAGCAGCAATGGACCATATCTTAGGTTGTTGCTAAACTAAAACAAAAACAACCAAAAAAAGGAAAATAAAGATGAAATAATTTAATTTCAAACAAACTATGATGGCACAGCCAGCTGCTGTTTTCACAGGTGTTTATAGCTATAGTCCTTTGAAATTATTTTGTACAGTACCAGGCTTTTTTACCTGTTTTAACATTTCTTTTTCTTTATCGCTCTTTAAACGTTCAGTTTTAGTTATATTTCAAACCCTTAGTTTAGCACTTACCACCTACCACTCCTTCCAAGTGGCCATTTTGTCTCTAACCAAAAATAGAGTTATTCCAGCATGTAGGAGAGAAAGCACAAAACATTTCTGAGAATCACAGGAAAAAGTGCATAGACTGTTAAGCATCTTTCTCCTAATACATTATGGCAAATGCACGCCCAGCACAGGATAAGGAGATTTGTTACCATTAGAAGGTATTTCAGTTCAGAGAGAGAATAAAATAATCCACCCCGAAGAGCTGTGTTCTGGGTGATTACATTTTGACCTCAATTCCTGCTATATTCCTCAGTGACTTTGTCCATATAACAACGTTTCCCCTGCTGGGACCTAGTCAAACACCACCTATAATTAGATTTTTCTATTGATTTTTATGGCCATTTGCTTCATAAAATCAGTTGTTGTCACTAAAAAAAAAAAAATAAAAAAATTCCTTGTTCACTGTTTGTCATACTGTATTTTAAAAAGCATATTGAAGAAATCTCACAACGTTAAACTGCATATTTAACCACATACAGACTCCATAATACTAACAGAAGAATGCCAATCCTTATATAATCCATTGCTGTGCTACAATTTTTTTTCTCATTTAATTTTTACAGAACGCAAACTTCCGGTTGGTAAGAAAGTTAGCTTTAAAAGCAATATCTAAGGTATTTTTGTGACTCCTCAATCACATTGCCCCATAAAACTGTATAAAAATGTTTGCTTTATTCAAAATAGAGAGGGAGAATTGCTGTCATTATATAATAAATGTAATAAATAGAAACAATACAATGGCAAATTACTGTCAACAAACACCCAAAGTGAGCAGAGAGAATTTTTTTCCTAGAGATCTCCTGAGACAGAGAGGCAGCCACAGGCTGCACAGAACCCCAAAAGCTCCCCACAGTCTGTGCCAACTGCTGCCAACCTCCTGCTGTATGGCTCCACTCCTTCTTTGTATATATGCATTTTTTTCAGGGATGCATTGCAAACCTTTAATTATTGCAGAATAATTTTGGACAATGCAAGATTTTTCACTCCAGAGCAGCAGTTATTAGGTCAGAAATCAGCATGCGGGTGAATTTAACATTCCTTTTCTAAACTTATTTTTAATGCTGGAAACTGTACATCTTGCAGGCATGAAGCAACAACAACAGAGACTCTAAGGAACAGTCTCCTGATCTGTGGACTAATGAGCAGCTGATGTCTTAATTTACACAAACAGATGGAAAATCACACCAAAACTTTCAGAATAAAATTATAATTCCAGTGACACTGCTACTATCTGCAGGGGCAGCTTGTGTTAGCCCTTGAAACTTCACAGTTATTTACCATTTATGAAAAACTTTGAAACTGAAGAGCATTTAATCATATAGGCACTAAAGCCTGTTAGCAGATCCACAGGACTCACAGAATCATGAAATTGTAGGGGTTGGAAGAGACTTCTGAAGATCATGTAGTCCAACCCCTGCTCACCAAACTTGAAATTCAGTTAGACTAGTTTTAATTGGAAGCAACTAAAAGTTTTTATTCAGGTACTGTTACTCAACTGTTAAAGACATTTTCTGGAAAAAATATCCCAATGGGCAAGAAAAATTCTGCCTGAGAAGGAGTGAGTCACTCTCCAGCTGCCACAGCAATGCAAGAAAGTCCTTCTGCAAATCCTCAGTTACAGAGTCCTAGAATGGAAACCAAGAAGAAAGACAATTTTCCTTATCCTGATTTGGTGAAATCCACCTCAGATGTCTAATCACTTTGAGCTTGTCTACAAGACTTTAAGCTTGTATTTATGCTGATGCTTGCACGTTGATTGGTGTTGCCCTAGTTGAGAGCACCTCTTTCTCAACTCACCTAGATGTCAATACAGATGACAACTGTATTCTCTCAGAAGACTTATTTTTGGGTTCACTTGTTTGTTTTGTTGGGGTTTTTTTCAGACAACTAACTGGTGTTTGAAGTCAGTGACAGCCTGTGATGCAGCAAAACACAGAAAATAAGCTGAAGACCTATTACCTTGTTGTTAAACTCAGCAGACATATCTAGACTGGCCAGAAAGTTCCTAGTAACATGTATTTTATTACCCCCTGGATCTAAAACACAGACACAGGTGATAACTCCCAGTATAAGATTCTGGGTCACAGGCTGAGGACATCCCCCCGACCTCAAGTTCTGCTCTGTCTCTGTGAAGCTCTGCACTGCCACTTCGGGTTAGCGAAGGGTATTTTGGTGAGAGAATATTTGGGTTTAACAGCATTCCCTGCTGCTGCTGATCTCATTTGTATTTCAACTCCAGGTTAGTATTCTGAAGATATTAATAAGGAAGCATTACTAAAGCTGAGTTTTTAAAGAAAGATGTGCAACACCAGTGGAAATTTGCAAGTCATATATGTGAACTAAATAATGTATTACCTACTGTATGTACTGTATGTGAAGCACTGGGAATTGCCATACTTTGTTCTGCTCAGAAAAAACTTACACGTACATAGCAAATGCTAAGAACTGGGATTTAAAACCATAATAATTTCTATTATAGGCCTGTTGGCAAGCAATCAAGAAGCAGGAATGGTGACATAACATCCAGATTGACCATTCAAAGCAGGTCAGTTTTGTTTATGAGGAATGAGGACATTTGTGAAGCTGACTGTAGGTTTGCTGTAAATCAGCACAGACTGACACTCCATTTTGGATACATGAAACAGGGTATTATAAGATCTCTCCTCTTCCAGTGAACATGCAAACAGTTTTTTCCTTTTTCTTTTTTGAAAAGGTTGTGGTGGCTGAGATAGGTTTGGAAGAGGAGTGGAGGGGAACATACCCTGAACACCAAACTTAATTATCAAACCTCTACTTGCTAATGTTCAGCGCTTAAAATAAGAGTTATAAAAATGAGCCAAAGAATAGCTGGAACTGAAGCCAGAGGTCACACACTGACCCTCAATCATGGGGCCAAACCTTAATGGGTTACAACACAGGGAGACTAACTGGGTCTTAGGAATGCTCAGAGACCACACAGAATTCCTGAACGAGGTTAGGTAATCACAAAAAGATGATGATGAGGAAGTGATAAAATATCTTTCACAGTGCAGCCCAGGAGCCAAGAGAGGAGCACATAAGAACTGCAATGTTGAGAAATTTTATTTACCACAACTCCTTCTCTGTTCTAAAGCAATGGCAGCACAACTGACTCAGCAGTGGAGCTGTAAATTATTACTTTAGAAGCCATCTTGGAGAGAACTGAAGGAATCACTTGTTTTACACAACCAGAAGATACCTCAAGTGAACTGTGGAGTGCCCCCAAACTCCCCAGTGGACAGCAATCATTGTGTGGCTGCTAACCATTTTTTTTTCTCCCTTAGAAGACATTGAAACATTTTTCTGAAGGAAAAACAGATTTGAGAAGCTGTCACAGCAGCTTCTACTTTATGGTGAAGGGAAATCCTTAACAAAAGCTGAACTGAAGTCTCAGTATAGAAAACTACCCTCCCCAGTCTGGCCAGAACTGCTGCCACAAGCCTGTAATTGCTGCAATTTGCAAGTTTGGTATGGAGGGGAATCAATGAAAAACATCATTCAGGGATGTGTAGCTGCTGAGTGAGGAGAATCCATAAGTCCAAATTGCTGGAAGAGCAAAAAAATAGTCCCTTTCTCATAAATGAAGTATTTTTCCTGAGGATTTTCAAGTAGGCTTGAAAACCTATTACTCAAAGGTTTGAAAACTTCATCAGTAAGTCATGACTAAACGTCTCTATTTACATGAACACACACAATCAAAATGAAATTATTTAAGCTTAATCTACAATTTTATACCACTTAAGTGAAAATTATTTCTGTGAAAGTTTTGAACATGCACTAGATGACACATTCATCTTAAAAAAGAATCTGAAAGTCTCATTTTTAGTGGATTTTATGCACTTACCTCCTTTGAATTTAATAACTTCTTTCTTGATTACAAGCTTATCAAAAAAGATAAAGCAACCAAGTAAGAACATGATATATCTGCAGTTAGTGCAAATGGTAATTGAATTCTCCTGGATAAGGATTTTCAAGAGACTCCTAGCTTGCATGGCTGTGCCTTTTATTAGGGAAACTAGATGAAAGTTGAATATTACCTTTCAAATTCTGTAGCTTATTCAGGAAATCCATCTCCACTTTAATTGCACTTTCCTCTGTAAGGTACAAAATTATTTTACAGCTCTTAGAATTGGAAGGTATTTTAGGGTTTAATTTTCTTTGAAAACACATATATGACAAATACTCCATCCTTCAAGACAGATGGATCTCCAAAATTTGGAAATTAACTGTGATTGAAGTTTAAATATGTAAATTTTTTTTCATGAAAGGTATTAAGACTAAAGGTTATTGTGAGGCTATTTATGGTAGTCTTAAGTATCAGTGAACAGAAAATATAGAGTCATTCACATTTTAAAACTCACTTTGTTAACATGCAGGAAGGCAGGATGCAGCCACTCTATGTCTCCAGTTTTTAAGAGAAAATAGGATGGAAGGAAGTGCTGTCCTTAAAATAAAGCTCTTTCCTTAATCCTGAAGGAGAAAAGCTTATTCACAATTTCAATATAGATTTCAGCCCTTAAGAGTTAAAAAAAATGTTTTGATTTTCCAGAATATCAAACGTAAGTATTTACTTATGACATTGCTACAATTGCTTCGCACAACTGTAAATTGTTGCAGGATACTGAGAAAATAGCTCATTTTGGGATAAACACAGCATTAAGGCTTACCATAACAACAAACGTATTAGCAATTTGCCCAGATTGCTCAATATGAATAGTTTCTTCAAGAACAAGCACAGCTTAGTAGAATAGAAATGTTTAATAGAAAACAAGCATCCAGCTCTTCTATGCCCTTATTGCATTGTACTTGCACTTCATGAAATCATGCAACTGCAGCCCTCATTTCCCTCATGTGTATTTCTATGCTTTGAATGAGCTCTTGCCATCCTTGCAGAAGCGGTTACTTCCATTAGAATTCATTAGGCATTAAGTGCTCTCCTTTTTTTGTCTTTCTGAAACAGAAAAAATGGCAAACAATCTGTATTTTGATTTAGTTACTGATTTATGAGAAAGATCATTGGGGTGAGTATGCTGAAACGTAAGTCTTTAAAGAGACTCAGCACTTGGTAGTCTGAGGGGAAGAGACCTCACACACCAAGCCCAGTCAGCAAATGCTGACTTGCAGAGCGGTCTCCTGCCCTGCAGCTGAGTGTTTGCAATAATTACCATGGGATGGAGCATGACAGCATTTAACAACTGCTTTGCAAAATACAGTAATTACACAACATAGTAAGTGGAAAAGAATCAAGTTTTGGTGGTCCATCCTTGCTGTTTGTTTGGTGACAGGGGTGGGAGATCAGCCAATAACTACTTGTCTGGTAATGATTTAACCCAGCCAATAATTACATTTCTAGTAATGACTTAACCCAGCCATAAGCATCATCCTTATGGTCAGCTGAATTATATCAAGTCACACATAATTTACAAGAACTGCTAAACAGATAAACCAAAACCTCTGTCAGCAGAAAATACTTTCATCACCTGGTTAAGAAGAAAAGACTAATTACAGGTAGACATGGCCTTGCTATAATTCTTAGAGATGTTATTCAGGTTTTGCTTTGAATTAGCTCACTTCTATCTGACTCTGACATGAAACAAAAGCTTTATGTGTTGAGGAAAATTAAAACACCCTGTTAGATACTCCAGAAGCATGGCCAGAAAAACTGTTGCGCTCAGACACCAATACATTTTTCTCTCAAACTCTTTCAGCACAGAGTATTGAAAAGCTTAGAAGAATAGTAACATAGCAGCACTTCAAAGGAACAGGCCTGGATAATGGGGGGAAGCAGGGGGAATTTGCCCCAAGCAAAAGATTCAGCCTTTAGACAAACAAATTTTAACTCAAATATTTTCTACATTGTTGTAATGTAACTAAAATGCACGCACCTCACATCCTGAATAAACCGCCACAATAACAACTGTCACCGCTAATATCAGCAAATGAGAGCTCTTTTTCAATTGTTAGCATCTTAAAAAACATGCAGCAATTTGAACTGAAATCTTCTTCAAAAGTACAACACACACCTTGTTGTTCTGTATCTAATAGGTGTAAGACACCACAATTACCAACATTTTCAGTTTTTGAATCTGAGCATACACAGTGCACCCCTGCAAAATTCCACTTCACTCACAGCAAATGCTGATCTCAGTTAAAAAACCCTTTATTAAGAAAAATCCAAACCAGAAATTCTAATACTTTAGAGCAACAATTTTAATGCATAATTTAAGGTAATTACTAACTTTTCAAATCTTTTCCCCTGTACAGTCCTTCTTCTGTGTACATACTTTACATAGCAGCATAGTTGTAATTTCCCATTGGGATTACAGTACAAACAGTTTGAACCAGATACAGTCCAATTTCTTTGGTTCAAAGTGAACTCCTTCCTCAAAGGTGTCGTAAATTTCTTCCACAGCAGATCTGCTGCTGCCACAGATCTGTGAATCAGAAGCACTTTCTTCAAATTTCAGGCTCTCATTGAACAAGCTGTTCAATTTCAACATGAGAAGTTGACTGATTAACAATCATTAACACTGACCATTAACTATCGAGAAGCTGCACGATATTCTCTAAGCATTTCACATGGTAGGCATGCAGTTCATTTTCTTCTGGTTCTGGAGAACCTGAAAGGAACAAAAACACCAAGAATTGAACTTCCAGTTGATTCTTAATAAAAAATTACTTTTCCAAAGACTGCATTAAAAGCAAGAATTCATGCTGTTTTATGACCTTACCCTGTGTATTAATGAGTAGCAAATCAAATCCTAATACTTTATGTTGCAAAGTCTGTTTTGGCCTTTTTCTTGGGTACAACAAAGCAGGAGATGCAAAATAACAATAGCCATGTTGAAAAATTTCCCCCATGTACTCAGAATAACAATCTAGCATTTTAGCCCAATTATCACTGTTAAGTGATCAAAGCTTTACAAATACAGACTAGGTGAGACCCTTAATACAGGAATATTTTAGTGACGATATTGATGACATACTGCACAACCATAAACTGTAACAATGACAGTTGCAAAAAATCCTTTATACTCCTTATTTTCATATGTAAATGTTTATTGAATTAAAATTAGTAGGTCAGTCTGGGACTTCATGTTCTATAGCTGTACATAAATAAATGGGGATGAATGTTATGAAGTCTGCAAAAGGTACTTATTTCTACCTTGTTGATTCAACATGGTAGTTTAAAAAGTCTCTGATCAACGGTAGTTTTACTAAAAGGAACAATACAAACTTATATATCTATTAATACATTATCAGTATATGAAATGCTGTATTGTTATGTTTAAGGATGACTTAGTAAAGGCTGAGTTTGAAACAGTACATTCACAAAATGCATGGATTTGGGTGACAGCATAGGAAAAATTATCAAAAATACATCTCCCCCTTATTTTAGGATACCAACAATGGTCAATGTAGCCAGAAAGCTTCTGGCAAGTCTGTTATGCAAACACTATGGAAACCTGGTATTATAAACCCCTTAATCAATAAACCTATTTGAGTACAAATCCATAGAACAATTTAAATTGGTAGGAAAGCTCATTAGCTTAAAAATATGACATTACCATGTCATTTCAAGATTAGACTAACTTGATGTGACTAACAATCATTAAACCCATTATTAGGTACTGAAGCTCCAGCTACAGACCAGTGTTTGAACACCTTTAATACTAAATATTCTTTAGCTGAACCTATTGTATTGAAGTCATTCACACAAGAGTTATGTTCAGTTACTTGAGCAGAAATCTCAAGCTTTCATAACGTCACTAACCCAAGCCACAATATTTAAATGTGAGAACAATGCTCTGTTCTGATCCCTTCTCTATGTGGCTCAATGCTCTGAGGCTGAGCACAGTTAGGCAAAGTCAATGTTAAAAAACTAATTTTTCTTTTCACTAAATTTAAAATTGAAAGATTCACAGAACTGCACTTTGAGAAGGATTTTTATTGCAAGCATGATCAGACCTATGCTTCAAAACTAACCTTGGCAATTACCTAAGGTCTTTGCCTAAGGCATTTTTCTCCATCTGTATTTATAAGATGCCTAACCATAAGCCACACAGCTAATTGTAATGTTAGGAACCAAAGCACACTTTCAAAAACTTGTAGCACAACAAAAATTTACTGTGATGATATAAACTGAAATGCTTTAATTATGGAAAAAGTAAGAATTGGCAATAGGTAGAAGTAAGACCTACTTTTCTTCACTAAAGAATAAGCCTCATCTATTCTTCTCCTTATGGATGGATTCTTCAAAGTCACTTTTGCCTGTAGCACACACAAACACACAAAACACAATGAGCTTTCTTGCCCACATGATCACACCTTAACAGCAAAGTTTAAAAAATTACAGAAATTCATGAAATGCAGGAATTTTTGGAATTAATATGACTGTATCATCATAGAGACTGCATTTATATAAGTAGTCAGAAATTACTAAGGACAAGCTGCTTCTATACCATGTTGTTTAATCCCTCAGCCTCAGCAGCTACACAATTAAAAAAACATAGACTGTTGCAAGCTTTATTATTATTTACTTAGAGATTACGGTAGTGTTTACAGCATAAAAGTATAACATTACAGTTTTTTCACAGATTTCTCAAATACTAACCTTCTGATAGCTGTGAAGCAAAGCCCAAAGTGAAGCTGCTCCTATTCTCTGAACAGCAGGACTGTTACTTTCCAAACAGGCAGACAGTACTGCAATGGCTTGATCTAATGAGACAAATTAAAAAAATGAAACCAAATGCATCTAGAAAATATAATCAAGAGCAATGTAAATATATTTACATGCCTCAGTAGATTGATGCTTGGAGTATACTTATTTTTATGACAAGTACTGGTATGGCAGAGGAATTACAGAAACTTTACTATCGATTAAATTTCAATATGCTCATAAAATCAGCAGAGTACATTGAAAGAAGTGCTAAAAAAAACCACAGCAAAACAAAACCAAGTAATGCTGAAAAGTTAAGCCACCAGTAAAAAAATATGAACATTATGTATAGCTATCAGCTATGCTTGGGGACTGAGTAAGCTGTGAAACTGTTTTATAACTCCCAGTAGCCACAATTAGAGCCACATCAGGATGGATATTAAGATGTTTCTATTTCCCTTCATACTTATTATGCAGATGATTTGCAACCAATGAGAACTATTTCCCATCCCACTGTAGGTGCCTTAATTTTCTTGCATTGCTCTGAAGCCAAACTTTTCAACTTTGCTTGTTCACTTCACAACAAAAATTCATAGATTATGTAACTGAATAATGTATATTTAATTAAGGCAGTAAATCCACATCTTAGGGAAAATAAAAAGCATGGATACTATGGAAAACCTGCTGAGAACTTAAAACAAAGACAGAAGCATTCTCTCTGCAATTAAATGAGGGAAAGAAACATGCCTTCTACAAACAAACAAGGCAGAAGTTCTGAACACATTGTTACATTAAATATATATCCCATGACATAACTTTACCATTATCGTACACATTTTCTATACATGATAGGACATAAAATAGCTTGTCTCAATATTCATGATTTGCACAAACTAAGGAAGTTTTGTCCAATGGAAAGATAGGATGTTCAATTATTTCAAACTGACTGACATGAAGAATACTTCAATCCTCCCTGAAATACTAGCTGTTTGAGAAAACTGCAAAAGTATTTTCATTCATAATGTGTTATTCTATCCAAATGATCTGCCTAACAATGAATCTTGATTTTATTTTTAGAACTATTAATTTGCTTTTCCTAATATTATGTATTACTGTAATTGTCTCTCTCTGTAATTACTTCTAAAAAATTAATTTTTATAAAAATGCTCTTCTAAAATACAACATTGAGTTCTTGGTCAGTAACCCAAACTGCCACAAAAATAGAGTCTTCTGGAAGGCATGATATTTTTAGAGAAAAACAGTTTGCAGACCCTTCAGATACTTACCATTACCTAATATCTTTGGTTTATTAGCTGGACTAAAACATATGTTATGTAGAATAAGAAGTGCTAGATGTTGGCTGCTCTTGTGCTTGTATTTACACATTTCAATGATCTGGTCTAAAAACCCATTTATCTTCATGACCATCTGTTGTCCATCTTCTCCAAAAGATATGTTCAGTAGCAGCTTTAGCCAGAGAGTTGACACATTACTGGAATTTTTATTACTTCCTTTTGTCAATGGAAGAGATAAAAAGTTCTGCAGAAAGTTACTCTATTGGAAGGAAGGAAAAGGGTATTTAGAATTTATAGTAACCCATTATTAGTCAAGGATTTTTGAAAAAAATTACATATGAAAAAGAATCTACTGCACAGTTATAAAGTTAATTTGGTAACACATATTTTCTTCCATAATAATTTATGCAGTGCAGATACATAAAAGTTGATCCAACACAATATATTTCTTTAAAGGCTAATTTCCACCACTACATAAGCTTTTTGCTTTGCAGTCAGTGTTTCTACCCAAAAATAAGCTAGTGAAATTTGAAGTGAATCAATGCACTACTTAGATAATGCATTCTTGATTCCTCATTTATAATTGGATGCTATGAAAAAAGGTTAAAGGTATCATAGAATGTCTCGAGTTAGAACTGACTCTACGAGCACCACTCTTCCCTTCACTGACAGCCAGAAGAATTTTTGTAAGCTTTGAAGAAAAAGAACTGTGCATTGATACCACAAACACTATCTCCAAGTTTGCCTCCGCTTTAAGGAGATTCTGAATAAAGACGAAAATCTACTCCCCTGTTGCAAGAGGGAGGCGTTCTAACACCAATTACTCTAATGAAAAAGTCCTTGACTAAATATTCCCAGCCTCACTGAATCTTGACAACATATACAAGCATCTAGTTGAAAGAAAGCGACCCAGCATACAAACTCATTGTGGTTTTCTTCATGTGAATATAATATTGGTAATTTAATTTTCACAGAGGGAATTGATTATTCATCATTGCTTACACTTATGAAAGCAGAGCCCAAGAGAGAGAAGGAAGTACTATCACACTAGAGTAAAACTCTGAAGAGTCTAAAAGCAAAAATGATTCACAGAATATAACAGCTACTACAGTAGAGATCTCAAACTCCTTGTTTCTATCAAAAAGTTCGAGTACTAGCCACTTTGTAACATATGACCATGCTTTACACAATTTGCATCACAAAAAGATCTATTTCCCCCTGCATTTCTGGCAGGAAATTAGATCCAAGAACAGAACACTGTTAATGGAGATGAAAAGAAATTTTTGCAAATAATAAGTTACTATAAAAGATGCTAGAAACAAACACACTTTCTATAATTTCTCTTGTATTAGCCCATCTCATCACATCACTGCTACAGCTGACTTTCTACATGGTCTGTCTTCTTTTCTAGAGGTTTGAATTTATTTAAATGATCGAAGTTTGAGGGAAACAGATTTTTCAAAGCACACTTCATAAAACAGATCATTCTATATAAAAAAATTTAAAAAGGAAAAGACATTACATACTGTCTAATAAGAACAGATTTTTATCTAACATCTGATCACTGTTTTTTCCTAAAATTTTACAAAGGCCATGTTTCCCACAGCAAACAATGATTTACACAATTTTTAATTTCTTGTTCATTCACATGCAGTTTGTTCTACAGCATACTCACTTTCATGATCCACGAGTGATTGCAATCAATATGTATATGGGTATGAAAAATGTTACAACCCACTGAAACAGAGAAGTTACCAAAAGCTCTAGCGAAAATTGTCCAGACTATAACTGAATTACACTCAGCTCTTAGTGAACAGTAACACAACTAACTGAGAAGACACAATGAATTTGATTCCCACAAAAGCATTTCTATATGATCACACGACACTCTATATTAAAATATGAGGGTTTATTAAAAATGAAACTGCATCCATTGCTAAAATTCAGGTTACCATTCACGTACCTTCTGAATAATGCCTTTACAGTCATGAGATAGAGCAAGGTTAGATATTAGACAAAAGACCACCTGCTGAACTGGGCTGTTATCATTTGACACATGGGAAGCCAATTTCAAGATGTAATGCATTAATGAATTGCCAGCTGCACTTCGTGCAGATGAAAGTGATGATTGTCCACCACTGGCCCAACAAAGTGAAGCACAACCTTAAAGCAATGAGATATTCATCATATTAGAACGCAGACATGTATTAAAAGAAAAATCTACAGAAGAATAGCAAAACTGCTCAAACACTCAGATGGAACTTTTCATAGGATTTGTTAAGTGTTTTTTCTTTGAACCCAAATGAAGTCAATCAGGCATGCTCTGAATAGAAATGTGCCTGAATGTGGCACTTTACTGGGATAGGCATCTATTGTTCTATTGTTCTAGAATGTAAGAGGCGATTCTGCTGCTAAATAGAAGCCACTGCTCCATCTCAGAAAGTCTCCTTAAAAACCGGAACATATATCTAATTATACAATTATTTGGCAGTTGAATTGAAGGGATTCTCTGAAACTGGTTCAGAAAAAGAGGTCTCTGTATAATTTGAAATGATTAATAAAAGTTTCTTAGAATATTTTTCTGAGAAATGTAAGCACTGTCTGCAGCTGTCATGTTGTACAACAGAAGAAAGCACAATCCTATGCTACAGACCTACAAGTTTGAATTAATACAGGAGCAGGGAACAACTATGTTACCAATCTAATAGAGATAAATGCTTTCTGCAAAAATTTAGATATATATCTTTTTTTTTAGTGGCACTGGCCATCAGCAATAACAGTTAATTCCTTACATGGAAAAAGTAAACAAAAATGAGACAATGTTTAACTGTAACAAACATTTACATGCATTTCTCTGACTACACAGAGGAGGAGAGTCTAACCAGTTCAGAGTAGGTAAATTTGGGATACCTCACAAGCCCAGCTCTTCTGAACAGAAAGAAAAACCATGATTGATCAGAGAGCATTTGCTCTTATCAGTAAAGAAAATAAAAATGCAGCCTGCAGTCACTTCAGCTTGATTTCTTGCACATGGACTGGGCACTACATTTTTATTTTATACTTTGTAGCTGACGTCTTTCTTCAGCCCATATGAAAAAAAGCCATTGCAAGCTCAGTTAAGGTCTGGAGACATTAACTGTAAAAAAGTGTCATATTTTAACCATGTTAACTCTTTTGTTGTGTCTTGACAGGGAGAAAGGGATAGACACATTTGTGTCTCTTCAAGCTACTTGCAAATCATTATCTACAGTTTGCTGAATTCTAAATAACCAGGATTTCGAAAGAGAAAAATCCATGCTAGAAAAAGTTCTGGCTTCTAGTAGTGGGGATAATTATCAATGGAAAAGAAAGGTCTGCTCAAATGAAAAGGAGATTCCTTACGAAAAATATAAAATGCAAGCTACTTAGTCCAAGGCATAAATAAACTGAAGAAATTTAATACAAAATTGAAATTGTTTGACTATTTCAAAATCAGAACGCTCTCAATAAGGACTGTAGTACAACCCTTATAAAGTACTGATGCACCACTCTCTACTAAAGAACTCCTAGAATAATACTTCTATAATATACTACTCAGCTTGGCAGGACATTCAGCATAACCTTCAAACACAATGGCTTGAATTAAATGTTATTTAATCCTTTAGTACTATTGCACTCTTGCTAAATCCAACAGCTTGAAACCAGATCTGAAAAAAAGTCTTGAATGTATTAAAATCAAAACTCTTGACAGACTTTGATGGAGCAGTGCTTTTACACTTTCCTCCTACAGTAGCAATAAACATTATTTTCCCTTTATTATGCTGTTCTAATTATGCTGGTAAAATATTTTGATGTATTCCATCAGAGTGATTTTCATACCTGCAGGATAGTTTGCAGTGTAGACACAAAGCAAATGCAGAGCTATTTGCATTGAGGAATCATCTGCTAAAAACCATGGCCACAGAGAATGCAGAACAGGAACAAGATGAGCTTTGAGTGCTGCCATCTACAACATGAGGAAGAATTTAAAATCATATAAATATAATATAAATATAATATAAATATAATATAAATATTATATAAATATTATATAAATATTATATAAAATTAAATATAGAATGAGAAAACTGTATTTTTATCTAATGCTTTTTCTTATGGCTGGAGAACTGACATCATTTCAACCACCAATGAATTAAACTCTATGCCTGTCAAAAACAGCACATATCTTAATTACCGAAAGACATGCAAATGTAAAGATTCATTCATTCCAACTGTTCTTGTTTGAGAGCTCTCTAAAGTTTTATTCAACTCCTTCTACAGCAATTATTGGAACTCAAAAAGCATGGAAATACAGGAGCCCAGCTGTATATAGAGCAGATAGAAATCTTCAGTTATCAACAGCAACCTCCTTCTACCCTCCAAGCAATTTTTTTCTGCAGATCCTGATCAAAACAAGAAAAACATTCCACAGTAATTTTAGCTGAGATTATGGCACAACCAAGTTACGGAGTCCTCAGGGATAACCCAAGTGGTCTGCATACAAAAAGGATGTTAATACACGCCCTGGAAAAGGGGTACTCCTGGAAAGTCAGGAAATCTTGTTGTTCAAACAATGCATTTGCTGAAAGTAGCCCAAATTGTATAAATAGTACAAGTAACACAATGCCAAATAAAATTAAACCGTGAAAGTGGAAATAAATGTGTGAATGGTATCAATAAGAAACCATTTTTCTTATCAATAAGAAAAAAGAAGAGTAGTGATCAGAAAGAAAGAACATAGGAAAAAGTGAAAACAAGCAATGTAGTGTTTTCCCCATGGGAAAAAAAAAAAGTAGGCAGGAAGCTGAGATGAAATAGAAAAGAAGAGAGAAAAAGATGAGAATAAAATGAAAAGAACACATTAAAGATTTTGAGCATGAAAAATAATTTTATAAAAAATGCATATGAAAACAAAATTGTATTTTTGAGGATTAGTACTATTTAACTCAGATAAAGAAAATTAAGTAGCAAATTATTATTTAGAGTTTGGGTTTTGTTTGGTTTTACTTGTTTGATTGGGGTGGTTTTGGGGTTTTCTTGTCTTTCAAAAAGGCAAAAGAAGTAAGGTAGAATAAACAACTTTCTAACATCTGAAATGTATCTCCATGTGCCTTTCTGGTGGCCCCACACTTTTTTCCACATCCATTTTTCATGTTATATGCATTGAAAACTAGAATTATTGACTTACTCAAAGCAGAAGTGGATATAAAAGGTAACAACCATCTGAAACCATTGGGAGATGATGTCTCCATTAGAACACTAAGTTCCTAATAGATGTGTGAAATATTCTTAGGAAGTGGGAATAATAGTGAAATATGAAGTATTTCTTGCCATTAATATCAAACTTAGATTTAGCCAGCTTGAAAATAACTTTGAAGTAGAAAAAAAATTATCTTCATACAGTAACTAAATGTGCTCACATTACTTCAGTAAAAGAATACTTACTTTGCATTCTTCATTTTGAAAGAGGCAGTTTCTAAGGAGCTGCATAGAACACCTTAACTCCTTGTAAAGGTTATCCTCCTACCAAGAGAAAAATAATTGAAGATCATCAGTGTAAGTCCATAATGAATTTCGTACAAGGAGGAAAGATATTTCAAAAGAAGAAGCACAAATCTAAGGTATCAATGTTTGGGTCACATCTGTTCAGCAGTTTTTTCTGATTTCAGGTAGAATTCATCTCAGCTAGCTTCAAGCACATTTACTAAAGACATTAATAACCAGTAACTTATTATCCTTATCTCTCTTCATAACCCACAGATACTATTTCTAGAGGCACCAACCCGACCAAATGCATAAATCTGTAATGTTGAGCTCCATTTCTCTTACAACTAATAAAGAATGGGTGGGAACTTTCTGAGTATTTGTTCCATCCTAAAGCACACATATAAAACAAGTCAAATTATTCAATCCCTAGAAGCATTTATTTTTCTTCCTTGAATAAAAGCAAGGTTAAATTAGCTCTGTCTTTCAGACCCTGAGATGAGCTCAGATGGAGCATGGTGCTAATAATGTCAGTTGTGGGTTTGACCTCTATACGGACTATTCACTGAAGAACAGGATTTGATGATCCTTGGGAGTCCTTTCCAGCTCAGCTGGGCAGGCCAATCCATACTTATATGCCCAGGATCTTTATTTCCTATACTTAACTATAAATACAGAAGCTATAAATAAATTCCAACTCGGTAAGAATATTGGAAAAATAAATAGAGACCTTTGGACAGTGAGGTGCTACACTGAGATTCAAGTTAAAAGTGAACCAAAAATCTATCTTCATGACAGAGCTATGACACTACAGGGCAGTGACAGCTGACCTAAATCCTGTAAGGGTGACACACTAAACTACTTCTGAAAGATTACCCAATTCCCTCAAGCTTGTTCACCACAGGATACTACTTCTGTCTTATTGAGCATAAAGGAACGAAAATGTGAAATAGGATTCATACTTAAATCTCAGATGAGGTGAAGAAACTGCATGTTTCTAAATCATAATGTGCTTATGTATCATAGATCATATATTTCATGACATTTAGAGATGAAGTAACACTCTACTGCAAAAAGGTTAATGAAAGCCAGGTGTAGTAGACCAGGAAGAAACATACAAGTGATTATTACAAATACATTTTATATCTGTCTCATTTCTCGCCAAATAAAATGCTAACTCTAAGACAAGACTTAAGACAAAGCAAGAATTCTTCCAAGGAATCCTGTATGTATTCATTTAGTTAATAAGTAAAATAGCATTAAAATGCTACAATATACAACTCATTTACTGCACAAACTTCTAGGCCCTTGAAAAAGTTATGGATTGCATTGATAGCACTGTTTGTATTTATTTATTTTAGGACATCTTACTTTTTACTATGAAAATGCATTCATGTGATTTTTTGAAAGCTTGGCTACTTGTAAATATTTTTCATGCTCTTTATTAGGACCACACTAATTATTGTGAAAGAAAAGTAATATCAAGCAAAACATTTCAGTTGACCTGAGAATGAAAATAGGTCAAATACATTTTCCCAATAATTGAGAGTCAGAAAAAGGAAAAAAGAAAATCAGATGTCATGACTTTCCTTTGAGAGTTGTGTCCTAAAGTAGGTGAAGGGGCAGTTTTGTGAATCATCAGCTAAATCCACCATGAGAGCAGGATCTCAGTGTCCCCCACATGAAACTGTCATTATGTACCACATATGATGAACAGCACACTTACATACGATGCAGCAACCTACCGTCCCAGCTTAGCAGGGAAATCTGCCACAAAGCCTTTTGCAAATCTTTCAATGCATTTTCAATTAAACATGAACAGGTTTTCTGAACTTTCTCAGAGGCTATTTTCCTCCAATTTCTGTCAAGGTTTTAATTTCTCCTCAACTCAAAAACTACAAAGAACCAGCTGATTTCAACTTTACAGGACATATGTAGGGCAGGACACCTTTCAGCCTCCAACACTCGAAAAGGGAAAATGAATGTGTTTAGGGGATCTCAAGAAAAAATATGATAGTCTTCAAATGTCAGGGTCAAGTTTTTGAGAGTTCATTGCTCTAAAACACAGTTCCATACTCTCACAAATCACGGTTAATGTCTGTATCAAAACCTCAGAAAAAATGCTATTTAGCTGAAGCAATACAGAAATACCCTACAAGAAGGTGTTTTCTGTAATTTCTGCTTTATGTGGAAGTGGACAAGATATCAAACTTGACAGCAGAGGTTACTCCCTGTATTTTATTAATTCTCTTAGATGAAAGTGGCAGATTGCAACAAAAATCTTATTAAACAGTTGTATGATGGTAAGATATAATTTATATCCAAATGTGGTAAAGAAGAGTTACGTGACATGAGAGTCTGGAAGAACTGGAAGAAAGATTAAAAAAAAAAAAACAAACTGCTAAATAAATAAACTGTGAATGGAGAGAAGCTACTGGGAAAGCAGACAGTGGAAGGACCACAAGTATGAGGTTAAAAAAAATCCAAAACTGACAAGAAGTTAAAAAACAGGGACAATTGAGTCTCATAACAAGAAACTGAGATATCCAGACCAAGTTCGAAGGAGAAGAGAAAAAATATAAAACTAAAAGACAGATAATAGGAGAGCAAAAAAGCTATGATTTACCTGCATAAGCAGAATGGAACTAGTTTTGGGATGGGAGTGAGATTGACTGATATAGGAACAGACAAAACCAAAATAGCTAGCATTGGTTGAAAGACACTGAAAAAAACAACTTAAAAACAAAACAATATTTTGGAAACAAGATGGAAAAATTAGCTGGATTAGATGGGGCCATAAAGTCAAGACTGAAAGTCCAACTAAGTTTGAAAACAACACCCCGATATTGCTGTAAGATAAATATCATCAATTGCAAGCACAACAGATTACAAACTGATGAGATGTGTATGTGAGTGAATGTCTGAAAGTGAATTTTGAACTCTCAATCAGCCTGCTATTTGCTGCTTTCAAGCTAGGATGGACTAGTTGCTAATTCTGATAACATAGACTAAAAGTGGGAAGTCCTGAATCCTCCAATTAATGAAAAGACATGAGACAAAACCAGTAATTCAGAAGAGCTGATCATGTGTTATACTTCACAAGTAGACTATTGAGTTTAGGCAAACAGAAGCTTGGAGTTCTGGAAAGAAAAGTTAGTGGGAAAAAAAAGATTCCTGAAAAGAGTTGGTCCCTGACAGAAAGAAATGGGTCCAAAAAGAAGAATGTGAAGATCCTGGCTGGAGGCACAATCTGACAAATGAGAGAAGATCTTGAGGACTGGAGAGATGCATGGGAAAAACCACCAGGACATGCCTAGGGGCTTTGTCCAGTGAGCACCCAAAACTGAGCAGCTGCAAAGTATGAACAGATGTGATTTTCTGCCTGATGTTCCTGAAGTAGCAGTCATCTCTATGCTAGAAAAGGTAGTTGAGACCTAGTGAGATGTCTGGATGAAAGAGTATGTGAGATCAGTTAGTAAAAGCTCTAGAATCACTGAATCTCATAGAAGCTCCAGTATCTCGATCCACTACAAGCTGTCATTTACTTTGTCTCATCTGCAATACATGCAAGCAGTATCTGCCTTAAGAAAACAAACAAACAAAAGAAACCTGGGAAGTACCTTATCCTATCAGTGTTCTGGTTTTTTTATATATACCTTTTTTCTCTGTGCTTTCCCAGGCTTTAGGGAATCCAAATTCAGTTGTGCATGAATGTGCTTCATGTTTTCTATGCAGCTGTCTATCAGGTCAGCTGGAAGACAAAAACCAGTAACATTTATAATTACATTCACAAGTAAAAATGTTTTATAAAAAACCCGAAGTATCTTATAGTTATCTTCTTGATATCAGGAAGTAGCAAACAGTTTCTGAGATGAAGTGCATCTAATTGAATGCTCTCAAGAAGCAAGAATACATTTGAGTCCTCTTGCAACAAAGTCCCATGACAGGAACACCCAAAGGAAGGACTGGTAAGATTGAGAGGGAAAGATGATTTGGGTGGAGAGGATAATAACTCATAATTCTTCACGATATTTTCCATGATGCTGCTTAGAAGTGTGAGACTTCAGGAGATTAGGGCATCCATTTATTTTACCCAACCTTTCCCAAATAACAGCAGATTTGCTGCATCTATGGTGATACAAAGGAAAGCAACCATTCAGATGACTTAAAGGACAAAATGTTGAGTTAGGCTCTTTTCTTTGGATCTAGAGTCTTTAAGTCACTATAAGATGATGGAGTGACTACATAAGTGGATAAGGTAAGAACTATAGATATCATCTGTCTGGACTACTGTAAGGATTTTGATGCAGTCCTCTACAACTTCATTCCAAATTGGAAAGTTATGTAATTGACAGGTGGACTGGATGGTGGATGAAGAATTGGTTGGATGGTCATGCCTTGAGGGTACCAGGAAAGCAGCACAGAAAAGACTGTTGGAGCAAGACCAGCGGCAGAACACAATAATCCTGAGAGGGATCAAATGTATCTAGGAGAAAAGGCCGGGAGAGTTGGGATTATTTAGCATGGAGGAGAGAATGCTCCAAGAAGACCTGGTTGCAGCTTTCCACTTAAAAGGAGCTTAAGAAAGAAGGGGACAAACTTTAGCAGGGCCTGTTGCAATAGGACAAGGTGTAATGGTTTTAAAATAAAAGAGGACAAATTTAGACTAGATATGAGGAAGAAATGTTTTCACAATGAGGATGGTGAGACACTAGAGCAGATTGTCCAGAGAAGTGGTGGATGCCCCACTCCTGGAAACATGTTGGATAGGGATCTGAGTAACCTGACAGCTGAAATTGCCCCTGATTATTGCAGGGAGGTTGGCTAGATGGCCTTTAAAGGCTCTTTCCAATGCATTCTATGATTCCATGACAATGGGATAATTCAAGTCAGAAGAGATGGCCCCCAGCGGTCATACATTCATCCTTCTCCTCAAAGCAGAGCAAGCTCTAAGCAGGCAAGGTTTGCCTGCAGCTTTATCCTGCTGAGTCTTGAAAATGTCCAAAGACAGAGACAGCACACTATGTCTAGCACTGCTTTACCACCTTCAAAGGGTAAATGTTCATTTACAGGCAGTTTGACTCTCATGTTTCAATTTATGCCCATTCTTTCCATTCTCCTATACTATGCACTGCTGTAACAAACCTGTCTCCAACTTCTTCATAATCTCATAGGTCCTTCCAAACCTTCTTTTCTTCAGGTTGAACATAAGTCAGCTTCCTCAGCTTCTTTTCTAATGACAAGCGAACACGACTACCCTGATGGACTTCTGGTGAACCTGCTCCAGTTTGTTGACATTTGCTGTACTGGGCCAAAACTGGATGCACTATTCTAGATTTAGTCTAACAAGTGGCAAGTAGAAGAAAGAATCTTTTCCCCTTGATCTAATAGCTGTGTTCCTATGTTCAGCCCAGGATGCTGTTAGTCTTCTCATATGCAGCTTGCTGCCTACCAGGCTCTTTTCAGCTCTCCAGTCAGCCTGTACTGCTTTAAGGGCTTGTACCTTTTGAGGTGCAGGACTTTGCATTTTTAACTTAAAGTAGCCCTGAAGAGCTGAACAAGTGATGCTAGAGCTATGAGTACCTTTAGAACACTGCTTTGAACCCCAGAAGTACTCTTCCTCATTTCTAAGGTCTGTGTTGCACAGCAGCAAAGATGACTTGACAGCTGCTCTAGCACAGAATGATGCACTTCCTGCAGTGGAAGTGCCTTCACAGGAAGCAGCAACTTAGATGATCTAGTAAGTCATCAACAGTAAAAGAACCCTAACTGAAGTAAAGACTCAATACAGAACCAATACACTGGGAAAGAAACAGAAAGCATTAAGACTTGAAGCTGAGTCTTCAACCACTATAGGGATCAGACTCTGAGCTATTTCAGTGTACTGTAGGTTTACAAAGTGGAAAAACAGAGATGTAAGTTACAGGAAAGAACCCAAGACAAAGTGCACTTGGACAGATCAAAAGGTGTAAAACACATGATAAATGAGAAATGCAAATTCACCACTATCCCTTGTCTTCTAGAGGGCACAAGAAGCCTTTGATTAGAAGTTGGCTTACTGTTGTGAATGGAATAAAGTCCTACTTAAAATGGGACCAAAGAAACATAGTCAGGGAAAAACAAAGCTGTGAAAAAGAAATCTCTTGTCTAGACACAGCCAGAACTGAAAACACAGGACATACTTACACCTACAAATGCATTGGAAGATACCGCCAATGAAAAATCTCCAGTTTCTAATGGATGAATATGCTATTAGTTGTATAAATTTAACATGTCTCTTCTTACTCCAACACAGAGCTGTGACTTCACCACAAAGTTTTAAACTGGCTACAACATAATACTTCATCTGCAGCTGAAAACTTTAATTATTAATAAGATTTCTTAGTGAAAATCTGAAAAAACCCTGCTACTGAAACCTAGGTCTTCTGCTCTGAAAAAAAAAAAAAAAATTACAGTCTAAGGTAATATGTAAAACACCTGCAAGCATTTGATTCATATATAATTTAACACACATATTGAAATGCTCACCTTCCAAAGCACATTTCTGGGCATTTTTACTGACAGCTAACAGAGATAACAGCGCATTTGTAGCAACTTCTTTCAGCACATCCTTTGAAGATTTTCTTTCACAGACCTACAAAAATGCAATTTCATTACTGAAATGAAAAAGTGACCATATTAAAAGTAGTTTTCATAGCTATAAATAGGTTGGATGATTTATCACTGTATTCCTATATAGCATTCTCCCTCTCTATACTTATGTTTATAGTCATTGAAGTGTCTAGGGTTCTTTTCTAATTTTTTTATTAAATCTTTCTTCCTTTGCTCCTAAGAGCACTCCTCTTACTCTTTTTTTTAACACTTTACTTTTCTAAGGCCTAGATTCCAAATATTGGCATTCCATACTTTTCCTAATATTCAGGAATAGGTTTGATATGGCAGACAACTCACTGACACACATTTAGTGCAATTGCACTTTCTGCACAATGTTGATGAAGAGATTAAATACAGTGATATTCCTTAAAAAAAAAAAATCACTGATAATTATTTTAGACACTCTTGCTAACCAGTGAAAAACAGTAGCTTGTCTTAGTTTTGTGAGACCTTTGTGAGCATCACCACATTTTTAATAACTGAAACATAATCTCAATGTTTTCAAAGGAATATTTATTTGGAGTCACATTACAAGATAGTTGAAAGACAAGGAGCAATCTGTGCTTCAGATATTATCTACTAGAGAATTTTGTCTATCTAGCAATTTTCCCTAAAACACTATGCCACTTCTGACATCCAAGATAACAGAAAACAGCATCCATTGCAATCAGAAAAATACAGGAAAATAAGAACAGTTACTGGATCACAGTAAAAACATACTTTGAAGTTAGCCAAAAACATAGCATCTTAAGAAAATCTTTACTCTTTAGACAGAAATCTCATGAGTACCTATCCAAAGGATCTCATAGATTTTAATACTATATACTCCATATATTAATGGACTAACAATTTTTTCAAATTTTTATCTGCAATAAAATATTGATGAATGCTCAAAGGTCATCATTTATTTAAGTGTTCACGGTAACCAGGGGTGTGTGGTGGGTTTAGAAGGTCAAAAAATAAAGAATAGTAAGTTAATAAGAAAAATCCCAATACCTCATTGATAAAGACAACTGACATCAAATCAAAGCACTGAAGCATGGACTGGATTCTGCATTTATAACCAACAAAATAGAACTTTACATTTAGACTACAACTGTTCTTATTAGATCTGGTGTGAAATACCAAATCTAACAGCAACACAAGAATGCTCTTGAGTATTTTCCTGTAATTATTATGTGGCAGAGTAGAACTGATCCAATAATTAAGGTGAGTTGTCTTATACATGTATGTTTTTCACAACTTTTAATTTCATCTTACTATTTTCTAAATTTTGTCCTGAACACTAGCAAAATACCGTTCTTTCTTGAAGCATGCACTTTAGTGCATTTTTTTCTTACTGTGCCATCAAGAACTGCAATTCATAATAAAAAAGAAAATCTATGTCAAGCATAGGGAGCACAAGTAATTAAGAATGAATTAATGATTAACTACTAGTTGAATGGAAAAAATAACTAGAAATTTATAATGCCTTGTGCCAACAGAGTAGTCTGTAGTAGGTCTGTAGTCTTAAACTATTATAAAAGTATTAAAATGAGAATAGATACTTTATTTTTTGAAATTATACTGCATAATAAATTTAAGAGGTCCCATAAATCCACAACAGATCTGGCTTTGTTATTCTGCACCTACTGTTAGTTGAAGGGGAGATCAGAGTCTTTCTAAAATATTGAAAGCTTTATATCCAGGAAAAAAAGTGTTAGGGACAAAATTTGAGAGTTTATGTATAGATTATGATTTCCTTCTTGATTTTATTTCTGTTCTGAAGTACATGTAGAAAAGGATTAACATTTAAGTACACAAAACAATCAGAGCCTTTCAAAGTCAGCATGTGCACTTACTAGATCTCTTACACGTGATAATGAATTCCAATTGGAGACTTGGTCTACTAATATTCCTACCTGTACACTGGGTAAGAAATTAGCATTTGCCACTGCATATATCAGGTAGTTTGCAGATTTTATGTATTTAGGATGATTAATGGAGATGATTGTTTGTTTGAAAAGTCTCCCATCCTTTTCTATGTTAGTCAATTATTTGCTTGACTGCTTCTTTTTACAAGTGCTTCTCTTGAAGGAAGTTCGAAACCTTTTGGGTGGTTTTTTGCATTTTTAATGGTGGTTTTAAGTGTTTGTTGTTTTAATAGATTACTTTACATCCCATGGGCTAATTCCACTGTCCTCTTAATGACCACTCTGAGGTGGTAGAAACAAACACATGTGCTTTGATCTAAAAAACTGAAGCTGTTTCTTTCCCAATTCTGTTACCCTTTTTGGGGAGATCACAGCAGCTCTGTAAGGACCCAGAGAGCATAAGCTATCTTTTGAACTCTTCTATGAACAAAATGCAATGTCTGTTTACATCTCTGAACAGTTAAAAAGCATGTTAAAAGCTGATGTCTCTTACAATACTCAAAGTATATTTAATGTCCTTTTATTAAGCTGGCTGCAAGTTCATTCTTCATTGTATCAATTTTTTCTGCTCTGACTATAAGAATCGTCCCTTTTTGCTGGCACAGATTGATAAACGGTTATGTACACTCATATGAAAATAGAGGAATGTTACAACATGTCTTTATCAGACATACTCTCATGCAACCATATTTTTTGTGCCAGAGCCAAGAAATTTTGTTTCAGACACATGTGCAAGCACTAATACAAAAACCTAACAGGATATTAGCAAACTATGAGATTTGAATGAAGTGCCCCTGATTTGCTTAAGCCCCTGAAAATCATTTCCTCACAGGAAAATGCTGTGCTCTGAAATTATCTGAAATTAGTTGCCAAAGACAGAGAGAATCCGGGTTTCTGTGGCCTACAGATAGACCAACAAAGACCCTATTGGAAAGTTTTTCCTCCCTGAAAGATAGTAGGTTCTCAGCAGACAAAATATCATGCCCCAACAGACAAAACAGAGCCACAGTGCTGCAATGGAGCAGCAAAGCAACAGTGTGGTAAGTCTGGTAAGAGCAAGGTTGTTCTACAAGAATTCAGCTCCCATACAAAGAGAGGAGATGAATGCTATGCGAGCATTCTTTTGGTCATACCATCCAATATACAATCAATAAATGTCAAAAAAATATCCTTTACATGGCAAAATAGTACTAAGATACGTAGAACAACAGAAATCATTAATTACCTTTTATGTAATGTGCATCATTCAGAAAAAACACTATACTTATAATCAAAGATCGCTATGATTGTTACAGTGACAAACTGCACATAAATTAAAGAAGGAAAATAAACATACAGATAAAAGAATTAAGTTGTGAGGGGGAAAAAAACAAGACACAAAATTCACATATAATTTTGCTTACCAACTTGCAAATAAGGGAAGGATTAAATATAAAAGAGGTAAAAGAATCAAAAATGCCAAAAAATAGCCTGCAATCACATTGTTGAATTTTAAATACCTGAATAATTAATGAAGTAAGTTGAGCTACTGGTGCCCGGCATCCTTCAGTGTGATCCAGAAGAAAGCTAATAGTTGGATTCTGACATACATTCTGTTTATCCTCAAGTTGTTTTCTTCCTTCCTCATTCAAAAGGACAGAGAGGAACTGTAAACTAGCCACATATAAAGCAGGATATGCGATAGACAGATGAATACAATCAGAAATGGTATCTAAAAGGTTAAACAAAAAAATTAAAATTTTTACATTTCATTATGAATAAAGCTCAAGTATACTTTAGAACACAGAAAGACTTATCGAAGACAGCATGCGAACCCAGAAGCAGTTATACTGTGCACTGCCCAAGGAATCCTACAAAATCTATGCATCTTATAAGTCTTCAAAAAAATCTAAGATAGAAGAGTTTGAGTTTTATAGGGGTTGAATGAATTAATTACTCTGCATTCATGTGACTATGAAACAAAGAAAAAAAACAACCTCCATTTCACTCAAATCACTCATTTGTCCAGTAATTTTTTGAACTCTCCTCATTTTATCAACAGCTTACATTATAAAACCAACAGTATACATTAGCTGCTTTATTTGCAATTGGATTTGGATTCACTACACCTCTTAACATGCATAAGCTTGTCTGAACTATGTTCATACTTCAGTGCTGAATCATGTCACAAAATCTTGCCTATGTAAGAATAATTAAAATACAAAAAAAACCCTCCAGCATAATAATCTTGGATTTCTATATTTCTCATCTCCCCTCAAAACTTTGCTTTCCTTTTATGCAAGATATTTAAAAACAAAGAAAGGGAAAAAAATGAAGTGCTAATGGATCATTTCACAAATGCCACATTTGGTTAAGGTTTACAACTAAAATCACTCATCCATACATGTGAAGAAAACAAAACAAGTCAGTCAAGTTTTGGACATATTGTTTTTCACTGTAGATATGTCATTAGTAATTACTTAATAGCATCTAAAGACAAATGACTCTCTCTTCTATTTGTTTATTAGTTGCTAGGAAATAACACATCCAAGAATAGTCATTACCAATTATTTCTGTACAGTGATTTGCAAGGGCTGCTGTCACAGATGGAAAAGATATCTGGCCACTTTTCCACAGTAATGTAGCTAGAAGGCTGAAAGAGTCTACCCATGTTTCATGAAGTGCAGATGTTAACTCGGTATCTGCAAAGACAACACAATAAAAAAAATTTAAAAATCAAATCATTTACAAATGTGTACAAACCTAGAAAGCTGAGCCTGACCACACCTCTCCATTTACATAAGGTGGTACCTAAATGAAGACCTGCCTCTGTCTGGATAAAAGGTATTTCATTACCTAAGCCACCTTTGGGACGGATAGTGAGAATCCTGAAGATATTCCCCAAGAGAGGTTTCAGCAGCTCATCCTGGCTTACAAGATGAGAGTCCACCAATAAACATGATTTTAGAAGCCTGGACACAGATGACAAGTACTGAAGCAGTAACAAGACCTGTTAAATATTTATAGAAAGATATGAAATAAAGCCATATATTTACGCCTTCCACATTATTTTAAATTTACTCATATCATGTCAATTGATTCACAACATTTTTAATTAATATACACCACTTAAATAATAGGACATGAATGGAAAATGTTTCTTTTAAGTTTTACTGTAGAAGAATCCCTAGATTGAAAACATGTATGCAATCCATTTTCTAGTAAGAAAGCAAAAGTTCATTGTGAGAAGGTCACGACTCTTGCTGCATGTACAGCAGGATACTCATTGGAAGGTCAGAAAGAAAAACATTCAAGTGGTCATTAATACTGAAGAATACATGTGTCTTCCAAAAAACATAAGCTGACATTTTATGTGTTTATTCTCATAAATTTTCTGCAGAAACACATTTCTTTAATTAGAGGAGGAATTTTCTTCAAAGTAAATCTGAATGCAGAGCAGCAGAAGTTATGAAATCGCTCTGTGTCGTGAAACAGCATGTTCTATACATTGTACATAGAGAGTTAAATTTGATAAAAAGGTAGTTCTATCAGCAGTAACTCTATATGGTTTGCATACTTCTAAATTAGTTGAGAGCTGTATTTCTGCAGGTTCAGAGACAAAGCAAAGCAGCCGAGTTTGTTACATACAGTAAACATCCATTGTGTCAGTAACTATATCTGGCTCATACATCAGCAACAAACAAAAAAATTCTATTACATAATTTTTTCAATGCCTAATTTAACTTACACTTTTAAAACACAATTCATTTTCAGTTTAGTCATTCTAATTAGAGTCCTAACACAGAAATTAATTCTTCTATGTTGAACAGAATGGTTTATTTTCACTTAAGCTTTGTCCAAAGCACAAAGATTCACATGAATGTAGCCTATAGCAGGGTGTCTGGACTATTTTAATGAATATAAATTATGCTAACATAATTAAATTAATAACTTAAAAAAATTAGGAAGTAACAAATGCTTCTCTGACCTGAGCTTTTACATGTTCCATATGACAGCGATGACCCAATGGAGCTTTCAGTTCCAAGATGCATCTTTCAACCAGATTAGCACTTACAAGACTAAAACAAAATGTATTGGTTAGAAATATAGTTAAATAATTAAACATTCTAGTAACTTAACATTCCATAGATGAGAATAATATAAATAGAGCGAAAATAAAGTTAAGATACACTTACTGCTAAACCCCACTGTTTTATAAAGTCTAGTGCAATGGCAACTATAGTAGCAGCAAGTTGTTTCAAAATAGCTAGACTAATATAAATTCCAATAGCTGTTACTGCACTGGCAAAAATCAATTTTTTCTATCTGATTTCTTATTTTCTTTCCTCTAGAAGAATAAACAGCTCTGCAATAATATAAGCTGTATTCACACCAGGGCTGTTAGGGTTTTATGTTTGTTTGTCTGTGTTTCATTTTTTCCATTAATTGCACTATGAAGAGCAACCAAAAATGCTCTTGAAAACTTCTACCAAAAAATGAACTCATTTTTAGTGCTGCACTTCAGGACTTCTAAAAATTTTTTATAGACAAATGAATTCGCTACAATGGAAATGGAAACATGGCAAATGATATGAAGACTTCTTCAAAGTGGTTCCTCTTTTTAAAAGGAAGTAAAATGCCAGGATCTATCATCTAAATTTGGCAAATTTTATTTACTCTCTTTCAATGTGAGAATATCTGGCTCATCTTCAAAATATTTAATACAATTCAAAGAAGAAAATTTTAAAATGAGCTGAAATCATCTGCAATTCCAAATACTTGACAAAACTCTAAAACATGACAGGAACACAGTAGTCCTGTCTAAGACATACACCATAAATGGAACCACCAATATGACTACCTAGTCTATTAAAAACATGAAATAATTCTGATTCTTTTCTTCAATTGATTGCAATTTTTTGTTTAAAAAAAAGCAATTTTGAACACTTCAGGAGCAAGAAGTGATCAATATGTTTAACAGTTTTAGTAAGAAACATGAGTAGATCTCATTCGAAGACTTTTTAAACATCTATTGCTACACCTTGTTCGTAGTTCAACAGTTATCGATCTCACACCTGCTGAGAGTTGTTAGCAAATGTGTTTGCTGAAGAGCAATTCCAGTATCTTCTGGCATGACAACCAGCAGATTGTGCAGAAGGCTGCAAACAGCTGACAAAAGGGCAGGTGTGATTACCGCACGCTGTTTAGACAGAGCAGCAGACATGGGAGAATCCTGTTGACTTGGAGATTCTGTTATGGTTGTATTGCTTTGACCTGGAGTGTGTTGAATAAAAGAAAAAAAAAAAAGAGAACTAAAAGATTAAATTACAGCAGTTATATAAATCAAGTTCTCGCTATATTTAAGCTGGATATTCAGGAATGAATTTTTTTAAAAAATTAAATCAGATAAAGGAAATAGTTCTGAAAATGCTTCCTTCACCAGGCATTAAATAAAGACAAAGAGCAAATTTGGAAAGACATGAATTCCCAGTCCTTTCTTTAAAATAAAAATATTTTTATTTGCACACAGCTCTCTACATACATGATTATAAATGTATTTTTTGTATTATGTTAATTTTTATCTTTCTACATATAAAGAGAATTATATACATCTTTGTGTATGTGTCTGCATACACATTCCTGTGGGCATGTATGTCTATGACAGCTCTACCATAACTGATGTGTTGAAAGCATGACTGAATGCCAGAAAGAGAACCTAAGTCTTGAGTTTCAAGCTGTACCACATTCACTTGCTTCTGTCAAATTTTGTATTGAAGGAAATGTTTAATGTTTGTCTTCTAAAACAACCACTAGAAGCATCAACTGCTCCAGCAACATGCAAGCTGTATAATGTATAGCATGAAGAAATACTGAATACACTGTATTTAGCATCAGGTACACAACTCAAGCTTGACTTACCCTGTGCCGTAAGCCGATCAACCACAGTTTCAGGAATAAAACTGGCCAAACTTGGAACTGTTGCCTGAAGTTCATTAACACTCCCCAGTGATGCAGACAGAATCTAGAAAGCCATAAAAAGGAAACTAGTTGATTCCAGCTTTCACAGAGTAGTCTTTTATTTATATTCTGCTTGGGAAGGGGGAACAACCCATCATAACCAACAAAATCAAATACGATGTAAATAATACTGTTCAAAATCAATTTGATCAGATTTTTACACGATGTGTGTATATATATGATAAAAACCCCCAAAACTAAAACTATTAAAATACGGGCAATATGAACAGTCTGAAACATTTCAGTTAAAAACTGATCAATGCCCATGTTACTGGAAATTCTCTCTCTTCATCATTCTTTTTCATCCATATAATTGACTCAACCTACATTTGGATAAAGATAGAAAGACATTACTGAAACATTCAAACTCACATTTTTCATGGACTATTTGCTCTACTGAGAACACCAGCACTTGTCCCTTTGTACCAGAACACACTCAGATAAAAATATCACAAATGCATTTGTCATCAGTCAAAGTTGACGTCCCTGAGTCTTTTGATCTCTGAGTACTTCTTTTAACCTTATTCCTGTGATCCTTAAATGTATTCACTTCATAGTGAAGATATGAGAAGTTTAAATGACAGTAGACAACTCTACTGACATAATACATGCTCCTCTTTTTCACTATTTACGAATTTTGTGTGTTTTCAAAAGTTCCTAATGCTCTTGCTACTGTGTTTAAAACCAGAAGCCTGAGATCAGAAGACCCAGAATCCAGCTAAATTATGTGCTTTTGTGACACAACAAGATCTATAACCTGTTTCAGAACATACGAAAATTATCTATCATGTCAAATCACTCTTTCACTTCTGCTTTTTATTTTCTAGATAGAAAATTCACATCAGACAATTTTCTTCAAGAGTCACCATACAAAGCAAAGAATGTTGGAGAATCCAATGAAATCCCAACAGTTACAACTTGAACGAGGGTGTTATTAGAATTTTCCTCACAGGGAGCTTTCTAAGGAAAACTGAATTATCTCAAAGGTTTGGGTTTTTTACGCAGTTTTATTGGAAAAACAGTTAGAATATATTTTTACCCAAGGAAATGTTAAAAATAACTTAACAGACAAAAAGGGTGCAGGGAAGGAAATCACAGATCACTATGTTCCTAGCTATTGTATCCTTGCAACCTCCACACTGTAACTTCCTTTCATCCCACATTTTCCTCTGGTCTCCCATTATTGTTCATCCTACAATCATGAGTCCTCCTTCTTAAACCTGCTCAGTTGTTCCTCAAGAAAATTCAGAGGATTATTGCAAAGCATAAAACAAACTACAGTAAGATCTGGGGGTGTGTTCAAAACACAGGATTCACACACAGCTTGGATCACATAAACACTAGGACAGTACTTGGCTGAAATATTTTCTGATTAGCAAAATGTAGTACCAAGCTGTACTGAGTGATTGAATTTCAAAATTCTATTTTGATTGCACAATTAAAAAGTATATTTGCCAATTAAAATAAGTTATTTGAAGTTCTATGCTTGCTAATTTAAGTAATTACTAAAATCCATTTTCTATATGAAATGAATCTATCTTGACACATGGCAAATTTTGCATTTATTCAGCACTATATGTCAATTCCAAGCATTCTAATAGGTGAGAAAAACCATAACACTTTTCCTTAAATAATACAAACCCAAAAATGTAACTTCTAACAGTCCAAATTATTATTCTGAAACAAGTAAAACCCTGAAAGAACTTTAATGAGAGTCATCTTACACATATTATACACATTATATACAATCTTTCATATATTAGTAAACATATCAGCTACCTCATACAACTGTTCTTTATCTTCTACAACTCTCTAAATACTTTGGGCAACAGTTCTCAGTTATGCTAAAAATAAATTTTAAAAAATCAGCAAAAGCTTTATCTGCTTACAAAAATATCATCTTCCTGTACTGATGGAACGGTTATTGATAAAAGATTAATAGTTTACATCTCTAAATTTTCTTTTGTCATAACAGAAAACATACAATAACACAATGAAATTGTTTCCCCACTGTTCCGCCTTATGGAGAAAAAAAAAGAAAAAGGTATTACCACTTTTACAAATCACCTTCGATAAGGATGAACTGGAGGTCTGGGACACAACATTTAGTAAGGCATATTTACTACTGCCACCATATTGTTTCTGGGAGCAATGAAGCATTGTGCTGCTTAACAGTGAAACTTTGGAAGAGGGTGAAATAGGAGAAAGGGTTCGGTGTGTGTGGAGAGGGAGATGACAACTGCAGATTAGAACTAATTCAAAAGAATACAAAAATTGTCAGAGTGGAAACACTGGAGAAATGTGAAGGTTTTGCCATTTATCTACTATATAGGAATAAAAGGTCTTTTCTTAACCTCTGGTACAAAAATCCCTTTGGCATTGCTTTAATAGGCTTGCAGTGATTAATTCTATTCAGTTCCCTCTTCAAAAGTTTAAATCACTTAACTGTATAGCACTCTGGCAACCACTGTTCCAGAAAATAAAGCACACATTTTTATAAAAAACAGCAAGAAATTTCATAGCAAAAAATGGCCATAACTTAAAGCTCTCTGGGAAATGTCTGTAGATCTTTAGCTCACAGCATTTTTAGTTCAAGTTTTTAAATAACTGCCCATTTTGCTAAAATAATCTGGACAAAGAACAGCCCTAGAATATTTAGGCAGTGTAAAGCAAGTCAGTATCTCCATACAGATTGGTGATCTCTTATCATATGTACTAAGCACAAACATGTTGTTTAAAGCAGGATTAAGGGTTTGTCTTCTCTATTGATAATCTGAGTTAACATTTAAACTATTTATTCTATAAAAGACCAAGATTATTTATCAACTCAGAATTGGTCTTTTTGCAGTATCCACATTCCAGTTCACAGAAAACTATAGATAAATATGACAAAAACCTGCAAGACATAAAATACAGTGCACACAACTTTATACAGTATAGACAATTCAGTTCTGCTGTCTTTTTCTGTTATACTGAAACACTGATTTCATCCCCACATGACTACTCTTTACTCTATAAAATGAGCACAATTTTACTTATGGACTTAATTTTCTCAATTTTTCCTTCTGCAAATTTGGGGAAAATATCTGAGGACAAATGCAAAATGATGAAGTAGAAAAGTAATTTAGTTGCAACTTTTAGGTAAGGTCATATGACCCTATGTGAAATCAGCTCATGATAGCAGACAGCTCAAATAAAGTACTTAAAGTATGAAAAGTATGAAATTTGGAATCAGAGAAAACCTATAGAATGTTAGGATTAGGAATCAATATGGATGTACCTAGATATTTTTTTTAAATGTTATCAAAATATCAGAGAAGAGTTTTCAATAGAAAAGAAATTCTACTTGGTTTGATTGCTCATTCTCAAGTGTTTGTGGGTGTTTTCATGAAATCTGTGCCACACACCTAAAACACATTTCTCCCTTCAGTGAGACCTGCAGATTCTTTTCCATCTGTGATGGGGGAAGCACGCCATCTCGTGGGTTTGGAATAACAATATCTTCTGGGCACCATCATCATCCAAAATTTAGCAACAAACTTGTACAAACTTTTTAATTACTCCATTAATGTATTTCTTTACTCATACATCAAAACAGAAATTGGGCTAAAGTGTGACCTAAAAATTTGAATTTCTATAAGAATAAATTACAAATCCCTGAGATTTCAAGTAAAGTTTGAATTTTCAGAAGTATTTCCTAACTTCACTAAATACACACTTCAGGTAACTGCTCTCTGAAACAG
Organism: Sialia sialis; assembly: GCA_009812075.1. Classification (NCBI taxonomy): domain Eukaryota; kingdom Metazoa; phylum Chordata; class Aves; order Passeriformes; family Turdidae; genus Sialia; species Sialia sialis. Next base: position 55,884,946 of record VRYO01001463.1, read on the forward strand.
TTTGCAATCAGCCTCCATTAAAGTTACACTCATCCACCTATTTTCTCCTAATTAATAGTGGCATTGGAACATCAGACCTCTACATCATGCAGCTTGGAAATTTTCAATGTCATGTCAGCACTGGTATGTTTTTAAAGGTAAGAAACTTAGTTAATTAAAAAAAAAAAATTTTACAGCTGCTAAAAATGTCCATGAAGGATAAATGCAAATTAAATTAACTTCCAGAAATGAAAATCGAAGTCTTAGTGTGACATCTTCATATGTGTCAGGGAAGGAAGGAAAACAAAACATAAAATTCTATAAAACTCACAAGGTTAGAGCCTAATCCTAGCAAGTATGAAGTCTACACTACGTGGAAGACTGATATAAACGAGTGCAGCTTAGTATTAACTGTACTTTCCACTGATAATAATTAGTTGTCTATCTATTGAATAGAATAGTAGAGCTAAGTCTTTGTGTTAAACTATGATGTCACTTTATATATATAAATATGATACATTAATTTCATCTAGTAGATTCCAAATTGTCTTTTCCTCTTTTCTTTTTTTTAAACTACTGACGCTGAAGAAATTTAATGTAATTAACTTGTCCAATTCTTCATAAAAACTCAAGCACAATTTAAAGTAGATTAGACATCCAACCTTGATAAGAATTGTTGCAATTTAATTTTGTCTGCAAGTAACATGAACAAAACAAGACAAAATTTCATTCATGAAAGTTCATTCCTCTATGCAAGAGGCACTCAATTTATTCAGTAAAAAATGACCCGGGAACAACTGCTTTTAAAAAACATGAGATTATGTAAATGTTTTTTAAGGAGCAATCAAGTTTGCATGTACTTCCTGATTTACATGCACTTTCATTTATTTTAGTTTTAATTTTCAAATTTGAATATTTGTGTTTAAAATAACCCTAAGGGGCTGGAGGGTTGTTGTTCCTCCTTAATGAAAATCAAACTAATCAATAACATTTCTGAAAATGAGAAATCAGTTTAATGATAAAGTGTACTTTTTCCTCAATTATTAAAAACATGCAAGATAACATTATTAGTACTAGACAGCAATAAACGTATGACAGAGAATCAAAAGAGTAAGGAAATTATGCCTGTGTAATACTTCGAGACAAAATTTCAGTACTGATTTTTCTCTTTTTATTTTCACCATGTTCCACAGCACAACTTGGCATAGAAATTTTAGTAAAAAAAACATAGGACTTTGTGATTTTTCAGCCTTTGTCACATCAACACATGCATCTGTTTAAGAAGAAAGAAACTTCTAAACAATGATATTTGGGGTTCAGTCACTCATAGATGAAAAATTTTTGAATATAAAACACAAAAATGGATTTCAGTGCAACATATCAGAGTTTTCTTGGGTCTATACTGCAGTCTTTGAAAAATACATTATTTTTATCAGGTAACTAATGAATATTATAAAAGCTTCCTTCACTGCCTGAACTGATATTGCAAATCCAGTCTGGAACTGAAAGTATGTATTTCAATTTCTCCTCCTTTGCATTTGCCATCTTGAAAGACAGCACATGTGTACAGCTTTTAATTGCCATAGTCATTCTAGTCAGAAACAAATTTTTCAAGCAGCCACCTGTCTTCTGTTTTCCACGTCTGTTTTGGATTCTGCAAACACTTGTGCCACTTTTAAATTCTACAGAAGCATGTTCAGAATCCAGAGTTTATTATGGCTCAGAATATCCAATGTATTTATGCAGCTTTGATTGATCCAATTCTGTAGCTGTGTTGTGTAAATACAGGTACACTCTGAACGGACAATTTGGATAAAAGCAACAGAAGAAACAACCAGAAATGAAGACGACCACATTTGGTCAATAAAGACAATTACAGAGTAATCTCTAGAGAATATGTCTTGCTGTGGGAAGCTATAGAATTCAGGACTGTCTTATGTATTTAGCTAGGCAAGACAAGCTACCTTATTTTTGCTCAGGTTAAGAATCACGAAAGGGCTTTTTCAGCATCTTAAATTTGGAGTAAATTTCAACTTAAGTCACAGCTAGCTTCTCATCAATTTCAGGGTTTTTGTTTTGCTGCAGTTTTTTTAACAATTTTAAAAGTGCTAATTTTCTTAAAAACAGTTCGCAAACAATTTTATATTTAAAATGAATAGAATACTCTGCAAGTTACCATAGTTTCAGATGTTGAGTGAGAATGTGAAGATTTGCTCTGACTAGGTGGAGCCTTCCAAAGATTGAGAGAATCATCCAAATCTGTATGGCAACAAAAATAAGAATCAAAATTACTGTAAGAACAGCAAAGAGCAGAAGCAGCTTTTTTGATGCAGCAGGATTGTTTCAGTGAAAAAGTAGCCAACAGCTATCCTTCTGAAGATCTCAAAACACAAGTTTTCACATATTGTACCTATGAAATCTTACACATCAAATTCCATGAATAAACATAAATAAAAAATTTCAGTGCAACATAAAGTAGTCTAGAAAAAGCTACACTTCATTCAAACTGCAGTTACATAGCCTTTAGTCATTTCAAATAGTACAGATTTAGACTTGGTTAAAATGCAAGAGTACAGAAGTATTGAAATACTATAGTATACAACATAATAAACAGATGTCTTTGTCTTCAAAAAACTTCAAATTCACATTTTAAGAGAAGCAGTTTCAAGAGGACCCATATTCATAAATATAGCGAAAGCAGAATTAGTTTGTAAATCTGTTTCAAAATAAAAAGTGCCAAAAATTTTATAGCACAAATCTGTCAGCAATGAATAGTAATGTTCATTGTGAAGCTGTCATATATTTAGAAAGAAAATAACGAAGAATAAAGCTAGACTACACTGTTTGTGAGTGCAGACCCCACAAAAGTAGATTTCCTGTATTTATCCTCACTAATTACTAAATTGAACTATTTTATTTGTAACATAACATTGCAGGTGTTTACATTCCTAAAAATGTGAGAAAACTACGTAAGGAAAGACCCAGGGTTTAAGTTCTGTTTTCCCCTTTCTAAAAGAAACAAAACAATTTGTTTCTTCTTCCTGAAATACTATATTTTCTGGCTTTGCTTTGCAATGACTGATAAAATGTATCTCAGTTGCTCACTGGAAAGTTGTACCATAGTACATTTTGAGTTACTCTTAGATATGATATTGTATCAGTTAAATGAACTACTAAAAGACACAAATAAAGAGGACCATGGGAGTAGTAAAATGCGTTGGATTGAAAAATTACACTTATAGATAAAAAAACAGATATCGAAGAAATTGAGGATTTTTTATGGTTGGAATTTTGTGTACTGCTGAGGTATTTCTCTCAGTGAGTTAACCAAGAATGCTTCTTTTCCCTGGGTCTGTCATAAAATCACAACTTAGCTGTGGAAGTAACAATCCTCTTCTGTCCATGCCTCTGTAACAGGTTCAACAAAACCAGAATCCAGCAGGATGCTTGGCCTAGAATTTGCAAAACTCAAACACTTTATTTTGCAAAACTGTAAGTGGTGAACTGAGAGAGGGTATAATGCAGATTTTGGTGTTGAATTATACCAAACCAGCCTGACTCAGAAACCCCCAAAGTTAAACATTCTGATAGTGAGTTGAAGGACATTTTATCATATCTGCCACTTCTTATCTAAAAATCCTAATGCCCAGATGGCCTGAGACATATGACTGACAGTCAATCACTTTAAGCTCTGGAAGTCCAGTTCCAGTTTCAAACAGCAGGTTTTTCTAAAATACTTCTTGGAATGTATGTGTAGATTCCTTCCTGGGGTGGGGATGCCCCTCAAGATCCACTCTGAGCAAAAGTTTTGCCCAAGGTCACTGGTATAGGTAACATCAATCTCTACTTAATAATTGGGTTTTTTTTGACAGCTTTAATATAGCTGCTTCAATATAGTACACTATACTACACCAGCAGTTTTAGCTTCTATACTATGTGGTAAATAATTTTGATTATTATCTTTTTGTCTAGTCATTTGTCATAGTAAGTCATTCATTTTTATATAAATATATCTGGTTTATCATCCTTAATCCCACAGGATGAAGTTAGACAAAGGTTCAAACACATCTCTAATTCCTTAGATTTTAAACTACTGAAAAAGTCTGGGTCTAGGATTGAATCCAGCTGCAGCCAGGATACTCTCTGAGAAGGCATTTAGAGAGCAAGAGGGTCCTTCCTCTGCCTTGTGACTTAGTGGGAGGGCTTCTCTAAACAACTTTGCCTGAGGTTCCTACTCCATCCATGACACAGACATAAAAAGAATTATTTAAATCAGCAGCCTTAAAATAAAGATGGAAGTACAGAAATTTAGGGCACAAAGAAGGTAAGAAAAGAAAAAAAAAACTCATTAACTTTTTGCTCCATGAAAGCTTTTACTAATTAATCTCTGAAATATCCCCTAGCTTTCTAAACTTATGATCATCAGATATATTTGGACAATATTCCCATAATGCATAGTGAGCACAGAAATACTGTTCAATAAATGATTTGTCAATATAAAAGCTAGATCTGAGATATTCCGAGGGTAAACAGGTTAAAAATAAATAAATCCAATCTGAGTATTACATTTAATCAGTCTGTGAATTAAATTATATCTGAAAGTTTTAGAATGTAGCTTAATTCAGATTATTAGAGTCCATTTCTACTCATGAAACCTTGAAGTTGAATACATCAAGAAATAGCAATCTTAAAGAGTTCATGTATTTCTTTTCCCTTGCATGAAAGTTGAATGGATGTCATAAAGTGGAAATCATTAAAAGTATTCCACCTCCAATATTTTGCAAGAAAATTTACTGCAGAACCAATTACGTATTTTCTATTTTCAACTTTATGAAGACATAAATAACAGCTTCGAAGTTTTTCTGAGCTATGCTAAATTAGTGACTTATCTGCTTAAATCCTTACAGCAATATTCTGACTTCACAACATATATAAGTGCATGTATTTTCCATTCATTTTATTAACAATTATTGGAGATAAGTTACTCAAAACTACAATTTATTTAAGTAGGTTTCAAATGCCAGAAGATTACATCACCATCATTTACCAGTTATACCACCTTTTTCTATGTTGAGCTTGTCTTCCTTGCAAGAGTTGAAATCAAACATGTAACATCCTAGGTAACAGTGTTTTGCCATCTGATTCACATGTTCATAGAACTGGCAGTGATGTAAAAGGGCTTTAAGTGCTGGTATTCCTGTCTGAGAGAGGCCAGATTCTTCATCATGTACACAAGGACCCTGAAGACATGAAATTCACACAGAAGAAATTGTCAGAAAAACCTACCTTAACTAAGGCTAATGCTGTGTTTGTGACTGTACACCGGTTTACAGGCTGTAACTAATAAATTCTAGAAATTAAATGTAGATTTTAATATTGACTAAATCATAATATTTTACAAAAGCTGTCATAACTTAGCAAAATCAAACAGCTATTTATCTCCTGAGAAGTGTGGCAACAGTTAAGTAGAAACTCATGAAAAGCTGTAAATGAGTGATTTCAAGACAGCAAATGTATCTGTACACTTTACAATTTTAATGTTCCATTTAATTCTACTTACAGATATCAAGCAATGAAAAAGTTTTCCTTAGGCAAAAAACACACTTAAATAAGACTAAATATCCTGAAAATGTCATCCTGCTCTAAAGTATACTGTCATTATACTACATTTAGCTACATCAATCTTCTATGAGAAAAGATTTCTTTAGAAAACAGGACATAAAACCAAAAAATTCTCTCTGAAGTATGGTTTTTCAATTATTTCTTATTAAATAATGACATCAGGGGAAACTTCCTAAAGCAGTGGATTTATACCTTAAGATAATAGATTCTAGTCATATTTCAATTAAACAGTTTAAACTGACTGCCTCTGTTAAATGTTTCTTCAGTGTTTTCCATGTTAACACAAACAGCCAAGAAGTTTTATTAAGCTACACATAATCTGGTTTAGACTGAAGAAGTGCAAAGAAGGCAGAAGAACTCTGAAAAATTCAAACCAATTACATTCAGAAAGGCAGTTTTAGAGGTATCCTGTTAAAAAGTAAATAAGTTAAAATTATGGAAAGAAAAACTTTCAGCAGTAATTAGAAACTTTCTTTGGCAGTCAGGAGAGAGCAGAGCTGGATGAACTGAATATAAGTAATTTTAATAGTAAAATACTATTTATCCCCAAGAGGGTCTCCCCCAACCCCTTCATTTACACTGAATGTAAGTTTATGTCCCAGTAAAACAAAAACAAAAACCCAAATCAGATACAGTAGAAGTAGTAAAACTATTTCACTTTACAAGATAAGGTATCATTAAAATGTTAGATGGTTGCTCTTAATCTTTTTGAATTCTGTAATACAGAAAGTACTTTCACTATTTGCCTCTTACACCAACTATTGGAGAACGAGATATGACAAACAGTTTGAGGCAAAATGTAGGATTTCAAGTAAACTATTTATGATGAATTATAAAACTCTACTCATACACTGTCAGCAATAAAATCGACTATGGCAAGTGCAAACTAAGGAAATATTGATAAATTTAGTCCAAATTTTACTACCCAGGATTGTCTTTGCCAGTTTCAAAAGTCATACCAGATACATTATTTTACAATGGGGGGCCTTGAAAGAGTTACTCCTCAATTACAATTGACAGAGTCCTCTGACTTCAGCAATCTTCATACAACAGTCTGCTGCACTCAGAGTACTGTACACAGGTTGACTTTCCTCAAGACTAAACAGTGGCATAGGAAATTTTTAAGTGACATAGCAAAATGAAATATTATAAAAGCACACCAACTAGACAAAAGTAACACTAGAGACATTCTCATGAAGATACTGGCCTACAAATGCTGTATTTCCTTTTCCAGTCCTGTTTGCCTAAGGGATAAAATGGTAATGTTCTAAATAGGCTATGGCACAGTATTCCTACTATTCACCGAGATCCACTTAATAGCTCTCCTTTACTTCCTAGCATTAAAGGAAACAGACAATCACCTTATTCAGTATAAGGGAAAAAAGTTACTCTGAAATATAACATTTGATCCTGGTGGTATCTTACATTTTTAATTGTTTTTATTTTGAACAGTTTTAATTTACCAATAATCATGAAGTGTTGTTTGATAATATCTTTCAGCATGAACTCTTATTAAGTGATGAGAAATTGCCATTAAATTGGAGTTCTTAATAAGAATCACGTTGACTCAAAGCTTCTTTTAATTGCACTGGAACTGATCCAGAACTGTGCAACTGGATTCAATTTTTGACACTTCATCATAGTCATTGAAATTTAAAAAACACTCTAAAAAGCAACTTTTTAATAGTCTATATTGACAAGTTACAATAGCTGCCCTTTTGTAACCCCCTACTATTATGAATTTAAACAGATGCTATTTATATTGTATTATAATAGTAAGACTGAAACAAGGACCAGATTTGTAAAATTGCTTCCATTATGATCATACGTAACAAAAAGATAAGATATTCTGTAAAATTCAACTCTGCAAAATATAGCATAATTGATTTGGGGTGCAACTTATAGATAACTTATCCTAGTAAAACAGCTGAAATTCTTTTCAGCACCAACTTCATCTTTTGCAGAAAGGAACAGATTAAAAATTATATTGTTGCATCAACAAATTTCTTCAAAAACTAAATATGCTCTTCTTATATAGGTATGATCTCACACACTGAAAGGAGCAAGACAGACATTAAAAACAGATATCAAGGTCAAAAAATTTTAAACATTGCAAGCTAAGATCCAAATATCCTGATGTACAATGAATCAGACTTGCTCAGAATAAAACAAGATGACTGACTCAAGAGCAGAAATGGAAAAGTCTCCAGCAGATCTTATCAGTTTGACAACTATCTGATGAGAGAAGGCAAAGGGAGACAGACTCCTCTCACTGTTATCAAGTGAGATAAGGCATTGAGCAAAAACTAAAATACAGGAAATTCTATCTAAACCTAAGGAAAAAAACTTTCTATCTGAAGGTATTCAAAGACTAGAACAAGTTGCCCAGTGAGATTGTGCAGTCTCCATTCTAGGAGAAATTCAAAATACAACTGCAAACAGCCCTGAGCAACCTGGTCTAGTTCACCTTGATTTGAGCAAGTGGTGGTCTTCAAGAAGCATTTAAATTGACCTAAGTGACAAACTGCTTCATCTTTCTTCAAAGTATTTTTTAAACTTCATATTTGCAGAATTTCCTCTTCTTCATGGCCCTCAAATTATGTTTTACCTGCATTCCAAGTGTGGGTAAAAAAATTAATGATATACTAAAAACATTAATGATATACCAGGTAAGAAGGCAAGTTTCCTAGGAACACAAAGATACTACATTCATGAAATGCAACATATATGTAATCTAAAATTGGTTGTTTTATTAAGCCTGCTGGAAGTTGGTGAAAAGTCTGTCTATTCATTTATTTCTCTTTCCAAAATATAATCTTAGACATGTAATTTTGTAAGTTGATATTTTGTATGTATTCTGACAGAAATTTTCATATCAAATGACATCCCTCTGCAACACTATGACTTTTGACATCAAATGTAATAGTCACTCACTTGCCAAATACAATCTTTTGTGTCTTCTGTAGGGATTGGAATCACAAGAAGATTTTGTAGAATAAAAGCAGCCTGAAAGAAATTAAAGCATCAATATTGCCATCTAGCCATCACAGTTAAAAAAACCCCATCAGATTGAATAGTACAGTTTCCATATTATTCCCCTGCTTCAGATCTATGCTGAAATACACAGAATTCTCATGTTCATGTTGGGAAAAAATAATTAGAAGGATATAACTTCAAAACCCTCAAACTTCACTTATAAGAGCATTAGAGAATGGAACAACAACAAGCTGGTATTAAAAAAAAAGACAAGAAAAAGATGGGATAGAAATCACAAGGAAACAAATGTATTTGTTTATAAAATACTTTAATCACTGTTCCAGTACAGTCAATCCTACAGAATAAGCATTACAAGTACGGGAAGTACTAGAGGAAAAAAATTTCCTGAACAGAAAAACTTAGGTAACTGTTTATGACCGCTCACGTTATTGTCCTCATATTTCGGAGTTTTTAATTATTATAAAATAATTGGGACAATGTGTTGAACACATTAGGACAGAGACATATTTGAAATATTTTCCTTTATAAATACATGGCATGTTTGTTTTTCTAATTTATATTACACACATGTCCCATGTCTGTGCGTGGATTAAAATTCCTTTTATTTTTATTTTGTCAATCTTTTGCCAATGACGTTAATCTTAAGAGACTATAATTAAGAAACAATAATTTGGACTTAAATAGAATAATGAAGGACAAATTATTAAAACCATTTTGAGATATAATTTCAAATATTACTTTGAAAATAAAATTAGTTACGCAGAAGAGCTGGGATAAAAAAAGTCACTGAGTGTCAGAGTTTTTATTTCTTATTGATTGGAACAGAAGGAAAACCTTACACCTAGAGCCATAAAAAATTGCAAATAAAGTGTGCATAGCTTAAATTCATCAATATGTGATTCTATGTGTTGTTCTAATTAGTTATGATTTAGCAACATATTTATCTAGCTGAGTAAGCCTTAGGAGTTTTCATGAGTTAACCTGCATAATTTATATCATTTCTGTTTTGAAATAAGTAATCTGTATTTGTTCCTTATGCAATTCCTAAATAAGAAGCGAAATATTTTTATTAATCAGCTAGTGTTTAACTTACAAAGCAGCAGGTGACATGCAGCAACAAGTAACAGATATATGCTATGAAAAATACAAAGTTTTTTATCCATAATAAAAAAAACCTTGACATTCTACAAGAGCAGAAAGACACAAGAAACATACCTCCCTGCGTACCATGCTACATTCAGATTGATCCAGAAGGATGTTTATCACTGTTCCCCACAGGCCTCCTGAAATATTCTGGCAGCTTTCTGCTAAAGCAATACATCCTATCTCAAGAGATGTAAGAGCTGATCCTATTCCAAGTGCTGTAAATCTGACCTAGTACACATAAGCACAACAGAAAGAGGCAATTCTTACAGTAATTAGCAATACTTTTTTTATTATTATAATGTTGTATCAACTGAATCTTAAGCTTAAGGGAATAATTTCAAAAGTAACAACCTCTTTTCCTATATTTCTCTTGCTCTCTACTTATAATCACAACTAAGTGAAAAACCAAAATTATCCAGAAGTATTCTAAAATAAGCAACATAGTCTTTAATATTCTTCATGTTTTACCATTTAAAAATAGGTCCATTTAGCAAACACATAATTTAACAGATTCACATTAAATACATTTGCTCTAAAGTTTTAGTTCAGGTAAATGTTTCTGCTTTGCAGCTAAATTACAGCAATGACAAGAAAAACTGCCTATGAATTATGATAGTGAGTGACTAATCAAAGTGTAGAAGACAGAAGATACAAGGAAGGATTTCTTAGATGATTTTTATGTGGAAACACTCTCCCTACTGAATTATTACTGCTATTTAGGATATAGTCACTAACATTTCAAATAATTCAAAACAGCAGTCCTACTATTAAACACATTAATGAATCAAAAATTTTCAACTGCTTAAAATAAGACATGATGTTAATAAGACAGTAACAAACCTCAGGATCTCTATCTACCCATAAAGGAACCAGCCATGCCAAACCTAGATGAGACGGAACTTGTTCTTCACTGTTATCATACGGCAAAGACCAAAGAGATATCCAGTCCTATAAGCAAACAGAAAAAAAATTAAGAAATTATTTTATAAATCTTTCAATCCATGCCAGTGTACTAAGAGTGTGAGCTACCAACTATTACTAAACAGTTTTGCATAATACTAATTGTGCAGAGGAAGGATAATTCTGTACTTCTCTTTCCATAAGATTTTGACACTAAATCTTCATTGTAAACAGCAGCCAGGTTTTAAAATTTGAGACTAAAAATTATGAGTCCAGTCTAAACAGTAATAGTCATAACCGCATTTTGTGACTTAGAAACAAAAACAAATAAAACTTATTATTATGCTACTATACCTATTACTCTACAATCATGATACTAAAAAAATCAAGGCCGCACCTTCATCCACACGTTTATGATCTAAGTGTCTGGAGGTTGCTGTCTCCCTGCAGTGTACTTAAAACTCTTCTAGTAACTAATATCTTGAAAAAGAAGTAGAGAACTGAAAAAAGAGACATCTGCAATTTGGAGAAGCTGGTATACTGCAATTTCTAGTTACATGCATGCTCATAATGAAAGGGTTTTCTTGTGGCTATCACAGATATTATTAAGACTGGATTTTAATTCTCTAAAATAATACTTAATTATTGAATTTGCTTCAACTCCATAAGGATAAAGGCTCTTTTTCCTAAACTGTCAGAAATCTAGCTCTCAAAGACGCACATGAACACAAGGCACAATATGAATTGTGCTAGTAATGATAGCTTTTATCTCGCAATCCTTTTTCCATCTATGTATATATTCTTTCATATATATATACACATATATATATACACACAACTGTGAAAGCCCTATGCACATGAGTGTTTAAACATAGGTTAGAAAGCCTGTTGTCTGTGAGGCTGAAGAAATAATAATGATGTTATAAATTCTGAAATTTATTCATCCTATAAAAAATCCCGATTCTTCATTTATTTATAAAAAGGAAATTATGCTTATTCTGAAAGAAGACCTTTCAAAATCCACAGAATTATTTACAAAACTATTTCATTATGGCTAGAACTGATTCTTCAGGTTTTTGCATACTATATCCTGTACAATTATCTAAGATTATAGACCAAATAAGATTCATGTAGGGATTTTATTGCCTTCTGTGCTTCCAGTAGGGAGGGAAGGAAGAGTAAGCAGTGGTGTGGTTTTAGCAGGACTACTCAGCTGGAGAGAACAATTCCTAAACTACAACAGAAAGTTATCATTGAAATCAGCAGTTAAATTCTCTGCATGGATAGCCCTCCCCAGTGATGAGATGAGGACAACTGAAATGGACTCACCGTATCCTTGGTTTGAGCCATCATTTCATGAGACAAGTGAAGCAAGCAAAGGACTGTGCTTTTTGTTACACCTTTTCCCATGAAGGACATGGCATTTCCACCCCATTCAACATAAAATGATGAGATAACCTAAGAGTGGGGGTACAAGTTCATAACAGCTTTACTGTAAACAGTACACAGAGTACAAACTGTCTTACACATTAAATCATATGATGATGATAGATGATAGATTTCCAGCTGAATTGAAAGAATTTCTTTAGTTCTGAGTCATTTGATCATGTGATGGTTTCCTATGCATTTAAATTTCTGAACATCTCTGGTTTTTATTTCCTTTATTCAAATGAAGGATACAGTCAAGCTTAATACTAAGTGCTAAGTTGAATAGAAACCTGAAAGTTCATTTATTATACCCAGAGTTTGTTTTGCTATGCCTAAAAATAAAAATAAAATTTATTTTCAATATTCAGTGTCCAAGAGAAAGTGTCATTTATATATTTTATTGTGATTTGAATAAAATAATCAGCCTTCCACATCAAATACTAATATACAGAAATAAAGGTCTCTGGATCATAACATAAAAAATATGATCAAATATGTAACTATGCATATTAAAAGGCATGCTGCTTTCAACAAAATATGCCCCAAGATACTTTTTAAAAAATAATAATCTTAGAAGATACACTTCTTGATTTACTTTTCTCCATAAAACATGGTGATTTAAACCTCTGTATTTTTGCTGTTGCTTTTTCTTTCAGTGTCCCAGCCTGAGGAAGTTTTTTTTAAATCCACTTTCTCCTTTCCTCTCCAAAAGAAACCTGCATTTACTTTCACATTTAGGCCAAGTAAAATTGCCTAATTCTTCCGAAGAGCTTATGCATCAAAAGTTGATTTCATGCCATAATATGTATTATTATTTTTTCCAGTAATAACCTTTCTTTTGCATGACAGCATTTATAACCTTGGTGCTATTTTTAGTCTAGACTTCAGTGACAGAGCTCACCGAATCAAATAGGTCTAAAATGTTTATTTCTTTCTACTCAAGAAATCTTGGCAAGTTAAGACCCCTAAAACACTATCTTTTTTTTCACCAGATGTATTGGTATTTGAAACTAAAAAACTTCTAAAAATGTACTACTGAATATGTGTTAAACAAATGAAATTCAGAAATATGTTTTTCCTTTTAAGAAGATTGGAGTTTTCAAAAGATATAATCTTAGGAGCAAAAGCCAGCCGTCACCACGTCCACAGACTTAGCAAACATAAAAGAACACTAAAAATAAGAATGAAATTTTGTCTTTCCAGCAACTGCAGTATCTTGAATTACCTCTTTCCTGCTTTCTCTGTGTTAACAACCTACCCAACAAGCTCATCTTCTCCCAGACTACCTTTCATATGGTTTTTGCCTGCGGGAAGTTATCTAGGATTTTTCCTCTTGGAGTTTCAGTTATTAAAAACATCACATATATCTTATCTTGCTCAAAACTACAGTCACTTTGTATTGCCTCTTAACCCAGTCATGAAAGCACATGCAATACAACCAATCTTCACAACTACAGATACACATCACTCAATCTAGTCTCCATATTATTCCTATTTACTTAGCAGGAAAAAGCATCTTTCCCACACCTATTGCTAGTGATGACATTCACTAAAAGTACATTGTAAAAGGCAAAGTGTCATTAGTTACACACTTCTTTACCAGCATCAAAACAAAAGCTAAGTAACAACATAAGCTGCTCACCTCAAGAAGACCTGTTAAGTATTTCTTATGAATTGTGACAGGCTCAACAGTAGCAGAATAGTTACTCCAGCCTGGAAGTGCAGTAACATGAACCATTCCTTGTAATGCTCTCTCCAGTGAAGGAAGTCCATAAAAATGTGGTGCATCTGTCAGCCTTAAGCACTGAAGCAACTTCAGAGCCAGCTCCGTTCTGAACAAGCCAGCAAGTTCCAAGACCTCTCTGGTTTAATTGTAAAAAGAGATGAACAATCAATATGAAGCTGTTAAAAAGAATAATTCTGAAAAAGGCCAATGCCTCAATCTTCTTACTGTTACTGTGACACTCAGCATCTCTATTATTTAATATTGCATTATGCAAAGAGTAACATGAAATTCAATGCGACAGTCTAGCTTCACCAGGTTCTGAAAACATAATATTGCATCTGATTACAACTAAGTTGCTTAACTATAAAAGACAAATGAGATATAGCTCGTTATTAAGGAGCATGCTAAATGAAGAGATTGAGGACAATGGATGACACAGTAAGAGCTGCAAAGCTCAGCAGCTCCAGAATCACATAGGACGTAGAATACTCTAAGTTGGAAGGGACCAACAAGGATTATCAAGTCCAACTCTTAAATGCATGGCCCATTACACTTATGTTTGTTCTGGTTCAAGAGACAAGTTTAAAAATATTTCCTGCAAAACACAGTAAATCTAGAATTAAGTAAATAAAAATACAGGAATGTGAGATACATAACTAGCAGGGATTTCTATAAAATGCCACTTTTCCTGCTGTCAAAATTTTTAGAAAATAATCAAATTGCAATAATGAAAAAGGTAACATTTTGAAAATATTTTCAAAAATAGTTCTATTGTAACACTAAATAATCAAATATTACCTTAAACTACCATTTTAGTAGCTCTTTGAATACATTTGGATAGAGAGATTTAGTGTGGGAAACGTTTTATGAGAAAGTTGAAGAAAAAATAGTGGAAAGTAATTTCTGTGTTTGCTCAATTGACAGAAAAACATTGGAGATTCATGCTAAAAGTAGCTGTTGCAAATACCCCAAAAAGGAGCTGAATGAAAATAGATATTTACTGCAGTTTCAAATATTTCAATGTTTTACTTTGCTATAAATACATGTTGCAAAATCAATGAAGTTACCAATTGCTCATGCAAATTTGCAGCAGCGAAAGAGAAACAGCCCATGTTCTCCCCGCAATCAATTTAATTATCCATTTGCTTAGTGACCATTAGCATATTCTCTTTCAAGTTTCCTGGTTAATTTCCTAATTTTACTGTGAAAAGGAATATCTAATGTTGATTTTTATTTCAAGAGTGTATATCCAATTTTCACGGTTCAGAGCAATTGAGTCATGACGTAATGATATTCAAATTGCGACCAAAATTCATCAGCAGTAGGTGTTATCATGACCAATCAGAATGACAGAGGCAGGTCCATTTGCACTGTACCTGTCAGTCACTGACACAGAACAAACTAACAACATGTTAAAAAGACGAATGAGCTCTTTATCCAGTCGCTGCCTGACAGCAGCCTGTGTTTCATCTACTTCATCCTGCACTTGGGATTCTGGTCGCACCAGGAGGCCCATAAGGGATTTTGGCTGCTAAAAGAAAAGAAAAAAAAATACAGTCACATTGTTTAAATTCTACTTTAATACCTTCATTAAAGCCATTTTTCTGTTGGAAACTTGCAAATCACACACAATATAAATCACAAACTCCATGATTATTAACTAAGAAGTAACTGCAAAAAGCACAGTGAAAATTTCCTATAATTACCAGTAACTTGAATCTCGAATCTACTAAATGCCATAAAAGAGGCCTTCAAAATATCCTGGCAGTAAGAAGACAGCATATTTTGAAGCATGAAATAAAACATTAAGTAATACAGCAATAACATGCAATAGAAAATAGATCACAAAACACCAGAAAACACATAGTAACAAAATTAGTTTGGGCTGCATTTTGGACATCTCATCTGCTTGAAAGACTTAATATGAAATGACTTAAAGGTTATACATTAATTTATTTTAGATTAATATTTATATTATTGAATGGGCCATATTAAAAATTACAGGCTTCCCAGACAGTGATATAAATTGAAGTAGAGTAATTTCACAACTATAAGGCGCACTGGATTATAAGGCACACTTCCGGGTTTCGATCAAAATTTTAGTCAAAAGGGTGCACCTTACAGTCGTGAAATTACCGTGCCTGTAGTCTATAAATAACTGAATTTTTTCCCTAAATGCTTAGACTGTATTTGCAAATGGGAAAATGCTAGTGCATGAAGGTATTTAACACAGGACACCCTTTGTAAGACAATGGATGCTCTTGCATGTTTCATAGGTTAAACATTTATAGATAAGCACACCCTCATGTAGCTCTGCAGACATGCACATGTATTTGCAAGTACAGTTATATGGTCAATCAAATCATCCAAGTATATACAACAACCCCATTCTTACATTTTTAAGCAATGATTTCAAGATCCACTTTAGATGGTCTAAATCCAGATCTGATTTCTGCTCTCTAAGTAATTTGTTTAAAAATCTTAGGACATCTACCAAAAGCTTTTCATCTTCCCCAGAAGCTGGAAGAACTTGTAGAAACCTACAATACAAATAAAAGCTTTCATACTTATGGTACTTTAAAATAGCATTTAAAATCTCAGGCTAAAAGGACTAGAACCACCTGTAAATATCAAATTATATGGAGTAAATATGTATATTACCCATATAGAAAACATGACATTGTATTAGCCTCTAATACATACAATATGCTGTTAACACTGCTATTACGCAAAATATTTATGCAGATTTTAAAAATGTATTTGCATATGGTAGACATGAAATTCTGTTTAGTAAACTGTAGAGAAACACGAGCAGGGAAATAAAGGAAATACAGGAAATTAAAAGTTACTTATCTATTAAATATTAGCATTTGATAATAATAGCAAAGTTTACCTATGCATTTCAAATAGCCTTTGTTTTAAATACTGAATTTTAAATATTTGATGTTTTTGTGCATGTAAATTGCAAGGTCACAATCTTTGAGATTGGAAGGAACTTGCAGGGGTCACCTGGTCATGTCACCCTGCTTATGCAGTTGCTTGCTCAGGACTGTGCCCAGGAATTGAGTTGCTACAACCTCTGTGGGCAACCTGTGTCTGTGTTTGGTCACCTTGACAGTAATAAAAAAAGCGTTTCCTGATGTTCACAGGGATCCTCTTGTGTGTCAGTCTGTAGCCATTGCTTTGCTCAATGAACACCACTGGAAGGAGCCTGGTCCCACATTCTCTTCTGGTACTCATACACACTGTTAAGATCCTCACTCTCAGTCTTCTTTCCTCCACATTTATCAGTCCCAGCTCTCTCACCCTCTACTCAAAGGAAAGATATTCCAGTCTTGCATTATCTTTATGGTGCTTCACTGGATTCTCTCCAGTATGTGTGCTCCACATGATTCTCTCTTATACTGGCAAGTCCAAAACTGGACCCAGAGCAGCAGACCAAGTGCTGAATAGAACAGAAGGATCACCTGCCTCAACTTGCTGCCAATACTCCTCCTAAAGCAGCCCAGGATAATATTTGCCTTTTTTACTGCAAGGAAAAACTGCTGGTTCATTTTCACCTCGGTGTATCACCAGGACCCCCAGTTCCCTTTCTGCAAAGTTACTTTCCAGCTTGTTCACCCCAGAGGCATGGGCTTGCTCCTCCGCAGGTGCAGGATTCTGCACTTCCCCTTGCTGAACTGTCAGCCCAGATATAGATATATAGACGTATAATATGTGGATAGATATAGATATAGTTACACAAAAGTGTATTTATAAATGAATCAGAGCTGCATTGACAATCAATTCCCTAAATTTAAAATATGAAAAGTAGAAATGTTACCATTTCAGTATAACAATCTTTAATGGATTGTTGTAGTCGATATGCTTACCTGTTCATTGCTTTCTGCCAAACAAGGCTTTTCAAAGCGGTTCCACAAGGCCCAGAACTAAATTTTAATGCAAGCCTGTCATTCAGGACATAGAAGCTAAGCCTAGTGAGAGCTGCTCTAACATCCCTGTGGGATTCTGCCTGAATGATCAAAGTAAGACAATCCTGCAGTCCATAGTTTGTGTGAGTTATTTTTAATATAAAAATGTCTTCTGAGGAAAGTTTCAGAGAGTCTAAAAATCTGAAAAGGCATAGAGAAAAGTTATTAACAATCAGCGTCTTTACAAACTGTTTCAGAGAGTGTTGACTTCTTCCCCTTCCTTTTTAATGGAGAAGATAAAACAGAAATTGCCTTAAAACATTATTTTTTAGCCAAATCTTTCTTCACTAACCCTTCAAAAAACCCAAGCCAAACAAAAAACTAAAACAAAACCAAAAAACACCACCACCACTTGTAAATCATGAAGTGTTTTGTGTTCTTTGGAAAAACCTAAATACTAAATTTCAGTATTACCATTAGAAATATTTATCAGAAATTTAAACCTTTGAGAAACCAAGTAAACATAATGCAACTTTATAGCTGGGCTCTACATAGTAGGAAAATACAGTTGGTTCCCCAAGAAACCACAACAACTGTAAAGAAAATCAGTCAGTGAACTCATTTTAAATTGCTTGGAATTAGTCCGACCATCAATAAAAGTTAGATCAAGCTCTAGACTTCATGTATAAATGCAATTTAGGTAAAACATTAGCTGTGACAACATACCTTCATCCTCTTGGGATGTGATACTTTACATTTAAATGACAGCATTCTCAAACAAGTAACAGCTTGAACTGCTGTTTGAAGTTGAAAACCTATTTAAACTTCATAAAACACTAATTTAATGGAGACATATCGGGACTTAAAGAGAAAGACAAAATAGCTCACATTTCTGCTTCCTTCTCATAATTTATCAGCTGCAGTAGGTTTTCAATCCCATGGTACCATGACAGATTCCAAGCTGTTTTAAGCATATCTGACACAGGTTTCATAGTCAAACACTCAGAAGACAATGGCACCACAACAGCATAAGGGCTAACTACATGATGAGCAGTGATCCTGACTGGCAGATGATACCTAAAAATATACAAAAAACAGTAACAATTTTTGAAAGTGATTGGTGAGAGATTTTTGTTTGCTCATTTTTAAATTAAATGCTCTATTACAACCAGTGTGTAAATTTGCAAATAAAGTTTTCAAAACTCCTTCACAGAGAACAAAGACATGGGGACAAAAATTCCCTACTTAAAAATGCTGATTCCATCATCATAAAAATGCTTTAAAGATTCCCTTCATTCTGCCACTTCCATATCTCAGGAAGGACAGCAAATGGAAATCAGCAGTTAACTGTAAAACAATCAAAGCCAATGAACTAACCAACCAGCCAGCACCCATACATACCTTCTAACAACAGCAACAGGTAAACTGAACGCAGGTACCTTAGCAGTATTACTGGTTATGCTATCAGCCCTGCAAGTGATAATAAGTCATAGTTATTATGCTTAATTTTAAGATTCTATTTTCTCCTAAAGCTACACACATTATTTCCTTATTAATTGGCTATAAATGTATTTCTCCCTTTAGCTAGATCTTCACGAACCCATTGATGAATAATTTGTATTAATAAACAATGTGTCTTCATGATTATGCAATATTAAGCTATTTCTTAAATCACACATACATAGAATACTTATTTCAGATATACTGTACATTAAAAACGTCGCATACTGGTTTCTTTTTTTCTGTATGAGGAAAACTACACATAAGTACTTTTAGTATATTTAATGTGTTTGAATTCTAAAAGCATATTTTTTCATACTTGTGCAAATAATAAAATATCATAAGACGAGGTCTGTTGCTTTAAAGACAACCGCTACATTTAAAAGCCAAAGTAAATAGAGGAATTCTAAGTTAAAATTCATGTCTATAGCTAGCTATTTGATTTGTGTAGTTTCTATTCATGGAAAAGATGGATTACAGACAATCAAGGTTTTTTGAAAAATAAACTTTAAATTAACAGTAAGGTATTCATAGTGCAAAAATATGCCACATAGGCCCCCAGAGCATGTAACCCAGTTATTGAAACAATCAGGACAACGAATTTTGGATCTAAAAAGTTTGGGGCATAACTTGTCTGGAGATATATAAACATTTATTTCTATTAAAACCTTAAAATTTTTCTAGAAAATATGCTATTAAATAAGTGGATTTTCATACCACGTTTCTGCTCTTGCTACTTCATCAAACAACAGAAGACAAAGCAATACTGTAGTTTCAGTTAAAACAGCACGATCACTTTGGAGTATCACGGAAACTGAATAAAATAAAGATATTTAGAAATGTGTTAGGGAAAAAACAGATACCTGGTAATACATAGAAAGACACTAGATAAAAGCAACTGCTTTCCACAGTTTCCTGTCAACATCTTCAACACATGCCACAACACTGGAAAACTAGCACACAGTGATTTATCTTTTCAGTATCAGAATACGGTATCATGAAGTGATCCAAAGTTCTTAAGAAGATTGTTGGTTAAACATCTAACCATCTTTTGACGGGGTATTACAGTGGAAATACAATTCTCACCTCTGAATAGCAAAAGCAGTGAAGAAGGCTGCTGTGCTAAAGACAGGCGAACAACTGGGTCAGCACACACAATTTTGCGCAGGAGCGTCAGACAAGACACCGCTATGGATTCCATAAGCTGCAGGAACAGAGAAAAACATTAAATAAAGGTAACTAGCAGTATAATTTATCATGAAGAACTTAATCAGACTGTCACACAATTAAGCAATATAGTCCATAATTTGTAAAAGAAAATCCTAGAACTTCCTTAGAAAAGCACATTTCAGACAGATGACAACTGCCTATTCATAAAAAAATTTATTGATGGTAATTTTATTTGTCTCTGGCTTCATAAAAGAATTATATTTGCTTTCAAATTATATAATTTTAAGAAGGATATATGTAAGCTTAAGGATTAAAAAAACCACCAAGTATTAACAAAGTTTATTCATTTTTTAAAAAGTAAATAGTTTATTATATCATATTAATTTTTTGCGTCTCGGCCTATCAGACCATGAGAATGGAAAGCAGTTTGCTAAAAGTATCTGTGAATGGCCAAAAATATAACCAAAGTCACAGCTTCTAAGAATGAAGAAAGTATTTCTTTCACAGTATCATTACGTTGCCTATGAGTTTCTGCCTTTAAAATGTGTTTTGTAAACAGCATCAACAGATACATCTTATTTTCATACTGCATGAACAAAAGCCCTACTTATTTAGTATGGAAAGAATTATATGTAAAGCCTAATTAAGTTGCTGATTTTTATTTTTACTACTTTTATTTTCTTTTCTCTGTGGCCACATTTTAAAGAACATACAAGAATTTTTGTTGGTTTTTCTTTGCTATTGATTTTATGATGAAACAAAAAAAAAAAAAAATCATTCAAGGGGAGAACCAAGAATCTGGACTGGATCCCCTCAGGATAGTGTTCTAATGTCACAGGCCCTAGAAATTTGTTGCCTGAGCTTTTCCTGGATTAAATTAAACTTTATGAAGGGCTAAAAAATATTATTTTAAAGTTCATCCTAGACTCTTACTTGACTATGAAGAATCTGCCTAGGGCAATGTATTTCCTATGCTTGTCCCTCTGTATTATTGAGCAATATCTACTCACTACCCAAACCAAAACAACAGTTGCATTACTTTCTCTCTCTAAAGAAGGTATTAGAAAACTGACATTTAAAGAAAAACCAAACAATATTCAAAAACGTGAGAAACCCAGTATTTCAATTTCTTCAACTGTATCAGAACAGTTTACTGAAGTACTTGTATACATATCATAAATTGGACCAGACATTCTTTAATGCTATAGAGATAACATACTCTCAGATACTGATAATCTGGGGGAAAAACTGCCATTTGTGAAGAAGAATGTAATTTTCATTAGTTTGAGAAAAAAAGAAAGAATTCCATTAAGTAACAAGCAGCTCTTTTCTCTAGAACATTTTTGGGAATAAAGTCATTGCTACATAAAAATTCTCACGGTTTCTTAAGAAAACTCAAGGTTTGGACTACTGGAATGGAGTAACAAGACAATGCAAGAAAAACAAGAAATTTTATACACTGAGGTTACATTGAACACCTTCTACCCCATATATGCTTGCATTAAATTATTTCATAGAATGAATTCCAGAAAAAAATTAAGCATGAGATCAACCACATTTTACAAAAATAGAAAGCTCCATCAACTAAAACAACAGACCCTCCCTGGTGAAGTGAGAAAACTGGTCAGAAAATTATTCATACCTGAAATTCAATCAGACATGACTAAAATAGTACATCATACAATTACATCTCATTTTTAATTATAATTTGCTTCAGAATTTAAGTTTAGAGACTATTATATACAACGTTTTGTTTGTTAACTGTCATTAAAATTATTTTGTACTCTGCTGAGAAACCTTTCAGGGAATTTTTGGTACATTCCAGAACCTCACTGTACACAATTCTCCAGCTAACTCTTCTCACAGGTAAGGAAACCAATCTTCTCTCATTAAAAGATTCTTATCAAAATTGGAACAAAAAAAATAGAACAAAATATATATTGCAATTATAATTGTTATTAAACACTTGTATTCAGTGCAACATTAATGCACAAAGTACAGAAAGAAAGCAGACTCTACTACTGTCATGCTGTGCGATACTTGCAGAAGAACCTCTAACAATACTTTTACCTTGCCATCCACATTTACACATTCATTAAGGTAGGACAATATCTTTTCTATCACACCCAACTTTTTCACAATGTCATGCATTTTGGCATCTGTAGAAAAAGCAAAAGTTAGCAAGAACAACTGGTTCTGCACAAATTTAATATTAAACAATATTAATAATAAACATTTTGTAAGATTACAAACTCTTGCTGTCTAGAATAAGTTTCTAATATTGACAATCAACCAACAGAAGTACAGATCTCTAGCAAGGCAAGTCTCCTCAAAGTATTTTTATCTGACTATATTAGCCTCTTGAAAACTAGATTTTTAAATACATTACATAAATTCTCACAAGGACTTTGCAATGAAGAATTACAATAATCCCAGTGCAATTCAATTTTAGTCAAACAAGGATATCACCTCTAATACTTTAAAAGACTTTTACAGATTAATATGGAATTGAAAATGGTATTTAGTTAATCACCATGAGAGTATTTTCCACTGATATCACTCTTTAGAGTATCTGGTTTAAGAATATTCAACAACATAAACAATAAAAAGGTATGTCACTTGAATTGGTTGGGTGGGTTGGTTGGTTTGTTTTATAGTAACTAAAAAGTGATCCTTCATATGAAAT
>VRYO01001463.1:55924395-56031226 GCA_009812075.1 Sialia sialis
GATGTGCGGCTTATAATCAGGCACGGCTTATAATTGTGAAACTATTGTAAGTAAATTTCCCCCATTCAGACAGCTGTGTTACAAATCTTCTGTATATAATACCCATTCTAATTAATCTGCATTTTTAGTATAGCAGTGCCTTTCTTCACAGATTATTTTAAAAGACAAAGAAATGAATACACACTTCAGCTACATGCACAGTTCTCCATAACAGTTTCCCCTTTGCTTTTAGGCTGGTATTTATTAATTTTCATTTCTTTTCAGAAGAAGGCTAATTTGGTCTTTTAGTGACTTTTATCCTTTGACCAATTATGAGCTTGAATTTGTGGCCACAAAGAAACCTACCCTGAGCTTAGAAATCTATAGCCTACATTTACTTTAAATTTAAACCTCCTTCTATGTTTCCAGATAATAAGAAAACAGATGAGTTAGAAGGCTTTACAAAGAATAAGGCAGAATATCGGGAGCCAGACCAAATATTAACCTCACAAAAGTAAGGATGCCAAAACTCTCTGACATCTTAAGGAACCATACGGTGACAGTTTCCCTTAAATGTTCAATGTAGTGCAACTGTTGGCTTAGTTACTTGTTCATGGTATGTTTCTATTTTAAATCATAGATGGATTTCACACAACAAAATTGAATTCTCAATGTATCTTTTAACTAAGATAAAAATTCTGCATCCTTCAAAATCCTTAAAATAAAATCTGTTTTGAAAAGATAAAGCTCTACTTGTTTGTTATAATTAAACATTAATTTCTTTGTGGATTTATCTAACTCTTGCAAATTTTACACACTGCAGAAGCCTTGTTGATATAGTTGAGGAAAAGATTTTTATCTCTGTATGTGACTAGATATGCAATGATAATGACCACAGCTTCTGCAATTTGCAGCTTCAGTGATCTACTTTGGGTGAGAAATGACAGAGAATGGAACAAGGCCTTTTTGGAAGCTTGGTTTTACCTATTTCACAGAAGTTCTGTTTTCCATTGATTTTAGGCCAACTTAATTTAATAAAATTCCTCATCTTAACAAAAAAAACCAAAAAACCCCAAAACAACCCGCATGAAACCAAAACCAACACAAGCCCACGCCACTACTGATTTCTGCAATGACTTTGCTCACAAGGCAGGTCAGCACAAAGGAAGAACAAGTCCAATTAACATCTCCACAAGGAACAGAATTTAAGCTTAACTATTGCAAAATAAAAGACAGCAAAATTTTGCAATAAGCTTACCTTTTTTCCCTTTACCCATTAATTTAAACATCAAGAATAAAATCTACACTATACCATATAAGTTGATCATAATGTTCATAAAAATGCCTGTTGATTTTACTAAAGATAACAACCCAAAATATAACTACATGAGAAACTGTTTGTTACTGTCTCACAATATCACACTGTCTCACAGTGTGCCTTCAGATCAACAGGAATAGGATAAAAATATAACTTTCCTTACAATCTGTGTCTCATTACAGCACAGTGGAAGAATGAAGAAATATCACCAGGGAGAGTTTAAAAAAAACTTAAGGGGAAGACAAAGAGTGATCCACCTTTCCAGAAAGTAAAACTATTTTAATTCTATGATAAGATTGAAATGTAGAAAAACCGTGTTTTAACTTTTCAGATTATAAGTGACAGGCACCAGAAATGGAAAAAGATAGAAAATACATTTTCTGCACTTTTACATTATAAATAAAAGATGCTAGAAGTCATCATTGTGCTTGTGACTAATTAATATTTAAATACTACTATTTTGAAAGGGAAAAACAAAACTTTAATTAATTTTAGTTGGTTTAAAACATAAAAAGTAAAAGGGATTAAATAATTTCCATACACATGTCATAGAATTTTTCTAAGTTGAAGTCTCTAACTTTTAGTATCCTAGTCATATATAGATGCACATTTCCAGCTCCTGTATTTGAAACCCTGACCACATTTACCAATACTTGTTTCAAATTACAGTAATTTCACACTCATAAGCTGCACCTGGTTATAAGCCGCACTTCCGGTAGCTGGGAAGACCATGGAATTTCTCCATAAATAAGCTGCACCAGTGATAAGCTGCACTTTTTTTTTTTTTAGTGAAGATCCATGTGCAACAAAGTAACGAGTTAGTAACAGAATCACACCATTGCGGGGTTTGGTATCAGGTGCTCAATTTGCAAACAGTTTTCACAGACTGGCAAAGCCTTTAAACACAGCCCCAGGAGCCCTCCCCATGCCGCAGGCCTCGGCACTCCCACCCCTGGTGCTGGCTGCCGCAGCTCCCTACCAACCGGGCAGCGACGGCGGCTCCCCGCGCCACTCAAAAGTGGCTGCTCGGTGGGCTCAGCTTCGTGCGAAAGCCGGCAGAGCAGCTGCTCGGAGGGCTCGGCTTCACACGAAAGCCGGCAGCGGCTCTGTGGCAGCTCCCTCTCTGGCTGGCTCGCACTTCCAGGTTGGCATTTCACCGGAATTTGTCCATAAATAAGCCACACCTGGTGATTAGCCGCACTTCTGGGATTGACTTGATTCTTCAGTGAAATAGGTGTGGCTTACCAGTGTGAAATTACTGTACATTATATTTTACAGCTAAATAACCTTTTAGACAACCTAGGAGCAAAAAAGATTGTCCTCCAACAGGGCTTTGCAATGCAGAACCTCTATAAATTAAAATTTGCAATTAGACTATCATTACTTATGTTCCTTAAACCATTTGTTACTGCATTCGTAAAAAAAAAAAAACAACGTGCCTTTCACCAGAATTTTTATTATTTCTTCAACAGGAGGAAAACTGTGCTTAAACAGATCCTTTTGAGAACACCTTTGTTTAAGAGTGGTCATTTTTTCATCTTCCTGAAAGACATTTTATCCTGCCACACCATTTTTCCACCACTCACTTCCTTCCACTGTCAATAAAAAAGCACTTAAAACTTCTGCTGCAATTCTGGAAAGCAATCAGAAGATTCAAGCTTTGTAACCTGAACAGAGTCCCTAGAAAAGATCTGTTGCAACTAGCCACAGGATATCAGTAATCATCTATGCCTTACTTTCTTGAAGTACTCACCTCACCAACCACCTTCTCAAAAGTATCTTATAATAAGGATGGGAATGATATGTAAGTTATATACTTACTTCAAAACTTTCTCACCTGTTCTTAGAAGAGGTATTGCATTTTCCAAGATGGAAACACAGAACTGAGGAAGGCTAAGCTGCTTCATCTGCAACTCCAAAGTGTCCTCATTTTCAATATCTGGTAGGTCAATATGTCCTACTTCCAATGGGGAATGCAGAGAGACTCTGGAGTTTGCATTTACTTGAGTACTGTTTCCACTTAAACAAAAATCAAACAAAAATTAAAAAAAAAGAAACACAGTTAACTCTTGCAAAGAGAAAACACATATGTACAGATGTTAAAAACAACATCAAGTATTTTCATTACTCCTGCCTTAATCAAATCCTTCCTCCCATTCCAACCTTTCTCTGCAATCTACAGTGTTGAGGGAAGAGGGAGATTTTGTTTGTTTTTTTTTTTAAATGTCAGAACAGGTAGCATCACAAGTGGATGCCTAATGTTTTGGCAATCATCTTCAAAATCACTGTGTACTGGAAGAAATACACCTGCAATGAATACAATATTGCAGGAGAAATATCAGTTGAATTTTTTTTTTTAATGAACAATGAAAATTAAGAAGCATGAGTTACATTTACTCCTTAGGACTACCTGGTCCACTGTAAAACAGGAAGTATTCCCTTGTAAAAGAAAGCCTTAAGTGTAATCAAGTATATATTAAAACATATACAGCGTGCTATTAAATTATAGACATATCTTTAATTATTAAATATTTTATCTGTGATATATGACTAGATCATTAAATATAGTATATATGGTGCATATATTATAAACAATACATAGTTTATAACTGTATCAGTTTTTAACTCTTTTAAATAAAAATCTATTTCTACTGTCAGCACTATAATTAATAAAAATCAGAACATATTTTAAGTTTTCTTATCCCAAACAATGTTTAGCAATCTTGATTTGCTTTAAAAACCTGTATGACTTATAACTGCGTTTGGTTGTTTCTCTTTTTTATTATTAAACAAGCTGAAGAAACTGAATTGTGGCATGATTGTGTTACATTCTACTGTCTAATTAAACATAAAAGATGTCTATAAGAAGTTAAATGCTGACTGATTAAGAAGTCAACAGGAAATTACAAGCGAAATAGAAGAGTTCGCCAATATGTAGTTGGGGTTTGGCTGCACTTACCAGAGGAAAAGGAAGGAGAGGTATCAACCATAAAAACAATTCAGAAGAGGAAAGGTTAAGTTTCCAGGCAGAATTTGAAACAGACAAACAGATAGATTGAAGAGTCTCAAGATTAAAGAAGAAGGAAAAGAAGAGTTACATATAGAATAGCAATAAACAAATTTACATTACAATTACGTAGAAAAAGACAAGATTCACTAAAAGCAGCTCTTCCTTATCAAAATAAGAAATGTCAGAGCAACACTACTATCATTTCCCTCTATTATATCTTCTTTTCAACATCATGTTGCTCTTTATGCTACCGCTCAGCTAAAATACATTTTTGTAAGAAATGACATTCGTGGGCAGTGAGCAGGTCTACTGCAGCACACAAGATGCAAGAGGATAAAGTGTGCAGTCATGAACAGCTCATAAAATAACCTTATTAGCACTCCCTGGTTTCTGGAAGTCTCATCACTGCCTGAATTATTATATACGGTACTTATGCAGATTTCATTTCCAGACTGACAGCCAGGCCATAGCTCTCTCTTGCACAATATACACCAGCTGCTATAAAACTATTAACTGTTCAGCTTTGGAAAATGGTCAGGGCCTGGAAGGCATAAAGCCTGGAATTCATTTACAGTGCCATATTAGTTACATGATAAAAAATTAATATATTAGACTTAAATAAAAATAACTTCTTAATATGACTGTCAAGGCGTATTTACAATTTAGCTATTCTCATCACAGACTATTTGAATACCTAGGAGGTACTCAATCACTAAGCCCATACATCACAGAGACTCAAAAGAACTACCAACAAGCACACACTAGAGATTTACAAGGACTTTTAAAATCCCACATACTAGAAGACATTGGTACTTGAAAAGCAGCTTTAAGTCTTTAAACTGTGTCAAGACAAGCAACAAAACCACAAACAAAAACTTCTACATTTTGAGAGTATACAGACAATTCGTAATTTCTTACAAGAGTCAAATATTTACACATTATAGAAGTGAAATTTGTTGTCACTTTTAACAACAAATTTTAAAGACTTCGAAAGAAATCTTTATGCAGCATGGCATTTTTGACAATACTGTTACCTATGGGATGGCCATTCCACTTAAAAGAATTTATGAGGTCATCTGCTGAAAAAAAGAAAAATCCCTGACTTTCCAGCAATAGACTGAATAAATGCTTTTCTGTGTCTTACAAATACATGCACAAGCAATAACAAATGACAGGAAGAGACTTTGTTTAAAATGGTGGTTGCGTACAAAACGTGGTAATGATTTTATGTATTCTGACCACCACTCTAAGAATGGTTTAATTCATAAATGGGGTTTGCATCTTCACAAGTTACCAAAGCCATTTCATCAATCCACACACTGACAAGGAGCTGATAAAATCATCCTGCATTCAAACGTTTTTAACTGAAATGTAAGTTATTTGCTGTTTCATTCACCTAGAGGATACTGCATCCCAATCTTGACCATCTCCTCTAGGACGCTGAACTGTCCGTCCAATTACAGAGGGCCGAGGACTACTACTTCCAGGTGAAGGATTCTGAGAACGAAGAGCACCTCTTGCTTCTTGACAGTATGATATAGATGAATTCTGGGAAACTGTGCCTTTATGCAACACAAAGAACACGTGTATTCCTGAGAAGTATTCATCATACTGAAAGATACTACATAGTAAACAATAAAAGTACAGTAATTTCACGATTATAAGCCGCACCTCCCAGTAGCCGGCTAGAACACAGGATTTGTCCATATATAAGCCACACCTGAATATAAGCCACACCTTTCACCTTTTTTTTTTTTTTTAAGTGAGGATCCATGTGTAACAAAGTAACAAATTAGTAACAGAATCACTGCCAGCTGGGTTTGGTGTCAGGTGCTCAAGTTGCAACAGTTTTCATAGACCAGCAAAGCCTTTAAAGGCAGCCCCAGGCGCCCTCCCCTACTGGCATTTCACTGGGATTTGTCCATATATAAGCCGCATCTGAATATAAGCCGCAGTACTGGGGTAGGCTGGATTCTTCAATGAAAAAAGTGCGGCTTATAATTGCGAAATTACTGTAACTAAGTTAAGATACCACATACATACTGGCAAGTAGCAGAGTTTGGAAACCAAATTACAAGGCAAAAACCACTGAAGATTCCAGCTGAATCATAAATCTTGGGTTTTAAAAATAGAAACCTTGTGTCTGGGTAAAGCTATTGGACTTGTTGATGTAATAACTGAATTAGCACCCAGTACCATTTTTTAAGACACCAAATATAGTGGCTATTTTATAAAGAGAACCAGACTACCAATTTACAGAAACAAAGTTTTGATTCAATTCAGATGACAAAATGGAAATAAGATCATTATAAGTAATCTACACCATTAAAACTACAACATTTAATCATAAAGAACATTGTGAAGCAGCCCTCATGACTGCAAAATTCAAAACAATGATTAAACTATTTTTTGCCATCAACATAAAAAAAATTCACATAGCTCATGAAAATAGTATTAAGTACTAATAGCTTGAAAGCTTTTCTGAAACTTTGCCCACTTGTATTTTACAGATTTAATTCAGTTTTAGTTAAAAATTCCTCCCCTGATGACATACAAACAATTGGATACTGGGAGGACTTGATGAATAGGGGAAATCACAGGAAAGTAAAATTGAATAAATACTTTAAAACAAAGCAAGTACTCAAAGTTTTTTAATTAACATTAATAGTATTGTACACCATCCCTTTAGCAAAGCAATTTAATGAGATTTGGGGTTTTTTTTTGGTTTTGGTTTTTTCTGTCATTTTAGACCATCTTAGCTGTAGTTAAAACAACAGTATATAAAATACTTAAAAATACCTACCTTGCTCTGAGGAAGAAAAGCTTGGATCTCTATGGAAGTTAAGCCTACTTCTCAAGAATATGCAGAGCTGTTGCAAGCATGACACAGCTTGCAAAGCCAACTGGTGTTTTCCATCTCCACCAAAAGCCAGGTTTAGAAGAGACAAAAGGCTCTGCAAAGACAAAATCACCAACACCAAGATGTGAACATTAATCACCTTTGAGAACAACCACATCAGCAAGCCTTACACTAAATATAGATCAAAAGTGTTTCCAAGTGTTTTATGAAATCACAGCAAAGAATAAATAAGCTCAACTACTATGTTATTACTCAATGCAAGACTATCAGGCCTAAAGAAGCCAAGTTTCACACTGTATTTCCAGTAAAGTCACTACTTTCGTTATAGGAGCCTATTAGAAGGTGTGCGGACAGCAGTCACACAAATTTGTCTTATCCAGAAGAAATAAATATTACTTCAGAAAACACTTCATTACTCATTAGCAATATACATTGTTACAAGCAAAAAACTTTAAAACTACAATATGTAGCCAATGTCCCCTTTCCTACACACATGGAGTTAGCATAAAGGTACTTCTGTTCAATTATTTTGTTTAAAAACAAATTGAATCATCTGCATCAATTCATCCTTGGCAAAACTTATACCAATAAAAACTTTAAACTTTATGTGAATTCTTGCCTGTACAATCTTTGGCCTTTGAAGGAAGATCTCTGCAGGAAAATCTTGCATAATCACATCCTGAAGAAGCTCACATGTACTCCAAATTAAACTTTGGTTGTTACTTCTCAAAGATCTGCAAGTTCATATTTAAATATATTAAATATATTAAATATATATATATATATTAATATATTAAATATATTAAAATTAAAAGAAAAAAAAAAACGAGTAATTATTAGCCTGAACAACTCTTTACAAGAAAGTTATAATCAGAGCACTGAAGAATCTAAAGAAAAAAAAAAAAAACCTCTGTAATTCTATTGTCGTATCATTTTTTCAGTTGAATTATTCCTTAGCTATATGAATCCTACATACAATAAAGAACAAACTCAATTCCCACAAGTAAAATTTGGTTCCAAAAAGAGAAATAACTTTATTGATTCTGAGTCTGAAATTAAAATAAGAACTACTGGAAATTCCCTGTGAAGCTAGTGATAATCTCAGTGGTATACAGCAAGTAATATAACTCATACCAGTAAGAAAGTTTCTTTCATTGCTAAGGTTCATGTATAACTTAAATGCACTTGCATTACTTAAGTGGGAAATTCCATAAAGGGAGAAATTTGCTAGCTATTCTCAAATATGAATATTAGTAAATTAAAAGAATCTTTAGGATAGTCTGCTTCACTTTTCTCAATTGATTCAGAAACCACTATTTCTGAAACCACTGTAAAAAAATCAAATATATCCAGTGTTACAAATCTGTGTTCCTTTTCTATACTCCAGCATAAAGGAAATAAAATATTAAACAGGTTCTCCAGCTTCAGAGATTTTCAAAAGGAAAAAACACACACCACAAAAAACTATGCTAGAAATCAGAGCTCTGTGACAACTCATAAGGAATCCCAACTACAGAACTCTCCCTTGGGGCACTTCAAACTCTTTTTCTAAATTAAAGAAAAAAAAAATAGTCACTGCAGAAAGACAATTGGAATAACTCAGTGCCTGGATAAGGTCCTGTACCTAAACTTATTGGCCTAAACTTAATTAAACTACTACTAAAAGTAGGGATTTTCCTACCTTGGTCCTGGGCTAAAGTAAATAATTATTTTATTCCAGCTTGTTCTATTATTAGCTGAAAGGAATCTTTGATCCACTTAAGAAATTTAAAACACAGACTGAAGTGTCATGAACAAAAGACCCAAAGACACTGATTTGAACACAAAAAATGGAGAGTGACACTGCCCAGCTTCAGCCCAGTTTTTACAACCATTTATCAAAAATTAGCTCATTGGGTTATTTACAGAAACAAACTCATGGTGCAGAAGGACAGAAATTTACAGACACTATTCCTGAAAAATAAAAACTACAAGGAAATTGTAATGTTTTTCTTACTGCACCTTTCATTTGATGAAAGAACATGTCTATCTGTTGAAGTCAGAGTTAGCCAAGGAAATGTGGAAAATTTCAAGCATTTCACTGCAAAAAAAAAAAAAAAAAGCAGAGGTCTTGAAATATATGTTATAGAAACACTATATTGTATACATTCAAGGTAAAGTAAAAAACATATAAACATTATACTATCTTATAGAGAAATATCTTTCAGTAAATATAGGCTTGCACAAACTCAAATGCTTTTAATTACATTTTCAGCAATATCAGAACATCACTAAGGTCATATCAAACCCAAATGAAACATGCTTATTGAAGGAAGCTTTAGCAAATAACAAACACAGCATTAGTGGAAGAATACTCAATTTGCCACATCATGCTTTCAATAAATTATAATATTTATCTGCTACAGAAGAATATTTCATCCATTAGCATGATCTCTAAAAATGCCACATTCACCTCATGGTTTTACTCTTAAAGCAGTAGAAATTATTGTTCTTACAAAATTATGACACATAATAACTTTGTAATGAAACAAACTTTAAAGCTATTTTTCCTTAAAAGTTTGCAACAATTATTGTGCAATTCCTAAGATAGCTGATACACAACTAAAAACTCAAGTGGTGATTTACCTGCAGTAACTGCAAATAAGACATTCTCCTGTGAATGGCTACTAGTATACTGGTACAGGCAAAGACCTGCCAAAATATTATTGATCTGTACCTGTCAGTGAAACACTTCATATCATTAGACTAAGAAACCACAAATTATAACACTGGTTTTTATTTAAATAAAAAGCAAAGATCCCCCTAGCACCTAAACCAGTTTTTTAAAAAGTAGAAAGGTACTTCAGACTAAGTTTTGTTGAAATATAAGGTACTTAATCCTTTAAGCCACTTCTGATTATGAAACACAAATCATCTGGAAAACACTGGGAATTTAAATATTTTTTAAAATTGCAGCACTTTCTAATGTACTTTAGATATTCCAAAGAGCTACACTATTTACTAGAAAAGGGAAATATCTATTAAGATGAATGTCATTTTTGTAAGCATTATAATTATAGCTTCTGTGGTGTTAGATTTTTCAGAATAACAAAAGGAAAAAGAAGAGCCAATTTTGCTATCCACATTTGTCATGGAATTCCATCTAAATTACAACTCAAAGCTCTTTCTGTAATTAACATATTCTTTTATAACTACACATACCAACTGTTCTTTTGTGAGATATTTCTAACTGCGGCAGATGACTTCTACTTTGACAAAAATATCCAGTGAATAATTCCTCTTGAGGCAGAGCTAAAATTAAAAAAAAAAAAGGGGGTATGTTTAAAAAATGCACACACACAAAAAAGAAAAACTCAATTTATTTTAATATTTTTCCTTAACTACCTCCCTCTTGCTCTTGAGTTTTAAATCAGTTTCCTTAATAGGTTAAAATAGTCTCAGATGATCAGAAAAATGAGTAAAAAGAGTGTGTCAATGTTTATTTTTTATAATTATACTCTGCAACTGTACAGGGCACTTTTTTCTCAATATTTTTACACTAACTTGCATACCATACAAACAATAGCAAAAACAATTACAGAAAATGTACTGCCTGATGGAGGACTGGCAGCCAAACAAAAGGTTCTCCTTTAATCTACCTTTGTAGTAATAAAATTAACTTTTAAAATTAATTACTTAAAACGCTTTTCTACCAAACTGCTCTCTTCTTAGGTCACCTGAAATGTCACCCTCTTGCATATATGTATATTGCTACATGTCATTCATATGCATATTGTATAAAAATATACACAAAAGATGTTAACAGTAAAAGCAATCTCTACAGAAATAATATTTGGTTCAAAGGACCAAAGTAGATAATTCCAGGTTATTAGTTTACAATTTTTCCAGTAACTGAAGTTGAAACAGAAAGAAAAATACAACACTCCTGTTAGGAAGCATTAGGATTATTGCATCCACACATGCATACAATTTACAGTATAAATAATTTCAACTAAATAGTTTCAGAAAGATATAATTTAAGATTACACACATAGAAGACTATTTTTCTCCATAGAATAGAAACATTAAGTAAAAATCCCCCCCTATGTGGGCATAGGAAGGAAAAAAGGATTAAAAATTAATCACCACACACATAGTTCTAGTCAACTAAATCTCCAAGCATTAGAGAGGTGGCAGAAACCACCAAATTACTTTTATCTCTGTGAGTGCACAGAACGAGTGACAGAGGTGTGGTCATTACTACTACACGCACTGTGTAACAGCAGCATCTTTCCCACAATAAGCAGGAGGTAACATAATATGATACACAATAATCTTCCAAACTCAGTTCTAAAATTTTCAAGGCAGAAGAGGAGAACCAAACGGGTTAGACTGCATCTAGGAGGAAAAGCAATTCATTGTAACAGACAGATAATGAGCTAGGTAACAGATGCAAGCAATAGCACTTCACACATAACGTGACATTTTAAAGGAAGTTTATGTATTCTTCTATGACAAATGCTTATTCAATACTAAGTAGATAGTGCATATAACTACTGTAGCTTCAAAAAATCATGCTTTAGGATCAACTACTGCTTTTTTTTCTCGTAGCATTTGAATGTTTTCCAAGCTAAAGCCTACTATGCAAAGAACAGCAGCACACTGGCTAAATTACAGATTTGTTTGAAGTTGCTACATACTTGCTGCCATAATGCTGTTCTTGGAAGTTATGTCATGCTCTTTGTACATTATAGAAAACAGATATTATACACGGAGGAAATGGAATTCCATTACAGGAACATCACCAGGTGATTTAGCTAAGGTCACACTGTGTCTGGCAGAATCTGATTAGCACACACTTCACTGACCACTCAGGAATAATTCGGCTACTATACCTGAAAACATCAGCTTCTCACAGCCCTTTCATTTGCTTTATTTTAATATAAAATAAATTACAGTTTAAAATAACTAGTTTACCTGGTTGATCTACTGAAGGCTGAAACTGAGCTTGATAATATACTGAAGAACTAGAAGGGAGCTCAGAAGGAAGAAAGAACAGTCCATCCACAATCCCATCAATTATGGCCTGCAAGTTTGGATCCACATCGGAGCGAAGCTGAGAGAAGAATTCCACTGCACCAATTTCAATCATTTTCTGGGCAGCAGGTGGATGCTAAATTGAGATAAATAACTGATAAAACTAGTTTGAAGAGTCTTAAGGTCTCTGGAAGGGGGCAGGGAATAGAGAGCAGCAGAGGGAAAAACTGAAATTCTTAAGTATTTTGCCAGTATTCATTTACACCATTGTGCTGAGGTAGAGTTCATTTTCTTCCCAGTGGCTGGCTTGGGGATGTGTTTTGGATTTGTGCCGAACATACGGTTGATAATAAAGAGATATTTTTGTTACTGCTAAGCAGGGCTTACATAGAACCAAAGGGTTTTCAGCTTTCCTGGGAAGGGATCTTGGAGTACATGGGAGGTTGGGAGGAGACACAGCCAGGACAAGTGACCAGAACTGACCAGAAGGATATTCCACACCACAGAATCACAAAAAGGCCTGGGTTGGAAGGGACCTTAAAGATCATCCAGTTCCAACAACATGCTCAGTCTGTTAAGGAGATGAAATGAAGAGGAAGGGGGAGACATTTGGAGTGACAGCATTTGTCTTCTCAAGTCACCATTATGTGTGAGGGTGCCGTGCTCTCCTGGAAATGGCTAAACACCTGCCTGCCCATGGGAAGTGGTGAATTAATCCTTTGTTTTGCTTTGTTCATGCAGGCAGCTTTTGCTTCTCTTATGAAACTGCCCTTGTCTCAACCCATGAGTCTTCTCCCTTTTACCAATCCCACTCTCTCCCCAGTCCCACTGGTGGGGTGTGAGCAAGGGGCTTGGCTGCCGGTTGGGGTTGCACCATGACATCCATCCTTCAGTATCAAGCATGGGTTGTTTTTTAACTCTGCATAGTTGCAGTTTAGTGCTTGAAACATAAGAATGTAAAAATCCGAGCTAGTTGAAGTTTCTGTAACATTTCCTCAAATTAGTTGCACCAATGTTCAAATCTTTACTTTCCAGGAAAAATGCAAATGCTTAGCTGCAAATCATTCTCCAAGTTAAAAATGAAGCACTAAATGAGAAACTGAAGAAGCAGAGAAACTAATGCAGAAACACAGGAAAAACTGTTTTTCTCAGCTCTCTCTCTGACACATCTGAAATTGCTGAAATTGTTTGAACTTTGATCTACACACAGTGGCTTTATTGTTCCTGTCTTTGTAAAACACTCTAAAAATCTCGTTATATGGAGCTACAAAGTCAAGCAATATCCAGCTTTAATTACCTGCAGCATGCTAAAACCACGTGGTCTAAAAAAGAAATTAATGTTAGTATGTCATACCTTGATCAAATTGCTCACAAAATTTAATACTTCCTCTTTTATTGGTACAACTGGGAAATTGAACCACTCCAAAAGATTACGAAAAAGAGCTTTTTCGTGGACCAGATCTGCATAGGAAATCAAGTTGTGGTCTAATTTAAACAGAATAGTCTTCAAAGATCGCTCTCTTATCTCTGTCAGTTCATGACCTGCCCAATAAAAAAGAGATTAAGAAACTTATAAAATTACTTGACAGAACTTTTTTTCTTATTTGCAGAAACAGAACACTGCCAGAGATGCAGTAAAAAAAATCCGGCTTACAAGCTGCCAATATTATGCCGACCAGGAAGACAAATATGATCATACTCACCAGCAACAACCTAATCAAGTGTGTTTGCATGATTATAAGGCGGTGAGACGGTATTAGAGATACTGACATAATCCGGTGCCAAACGCGCCTCGACTCATGTAACCTGGTGTCGAAACCTCGACCAGAGTATGATGTGGGAACGGGAAGCTGCCTCGGACTCACCAACCGGACAAAAAACTACCCAAGCCCACGGAATCGAAAGGCACCGTGTCTGAACGGGAAGCCTTTGGCATTTCCTTATGGAAGCACGTCCCCCTGCGGGGAGCGCCGCCGCCGCCCCCTCCACGCCTGCCGCGGGGAGCGAAGTGGAAGAGGAGCAGCAGGTAGAAGAGCGGCGAGGGGCGGCGGAGGCCGGGTAGGGGAGGCCAGGCTCCCGCAGAGCAACGCCGGGCCGCACGCTGCCGCTGCCCCTGCCCGTAGCCCCGTAGCGGCGGGGCCAGGAGAGAGAGGAGCCATTACCGAGCTTCCTGACGAGCACCGACAACTCCATCGCGCCGCTCCGCCCGCCCGCCCGCCCTCATTCAACCGCCGCGCGGGCCCGCCGCCCGCCCGGCTGGAGGCGCCGCGGAGCACCTCGGGAAGTGTAGTCCGCCCGCTTCCGCCCCGGGCCCGCCGCTCGGCGATGCGCGCGAAGCACGCCGGGACCTCTCATCACCCCGCGGCGCGCCGGCGGGAGCACAGAGAACTACAGTTCCCATGAGGCCCCGCGCCTCCCGCCCCACCCCGCCGCCGGCGCAGGGCCCGCGGGCTGGGATGGCGGCGGGGGTTGCCAGGGGCGCCTGATAAAGCTCCTGCGGCGAGGGTGGACCAGGTGCGGGCCGCCTCTCCGGCAGCTAACCAGTGACAGGAGGAGAGGACATAGCCTTAAGCTACGCTAGGCTATGATTTATTCATTCCAGGGGATCTCCCTAGGGAGACTACTAGAGAGGTGGCGAGGGACTTCTTGCAAGCCCGTGTAGTGATGAGAAAAGAGAGAATTACTTCAAATTGAAGGTTAAATGTTAGGAAGAAATTCTTAGCTGTGAGGATGGTGAGACGCTAGAACAGGTTGCCCGGAGTTGTAGGTGCCCCATCCCTGGAAATGTTGAAGGATAGGTTGGAGGAACAACCTGAGGAACCCTTTCTAGTAGAAAGTGCTCTGCCCATCCGGTGGGGTCGGAACTAGATGATATTTAAGGTCCCTTCCAACCCAAAGCATTGTACAATTCTACAATTTGTATTTGTAGTAATAATGGAGTGTTTGCTGATACCACTTTGATGTGTCTGACAGCGCCCTGGAAAATCGCACTTTGCTCACTCTTGTAAAGCAAAGTAATGAAGTAGGAGGTGAATCATTAGAGGGTTTGGGATTTCTTTTTTATGTAACCTACACCCTAGGACTACATTACTTTGCCTACAATGCAGGGCAATTTGAAAAGGAGTTTCTTAAGCACATTCCAAAGATGCATTGTTGATCATCTGATCTGAGGACTGATCTCAGTTTTGACAATTTGTGCTTGCCATCATAACTGGAAAAAACAAATAGGTGATAAGTGGACAAATGATCGATGTGTGTATATGCTTGTGAATCTTTTTGTGCCTAACTGCGGGTGCACAAAAAAAAAGATGGCCTTGTAATAGTCCCAGGGGAGCAGTTGTGCCATGTATCACAGGAGAAACTACATTTTTATCAGCGCTCAACAAAAATGCAAAGGTGCAGTGCAGCACATGCAAATGCTTTCCAAAGGACATGTGTCATTGCCCTCTCAGTTTATGGCTAATTCTTTTTCCACATGGTTGCCATAACTGTGCTACTCTTTCACAGTAAACTCATATCTGTATCTACCATCTGCTCTATCAAAACTTCACTGAATTATTTTGAGTTTTGCAGTGCAAAACAATCTGTCATTTTGCAAGACGGTATTTCTATATGTAGGACAATATAACAAAGAGACTTTATTAAGCTGATTATTAATGTACTGGATTGCTGCAATAAGGGTTTGTTTAGCACAGGAGGCTGAACTCACAGGGATCTCTCAGTGTTTATTCAAGAGCAATTACGAGAAGCATCACTTACTGAGTAAAAATTCCTTTTAGCTGTGCACGTTATGCTTGTTCACTAAAATATGAAGAGGTCTAACCAGATGCACATTGGTCTACTCCTATTTCCCCAAATAGGACTGGTGAGAACTTTATGTGACCCCATGTGATACTTGTGATAATAATAAAATGGATTTATATCTCATTTCTGCAGCAAGAAGAATTAAGGAAGCAGACATTTCCCAAAATAAACCATTTATTCAGGAGGAAGGCTCATCATTCACTTCTATAGGAATGTTCAATCCGGGTCCTTCTCACCTCTTCAAATGTAGTCGATCTACACTGAACAAAAGTTTTCTTACACTTCTTACACTTCTTCAGTGTTGGTGTTAGTGTATAAAAAAGTGTTTCATAGAGGAGACACATGCACTCTCCATTGCCTATAAACTCCTGCGCTGTAATTGTGGCAATTTTGGTCAGATTTTCTTAAATGAAGGCCTAATTAGGTTAAACTTTAAGAAAGTCCTAACCTTGAAAAGCATTATCAGTTTTGCTGCTATTGTTTGAGACCAGAAAACAAATGATTGTTTATGCAAAACTCATCCAGGGGCATGCTGTATCAGCTGGTGCAATACATTTTATGCTATCAAGGCTCAAGACTGGAATTTAATTTAATTATTTTTATTGTTAAAAATAGAAGAGTCATATATTAAGAGAAAAATGTGTGTTTCCATAAAATAGTAACTAAACACACACCACATACACACAGAGAAAAAGGTTTACTGGATGTTAAAAATTAAAAGAAGTAGTGGATGGGCTCAATAATTATTGCTGGCATTATAAGACAACCTAAATAGGGGAAAATTAGTCTCATTACTGGGAGCACTGACTGTGTCCGCATCTCCTATTTTCGACTCACACTAGCAGCTCTACTTTCCCTCTTACCTGCTTGTTCCCTTTAGCTTGTGTATTCCCATAACTGTTTCTGAAGCCAGTTTGACTTTTTCCTCTCCATTGACATTATTTAACATGGGTATCTCTTCTTCCAAGTATATTCTTACTGATCTGCAGTTAAAATGTGTAGGAGTTCCACCACTGGGAAAATTAGTCACTGATCTCATTTACATTGTCCCTTGTTCCTTCCTTACTGCACTCTGCATAAAATGAACTTTAAAGAGCTGCCTACTCCTGACTCCTCATAAGTTTGGTTTGGATAATTCAAATAACTTTTTCTTTAATATCTTCTATGTCAAATAGGTTTTATCTCAATAAACTGATGAAAGGTGGACAATCAGTGGATATTGCTGTGCATTTATTGCATGATATTTTAGCATGTAACTGCAGGTGCACAAATGAAGATGGTTTTGTAATTCTCACAGTTTTGTAGAGGTTCTTGTACAAAAGCCATCTTCTAGCACTTTCAATATAGGATGTGCTGTAATTTGAAATTTCCCTTCTTTGAAATGTTATACAGAGAGAGGAGCTTGAAAAACTTTTTCTGAGTTTTTTTAAGGAGTTTTCAGTCTTCTTATTCTGTGACTCATTCATTACAGGATGAAGTCTTATTATCTCTGCATCCTTTTTTCAAAGCTGTCTATTCATAACATATCTTTCCTTCTTTAATGCTCTGACTTCTGTCCTTTTACATTCCAAAAGTTCTCTGAAGATCAACATATCAAAGACTCTATCTGACAGGGCCTTGATACCATTAGTGATAATATCTTTATTGTGCTTCTGAGTTGAACTGTTGCAACTTCCAGTTCTCTGGAATTTCCTGCTGTCTGGCTTTTCACCTATCTCAAGGAGCAGCAACCGAACAAAGAAATACCAGGGCATGTCAGATCCAAAAAAACCCATAAATTCCTGGTACCTCTCTGATAGAAACACCAAATAGGGACTACGATGCCCAAACATCACTGACTGCTATAATTAAAATTAACCTTGTGAAGTGCCAGCTGAAAGAAGATTGCTGAAAGGGAGGAGAGAAAGAAAGACATCAGAGTGTTGGGAATGGAAGGAGGCAGAAATGGACAAGAGAGTTGAGATGAGATCTTCCCCACATAAGAAAATTATCCTTGTATGTTAATCTATTTCTCAATCTGCCTCTTAATTTGTTTCAGAGTCCATTGAAAAGTACCATTTCTGGCCCTGAAAGCCTTCCTCGCTTGCTCTCACCCCAAGCTTTCTTGTCCTTTTCTGTTCACTAGCTACTGTTGGTAAAATAATACATGAGAACCTGAAATAAAAAACAACAACAACCAAATAAACAAGCACCCAGCTCTTGGTTATGCACAGTAAAGACAACCTGGACATACACAGTAGCTGTGTGTTTATTGCTTTAACTGAG
This sequence comes from Sialia sialis, assembly GCA_009812075.1. Taxonomy (NCBI): domain Eukaryota; kingdom Metazoa; phylum Chordata; class Aves; order Passeriformes; family Turdidae; genus Sialia; species Sialia sialis. Next base: position 55,942,648 of record VRYO01001463.1, read on the forward strand.
TACCAAATTCCTGAAATTAGTATTCTAAATCAGTAGGATGATAGCAGTTTTGTGAAGGTTTTCTTTTAATGCCAGTGAAGATGCAGGTATAAACCCTCTTTTTTTGGGGGGGCGGGGTTTGTGCTTTCTGCAGCGAAGAATAGCATGTAATTATTGCATTATCTTAAAATTTGTGACATGATCTCAACATGTACTTCAATGTAAATTCCTGAATTTTACTGCTTCTAAATCAGGTACAAATTACCGAACCAGAGTGTTTGTGTTTGCAGCAGAATAGATGCCCATCTGGAAGCTCATTTTTGATATTATTAATTTATTACGTTTTCTTCCCTAGTGAGACTTTCTAATTTCTCTGTTTTCCTATTTAATTTCCCATTTAACTGGATCTGTCTTTTGTGCTAATTTGCATATGCAGATATGCAATTGATTTATAGTCATGCAGAAAAAAAACAGTTGCATCTAAATAATAGCTAGACAATTTAATTTCATACAAATTATTGTCTTTGGTGAATCAGTCAATATCAATATAAATGTCTACCATGAACTACAAAACAAAAGGCTTTCAAGAAACCTAAATGAGAAAAATGAGAAAATCTTTCTTCCATGATGTTTGTTTAAAACACATAAAACCACATTTTTGTGGGTGGTGAACTTGGAGAATTTGTTGGCACAGAAGGTTCTCGATGCAGACAATACCACTAAACCAAGGAAAAAAAAAAAGTTTCAACAAATTAATATAGAACAGGCCCATAGACACAGAAAGCACAGACAGAAATTAAACCAAACATTGGCATGTTTTGGGGTTTTTTGTTTTTTTTTTCCCAAAATGAAAAGGCTGGATTAAATGGCCATGAATTGAATCTGCATCCACTTCACAGAAAGAGCTGGCAATGCCTAATGTACATAACTGCTTTGCTTCACTTGAGGGCACAGTGCATTGCACAGGAGTTTGGGCTCAGGGCACATAATTGCCACATATATTTTCCTTTTGATGAACAAGTTTATGGTTATGTCATCTAAAATTAATAAACCATTGATAAAATCTTTGATGTTATGAAAACATCTAGCATTTTAGTTTGTGTCAGGACACTTCTCTACTACTTTTATATAATTTGCCACATGGTTTACTGCATTTGCTTCATAAAGACAGTTTATTCTAAAGGGACCTGCTTCTGTGTTTATTGCTTGGATAATATTAAACATCTGAAGATGCTCTATGGTTCTGGGAAACATATATTCTTGAATACTGTAAAATTGTCATGGAAGTTACTCTTTTCTACTAATATTAATGCTGTACATCATTGTACAGGATAAAAACATTTAAGTAATAAGTTTATGGATTTGGAAGATATTACTATTTTAGCCCACATTATGACATTTTGTTTTTCTTCTGATGTAACTGTAATTCAATTACCAAGACTAAGTCAAAACAGGAAATAATTTTCTAAAATACTGATGGAGTAGTCATTTTGTATCATTAATTTATGGACTTTTAAAAAGTTTGGGTGACATTAATAAAACTCTATAATTTTGAATATTATCACTGTTAATTAGTAATAATAGTATCTGCAAGCTAATTAATGCTCTTTTTTTACTTCAGAAAAGGAGTTCTGTGTCATTATCCTACACATCACAGCCACCTAGTCATTTTCACAAGTTTGGCCATTATTTAATGTCTGAAGAAAAAGAAGGCAGTGTTTAGTGCCTCACATTTATTGCTTTTCTCCAATGTTACTCTTCCTTTAGAATTGATAAATAACCAAGAATGGTGCCAAAGAAAGAGGAAATGAGATTCTGTTTCCAACCAAGATTCTTGTCTTTTCAAGAATCTACCGGATTTCTCAAAATTATGGTTCTCATCACACAAAAGAGAGTGGCCTGCTCTTCGTGCATGAGGGTTGCATGCTTTGAACACTGTAGATTCACATCAGGCAGAAATGACAAGAGGAAGAAAATTACTGAAGCAACTATTGTAGTGTAAATTATGTCCTGACTTGAGTAGGGCCAATTTCTCAAAAAAAATACTTGAACAGCAGTGATTTGACTAGAAGTGCAGTTGAAATTGTATACTTTATGTTCTCAACTTTTCTAGCTTTTGAAAAAATGTTGAAAACACAATAGTCATAAATTGAAATATTTGACAATGGAGTTAGATGCTCTCTATGTCATGATCAATTCAAAAGAAATATACAGGAAAAATTTTTGGTAATCAGATCATTAAAATTATAAAAATATGTATACTTCTATCTTAAACAGTTTTGAAGTGATATATGCATGTATTGCAGATTTAGACTTATTTTTAATAACTTTTTATAAATGACATAAATATTGTGTCTAACACAGATGTGATTTCTGAATTTCTCATGTGACTTTCCTAGGCTTTGAAACTGGATCTTGGACTCCAGGTATATTGCAGTACCATTCTTTGCCCTCTAAGTATTGCTGTTGCTATTTCATCTGACACTGCATGCTATTATATAGGCACAGTAACTTTTGGAGATTAATACTGCACATTGATAAGTTGATGTTTGTGAAGGCAGCAGAAAAATCACATGGCTTGTCCTTGCCCACAAATCTGACATCATGACATCTGCAAGAGCTGTAATTGCCTGAGTGTTCTGGGACAGTAACATGAACAATGTGAGACTTCTTAATTTTTTGGCAAGATTTCAGAGCTTGTTAAGACAATTAAACAGTTTTGGAAAAATATGTACAGTTTTTAATGACTACAGATCTTAAAGATATTTGTTGCTGAAAATTTCATCTGTAAATTATCTAACTGGTTTTATATAATTGTCATTCAGTTTTATTCCTCACACGTTTTCCTACTCAGCTTCATATCTCCCTTTGAATTGCTAAAAATTGAAGACTGTCTGCTGGCATGTTTTGAATGGCAACTCTTAGATATCTTTTTTTGGTCCTGTAAGCACTTTTTCAAAAGCATCATACTCAAGTTCACCTGTAGCACTTGTATATTGTATGCGGAAAACTTATTTTCTGTACTAAACTTTCATTCTGTCTTTAAAACAGGCATTTTTCCAAATATCTTCAGAACATTTTTCAGAAGTCAGTTTAAAAATGTAAGCATATGTATGCCTTCACCTAGTGATATTTTCTTAGTGAACTGACAAAAATAAGTTTTAGCTAATGTCACACTGCTAAGTCAGAATAGCTGCCAAGCAGTGAGCTGGATGGACTGTGTTCTGCCTCCAGAATTAACCACAGGGCTGGTTGTTAGCAAGATCAAGTCTGCAGTCTTCAGTGGCAGTAGGCAATGAATGACAGAGAGCAGAGGGGAAATGGGCTCGTTTGCAGGTAGCTGAATGCTCTCTGTTAATGTACTGGCATGTGTGGCCTGAGAGAATAAATGAGACATGGATAGAGTGACACCCAGCAGAGCTGCCAACCTGTCATTTTTACTATTTTTTTTTTCTGATCATAATTTCACCAGGTTAACATGGTAAATGTAGACCACAGAAGCTTCAGTGGCACTCAGTGACAAAGAGGTCATGTGTTAGAACGTTGAAACTTCATTATCAACACTACTTAAAAAGGCAAAACTAACCCAGCATCTAAGTTTCACCAGCACTATGGGTTTAGATTTTATTTATTTACTTGTATTTTATTATTGTATGTGTATACAGGTCTGTATAAGTAGCACAAGGAAAAGATTTCCACTAAACCTCTCTTCACCTGTCTCTGATTTCTACCTTCTTTTAATTCTGATTTTGCCAGGGCTTCCTAAAGGAGTCAATTGTCTGATGGCATGCATTATCCAAGGATTTATTTTCAAATATAGGCCCTTTTAAGGGATGTTAATAATCTGAAGTATTAATGAGCAGGAAAATATGGAAGACTTTCTGCTGTTATCAATGAATTGGATTTCAAAGTGTAAATGACAAAAAATTACATTTTTTCAATCCTTGCCAATGCCTTTTTTTGTTTCATATAGGAACACTTTATTAATAGCACCCAAAAGATACGAGATATATGACACATGCTGGGCTAAAAATATTTTTATTCAGTACTGAATTCTTTACCATCTTAGTTCACACATTCATCTATAACTAGTAGCAAATATCATGTACAATATGCATATTTGGATGAAACAGTGATAAAACTATATAATGTTTTATTTTTCATAGAAAAGTCATTCTGTTTACAGGTAGTATTTAAATGTTCTAAACCCCTATATTTAGTGAAGAAGAATACACTGACATTTTAATGAATAATGTAATGGTGGCTGCTAGGAGAGCTAGCACTGATTTTGTTGGACAATGTTTCTCTTCTTCCCTTTATGAAACGGAAAACTGCATTTCCTTACATTATGATATTTTGGAAAGTTTTTTGTCTCATTTTTAAATTTTGATTTGTGTTATGATTATTTTTTTTTCTTGGTTGTGGTTTTCCAGTGATTTAATTCCTGTATATAGAATATAGAATATATATATGTAGGATGTAGCAAAAGGGCCACCTAGCTATATATACCTTCCCATTGCTAACGTCAGGAGCAGAGTTATCTGTCTATTGCTTGATTCACTGCCTGAAGGAAGCAGATGTATACTTATCTCTAAGAGAGACATTTGTCACAAAAACATGCCTTGAAATTATCTTGTTTCCACTAGGCAAATATTCTCCACGGATACTGGAAGACACCTGGATTAGACAGGTGCAGAGAGGTTCAGCCAGCCTGGTGAAGGTGAATACTGTTTCCAGTGCCACCAGGTCTCTCTTTACAGTTTAATTAGCTCTACATTTAGAAAATAACTAATTTCACTAAGAATCCATTTGAACTGTGTGACCCTTTCAGAAAGCAGTGTGTGGATTCTCTGGGACTAGTGATAGATAACTGTTTGTCCAATATGAGCCACAAATCACTTTCTTAGATCTCAATCTTATAATTCTCTCAAGTCAGGGGTGTATTACTGGCTCTCATTTTAGTAGAAGGATGGCTGTGGGTTCATATCACCTTGCTATTTATGGATTAAACAGCATTTAGGTGGTGACGCTTCAAAGTGAGAGGTTTGGTCTCTGATTGTTTTTCCCGGATTTCTCTTTTAGCTGCAAGCCACCGGTTTAACTGTCTGAAAGCATTATCACTGTGTAGCTATGTCTCAGTGAAATGACAAGCTGTTGGCTAGCATTTCTCCAAAAATGTATGCAGAGGAATGAAGAAGGATAGCATATTCTTCTGCTTCCTTATTTTGCTCTGTTAAGAACTTCATCTGTTTCATCAGGACCTGACAAAAGTGATGACAGAACTTGATTAGTGGCAGGCATCAGCCTTGACATGGTTCAAGCAATGATGCTGTTTGTACCCTGATGTACTCAGCCGAGATGGGCTGGTGTGGGAGAGGGTGTGCACAGCTCTGGTGAGGGCAGCAGCAGCTGCTGTGTGTGCACTCCCAGCACAACAGGGAGCAGTGCTCGGAACTGCTGTTAGCATACAGCTCATCGTCCTCACTGCTAGCATGAGGTCAAAACTGCAATCTAGCCCCAAATTACTGCTTGATAGGTTGTACGCTCCAAAATGACATGATCCTGCTCTGCTTCAGCAGCAGCATATTTCTGTCTGAAGACCAGCTGCAGCCTTACTGCTGTGTGTTTATACACATCCACTGGCTGACATGTGGTTTTCAGTGCATGCCAACTAATGAACATGGGCTTCAATTAAAATTTTAAAATTTGTTTTATTTTCTTGGTTATGTTTTTAAAGGCAATGTTCTGAAAATTGAGAGATTGTAAGGCACCCCTCTGGGCAACCAAGCCACTAAACGAAGGACTTTCAATGCAGGACAAGACTGCTTTTCTTTACTCTGAGGACTGAAGTACAGCAGAAGCACAACTTGGGAAAATGGGAGACCCAGATGTGAAAAAATAGAAGCATGATTCAGCAGTCACATCAGCAGATACTCAGTAACAGAGGAATTGTTATCAACCTCTATTTGGTCACTAGGTGCGTTACCACAACTGATTGTCTTCAGTGGGAAGGGAAAAAAGAAAAAACAAAGAAACCTCCAGAAGCTGGTCATTATCCCTTGAAAACATTTTTGTCATCTGTTAAACCAATAATTGTCTTTAGTTCATTCTTCAGTGTTTCAAAATAGTTTTTCAAAATACCTTATGCATACTCCAGACTCCTGCTTTTCCTCTACATTTAGCCATCGTTGATGCAAGCAGCAAAACCTGGGACACCTGGCAAAGAGCAACATAGAATTTACTCCCAGTATGAAGGAAAATTGATTTTCTGCATGTTCTCTTGAGGAATATTAAGAGAAAATTTAATGAAGTAAATTACTTCAGTGGTATAGTAGCTGTCTTAAGACAAGGTACTAAAGAAAGCAATGCATGACCTGTAACACTAACAAAAGAGGATAGAGAAAGCCTTTAGCTCCTCAAAATCTGTAGATTTTTACAAAGCATCTTTTCAAACACAATATGATGGATTAGGGCCCAGAGTTTTCATAAGAAACTAACAGAGCTACATATTTCAATCCTGTTAACAATAAGGGACTGGACACTTAGTGTTGCTAGGCAGTTTTGCAATATCCACATCCAGAAATTACAAATGAATGAAAGTCTAGAAAGTCTTCCACCTCATTTTTTAATTAAAGAGGATAATGTACTGTCTAGTATTTATTAAAGTTTTATTTAGCCTATTTCAACTGTTTGACTTCTGTAAATATTCTGAACTCTTTTTTTTTACTTCATATATTTTTAGTAAAGATAAAACTTTTTCTCTGCATTCCATTTCACATGCTTACAGTTCCATTCCTGACAGACAGCAGACTCTGATTCTAACACCCTCTATATATTTATCACTAGGTAGCATGTTGTTTGTCTCAAACCTTCTTCCCCTGTGCAATTTCTATATGTATCCCTTTTTATTTATTTTCTTAAAATATCAGTTTCTAAAAGCTTTTCTGTCTCTAAAGAAATTCAGGATTAATCAATGTGATTTTCAAGCTGTAGTACATAAAAATGCAAGCCCACTGACATAATTGCAAATTACACACCAGCCTAGATGTATATTCGTTATTTTTCAGAAATAACCTAGTTTTTTATTCTTAGTTTTCCTCTTTAACATTTTGCTGGCCTTTCAGAAAAATAGGACTGTCAAATCGTGATATCAAAATGCCAGGGCTCAGAACAGAGGGAGAAAAATAACCTTCAGTATAACTCAGTCCCAAAATATTTTTGGTTTATATTTTATTCAGATCTACTCAGAAATAATTTAAGCAATATTTTACAACTAATTTTAAAAATGTTTTCCAGATCTGAGGTCTTATATGATAAGCATTCATGCTGGAATTGTTTGACAATTACCAGCTTCAAAAAGTGGAGCTTAGTAGGGTGACACTGAGATAACCCCAGTTGTTCTGCTACTTCGAAAATAAAATTATATATTACAGTAAAATATACAGATACATTTACAATTCTTTCTGAGAAAATGAGTAGTAATTCACTACTGAAGAAATTCCACTGACTTTCTAATCTCTGCAGGCTTGTGTGCTCTCTAAAAGAGTGCCACTAGAAATCCAGAAAGATCCTGTTACTTAAATATTTCATCACAAGTTGTTATGGATGTGACAGTTTTAATCGTTAGCACAGCAAGCTATCTCATGCAGCAGCACTAAAATGTCCCTTTCTAGAAGAGACCCTGTCCTCAGATGTGAAAGATATTTTAGTGAAACTTGCAGGAGTGAGGGTGCATACACAGAGTCACAGGTGCTTTTTGCTAGCAACAGCAACACTCTGCTTATCCTCCAGCTTTAAGTCTGGCTTTTCATTAAAAGCCTCCTTTCTCTAGTTTTCACTTTTATTAAGGAATCATTTTAGCAGTTCTCTCTGCTTTAAATTGGTTGAGAAGAGCCGAATGCAGCTGTTTGCTGTGTATTTGCCAGGGAGCAAGTACAGGAGGGGATGCCAGGGAGCCACATCCTAGCTTATGGTCTCATGCAGAGTCCTGAGCTTTAAGGAAGCCTCAGGGTTCAGCTTAGTATTTGGTCAATTTAGGAAATACTTGCATCTCCTAAGCTTTCAACAGCATGACACAATCAACTTGGAATTTGAAAGAGTAGCAAGACTTCCTCTTTAGATGAAGCATCCCACACTGGACAATGCTTTAAATAGAATTACCAGGTTTAGATAGGGTGTGCACATAGATGTTGATCAGGTATGATAAATCCCATCTTTGTATCTTTCCATGACACAAATACAGATAGTGGATTTTTCCTCTCTGTATTACTCTTTGTTGAATCTGAGATGGTAACATTGCAAATTTTTGACTCTGAAAGACTCTAAACAGTTTTGAAGTTTCAGGCTGCAGTTGTAAAAAAAGGTTTTCTAAAGCTGACGCTCATTCTTTTGATAACAGATGAGTCAGAAAAGAACGCAGACATCGGCTTCTTGCCTGTAAACTTATATTAATAGAACTTCCTTGTTTGAGACAATCGTTCATAACTTCAAAAATAAATACTGGCCCAGATGAAATAAACACTCTTAAGTGCCTGGATGTGACTAGTTTTGGAAATGAAAGGTATTAGAGGTAGTTTAATAAAAAGATATTAGACATAGTTTAGCTCAGGAATATATCAAACAGCTAGAATGAACAGTGCAGCATTTCAGGATGCATTTTAGTTCTTGTTCCTGGCAAATGGCATGGAAAAAATTCCTGTAAAATGTAGAAAGATACAACAAGGTACTTTGGATTTTCATATATACTATATCGTATAGTAATAAGTTACACAATTTTAACTTGCAGTTTGGTTATAATATTATGATAATTAAAGAAAAAATAAAATATCCTCTTAGGAATGATGATCTATCTAATTACAACCAAAACAAATAGAAAATGTCTATGCCTAAATTGCTATTTTATTTGCATACAGAGGAGCAGATCACATTTTTAAAGAACATCGAATTTTTAAATAAAGTCTGACCCTTGGCTGGGATAGAGGCCCTCAATGAAGGTGAAAGATTCAGAACTTTTATAGATGTATATTTTTCCAAAACACTGAAGAAGATTTATAATTTCATGTATGGGTTTATCCCCATGCATCACTGAAATTGCTAGGACTGTGGCTTGAAACACTGGGAAGGCTGGCCATTAAACATAAGAAAGAGGAAAAGGAGATAAATACATGGTCAATCACATTCATAATAGTGTACTTCCTTATATTACTAGTTGTATATTATAAATTTTAAAAATCTGAAGTCCCAGTATTTCTTCTTCCTTTTCCTATTTTTACATAGAAATTAATAATCTAAAATTCCTGTGATTTTATGATTTGTAAAATCTCCATTGGAAATCCTAAACATATGAGAAGGTCCTAAATATATGAGAAGGTCCTAAATATGACTATACTAAACCACATTTATATGACTGAAACCAGAAAATGTTCCCATTGATTTTTACCTAAAACCTTTCCAGCAAAAGAGAAGGAGACATAAAAACACTAGTAGTAAGCCAGCTGGTTATAAGCCTTTTAGTGGAGACTCTACTACATATTACATGTAATTATTCCCATACACAAATAATGAAAAGACATCAAGATCTGGGGACAGGAAGAGCCAGGAAAACAGAAATGCAGTTATCTTCATTTGTTACCTTACAGATTATGTAACTAATTTGTTATGGAAAAATGCTCCATGTCCCACCCACACACACCAATGTGCCATCAAATTTTGGAATGTTTTCCTTTTTGACTAACAATATCAAATTGATTAATTTTTGTTTTACATGGAAATGTCCATAATTTAAAGTCAAATATGAAGGGATAAATGCTGCAATGATGCTTGGCTCAGAATCCATTAAGTTCTGTATAATGAAAGCTATTTGATAAACAACTGCTGAGTCACAGAAAATTATGTAAATTACATACAGAATGAATTTATAAGATCAAACAGCCCATCTCTGGCTGTTACATGACTGTTTTTTACACTGTCTAGAAAAGGCCACTTTGTTATTATCAAAAAGAGGAGTTAATGTAGTCTGACTCCCCCTACTACAGATTTTGCACTTAAGTGGATATAACAATGAGGTTAAAATTTAGTTATTTGACGTAAACTCCTAAACAACTAGTGTCCTCCTACCTGCTTCCTCCAATTTAATATAGTTTAAATGGGCATCTTCATGGCATAGCACATACGCTTTCTGAAGGTCCTGGGATTTTACAACATTTAAACCAAAAATACTTTAAATAAAATGCTACACTAAAATCAATCAATGCTGTTATTTTAACAACATTTACAATAATTTCATGACTATAAGGCGCACCCATTGGACTAAAATTTTGATCGAAACCTGGAAGTGCACCTTATAATCCGGAGTGCTTTATATGTGGACAAAGTTCGGAAATTTGCCAACCCAGAAGTGTGAGCCATGGCAGCAGCCACTGCATAGGCAGCCATGAGGGCAGCCGGCGCCAGATGGGAGTGCTGGGGCCCGCGGCACAGGGCCTGAGGCTGCGTTTAAAGGCTGCGCCGATCTGTGAAAAATGTTTGCAAATTGAGCATCTGCCAGTAAACCCCGCGATGGCGTGATTTGTTACTAATTTGTTACTTTGTTGTGTGCGGATTCTCCCTGCAAAAAAAAGTGCGCCTTATAGTCCGGTGCGCCTTATATATGGACAAAGTTTGGAGATTTGCCGACAAACCTGGAAGTGCACCTTATCATCCGGTGCACCTTATAGTTGTGAAATTACTGTAATTGTCTTTAGGTATGCCTTATGAAAAAATAAAACATGAATAAGTGCCTAAGAATGCTGAATTGAAATATACCTGCTTCTAAATGCAAACTTTATGTTTTTCTTTTCTCCCCCCACTTTGAGTTTTAAGAGCTCTGAACCTCCTGATAAATTCATACCTTTTCCTCTATTTTCTCTGCAGGCCTCTCTCTGTTTTTTCTTGGGGGCGAGACCCTCATTTCTCCACCAAGGACTGGCTCATTTATTTTTAGATACTTCTGCTATTAATGCCAGCAGGTATGGACAGCTGGGAAAATCAATGCTAACTTCTTGTTTCCTTCTTTGTATCTCAGACTATTGGCCATTGGCATGGATTGTGATGTAGCTGAGCTACAACAAGGACTGTCCTAAATGGCACATTGCAGCACTTTTACATGAATAACAGTTACAAGCAGTGAAGGCTCACAAATGGCTTTGTTTGCTAATTTGTAATGTGGAGGTTAGATATAATGGAATCTGACCTCTGAGGGTAAGAGGAATTGCCCATATGCTGTTCCCAGATCCAGAAACAAAAGCTCTACACATAAAGTGAAACTATTGTTAGACCGCTGTTACATGGAGAACAGTTGATTCTTTATGTCTTTGTTTGTTCTGTAAGCCATTTTCTCAAAACTTGGTTACATTGGTGCAAATTGCAACCATGATCTGCTCCAACTTGGAACCTCTGGCCTGACTGAGATTTCAAGAAAATAAAACAACAAAAAAAAGGACAAAATTATTAGAGGAATTTCTACTGACCATCTTTGGGAAAATACTCTTTAGTTTGAATTGCTATTAACTGAAACCCTATTATTGAAATCATAGCCAACTAGTTGCAGTTTATAGAATTGTTTATAGAATTTGAATATCAGAGGACATAGTCAGTGACATAACTAATTACCAAAGTGTATCAATACTGAGGAAAAGAACGTTTTTTCAAGCTTTACAAAGCTAACTTTAAGCTACTAAGCACCAAAGTTGACTGAGAGTCACTTAAAATTCAGAACAAATCTAAAGATTATTTGAATTTTCAAACATTTGTGAACTTGTTGGTGAACTGCACTAAATTTATAGTTCTTGTTTGCTGATAGAAGAAAAAAGGTTGTTTCACTTTTATACATTGCCCTTAAGATATCTTGAAATAGGTGAATTTTTTTTGAGGATTTTTGGTTTAACCTAAATATTTTACAGGCCATTATTCTAATTTTTAGGTAAGAATCACCAGTTATAAAAAAAATGAAGTTTGAATATCAAGGCTTGTAAAATTGCATATTTATATTTTAACTTGGTTGATTAAGTCCTTATTTTTTCTGTATAAGTAAAATAGAATACCATTTTGCTTATCATCTGTATAATTATACAGATTAGATCTTTGATTTAATATAATAAATTCAGATGCCTCTGTTTCATATGGATAGTGCAGGACTTTATTTTGTGCATTAAAAAGATTTTACCATGAATTAGCTTTTTCTATTACGTGTGTTAGAGTATGTGGATATTCTTTTTTTTTCCTGTGTTCTTACAGTGAATATAGATTGGACAGGGAGAGAGGACTTGTCAAGTCTGTTCAGCATTTAAATCCCTCAATATGAAAGCTGCTTTTTCTGAGAAGCTTTTAGGTTTATTTTGAATTTATGGATAAATCCTTTGGATTTAATGATAAAGGAAGCTTACCTCCCTTTAATATGCTAAAAATGACTGGGAAAAATTTTAGCTATTAGCAGCCTATTTGATACTGACATTAAATAAATCAGTGTTTAATAATGGCAATGGTACCCAGACCACAGGCACTGATTCCCTCAGCAAGGTTTTCCAGCAGGTACTTGAGCACTTGCCCCATAGTGAGGGGCATGACACACAGGATGAATTTACTGCCCTTTCTATTGAAGTTGCACCACAGTACTGAGAGGCAGGTGAGGGACATGAGTTATTTCATATGCACAGAATGAAGAACAAGCTGGTTAAAGGCAAAAGGCTGGCTCGTGCTCTAGCTCAGGTTGAAGGGACCTTTGGCTGCTTCTCTGCCACCCCGAACAGGCCTGCAGGAGCCATGGCGGTGTTATGACTTGAGCCTTTTTCCTGTTGCTGTTTTGCACCTCTTCTAAGGCAACATTTTTATAAGTACCTTCAAATGGGAGTGAGTCTAAGTGAATATCCTGACTTTCCCTGTATCTGAATTTCAGATGTTGAACATCTACACATCCTTACCCCTGTCTTCACCTGAGGTTGGAGATACTCAAGGATGCTTCAAAATCTGGTATTATCCAAATCTGAAGATGGCCCCACTGCGGAGTCCCTTATCCAGTCCTGTGCATTCATTACTTGTGTGAGATCTGTAGAGCTGACACCAGCAATGGCTGTGCTTCTCAGGTTTTAGTCATATCACTGATCTGTTCACTCATGTACCGCTGACCCTCTGGAGCATCAGGTCCCAGCTTGTGCTTGCTTTCGGCCAAGGGAGCACTGAAGCAGCGTGTTGGGGTGTAGATGCCCGGGTTTTTGGCAGCTGTGGGGCTGTAGGGGTGGTCTCTGTGAGAACAGAACAGCGGCTGCCCCACATCGCACACAGCTCCAGCTGGCTGCAGCCCACCCACTACAGGGCATAGCTCAGCCACAAAGCCACGATAGTGGCTCCTCTGGGAAAGTGTATTTAGGAAGGATTAGACACTGTACAGCAGCTCTGAGATAGAGAAGAAAAAATGTGAGAGAGCCAGTGCTGCAGACTCTCAGGCCAGAAAAGGAGGGGCAAGAGTTGTCTCAAGTGCTAGGTCAGAGATTCCCTGCAGTCCAAGAAGACCATGATGATGCAGATTGTCCTCCTGCAGCTCATGGATGACCTCCCCCTTGAGAAAACAGCCATGCCTTGTGAGAACCCACATAGGAACAGGCTCCTGGCAGGAACTGAAGCCTGGGGTGGGGGACCCATGCTGGAACAATATCCTCCTGAAGATTGTACTCCATGGATAGGACCCATGCAGCAGTAGTTCCTGAAGGACTGTGTCACATGGGAGGGTCCCCGTGATGTATTAAAGAAAGAGAGGGGGGAAGAAAGGAGGAGGGGTGGGGGGTGATGTTTTCTATTTGTCTTTGTTTCTCACAATTCTACTCTATTCTTGTCAGGTAATAAATTAATAATAACCAAGTTGTTTCTCTTTTGCTTGTAGCAATTATTGGTGAGCAATCTCCCAGTGTTTACCTCAGCCCACAAACTTTGCCGTCTAATTTTCTCTTCCTGTCCTCTCCAGGAATGGAAGTTAGAAAGGAGCTGAGTGGGTACCTAGCAGCCTGCCAAGGTCAAGCCACCACAGACAGGCAGTCAAAGAAGTCTGTATCCACAGTAACTCATCAGATTAACTTCCATTTAAGAACTATTTCTTGCAGAAATGCTGGATATTACTTTGCCATTGTAGTTTTCCTTTGGAGTACCACAGTGCTAGACTTCTCTGCATATCTTATACAACCATCCCATAGATCCAGGAATGGCTTAGGGTTTGTAATATAAGGTAACTTCCGTCCTAAGATACATGTCTTCTGAGGAAATACCCAGTTTCTAGGTACACATATTTCTGATGTTTTTTCACATTAGCTGAAAGTGGTATATATTTTCAAAATATGAACATTATTTCGGTAACGTGCATGTTTTGTAATGTGTAGAGCTTCTTAACCCAGTCCTATGATTACAGCAAAAGTAGCATGCAGAACTTAAATGGGCTTTTAGATATCAAAAAATGCAGGAAGCTTTTTGGTAGCTTTCAAACATTAAAGTCATTACCAAAAGTGTGCTTGGATGAAACTGTTGATTTTCTGAATATGGAGAATTGCAAATTCTGTTAAAGACCCATCTTCCCAGTATAGGTGATCCTAAGAAACAAAGAGAATTTATTTGTTTCAGTGTTTATTCTCATCCAATTTAAATAAAGAAAAACACAAGGGCACTGAAAGTATCAGTTTGTAGCAGCAATTTTCAATTAAATGGGTGAAGATGTGAGTACAAGGATTAAGCATGTAGATAATATTTTTGACAAAGTACAGACAGTCATTACTTACACGAATTCTCAGAAGAAAAAAAGCCTGGTGCTGTGTTCTGAAGGAAGTACAGAGGTGCAGGATTTCTCCTGTCTGACTGATGGTTCCTGTCTTGAAATTCTTCCAGAGCTTTATCCTCACTTTGTGTCTTAGGCACTTCATCAGTAGGTTGGGCAAGAAATTAAGAAATCTTCCTCAGCAAAAGAAGAATTTTCTCTGGCAATTTTGAAGAAGCCGTGAGATGTTCTGTTAAAACAAACAAACAAACAATCGAAAACCTATGAAATGGCCAGCTGATGAACAAAGAAAGCAAATGGTGTCTGAGTGACTGGAGATTACCAATTCAGCCAAGATTTCTTTCCTGTCCTGTGGTACCACTGATTTCATACTTAGGTCTGATTCTAATGTTCCTCCTAACTTTCCTTTTTCCAATGATGGGCTTTCTCCAGATGCCACTCCTCACAGTGCTTAATGATGGTCTCTGAAATGGAAAACTTTCTGCAGTGATCATTGCCATGCTATAAGAAAATACTGTCACAGACTCCCCAGGGAGTGAACAAAGAAACCCACTCCATAACAGCATCATCCAACAGAAAGTGTCCTCTGCCAGAAAGCAGACTGAGAATGTTGGTTTATCTTCTTTTCATTACTATCTTGACTGCATGTGGAAAAGAAAATATTTATGATAATAACTACAAATATGATTTTGAACATGGTCAGATAACAGCACACTTATATTCTTAATATTACCATTTTAGTAACCAAAACAGCATCCTTTTAGAACAGGTAGGAAAAGCACACAATTTTGCAGTTTCCTGGCTACAAAATTTTGTGATAATATTTTACAATTTTGCAAAATCAGCTGTCTTTTGCTATATATTTCTTTAAGGTGGATGATATAAATTAATTTGGAATAAAGTAGACCTACTATAAAGATTTAAGAACTGCTCTGCACCAAAAGTTGCCAACTACTCAATTTCTTTTCCTACAAAAGACCTAATTGCAGCTCTGGAATGTGTTGTGAGGAAAGCAGGTATAGTTATTCAGAAATAAAGAGCTGAGTAGCTTGTATCTATATTTGATTCTGTGCTTCTAGACAGTTAAAAAAAATTCCAAACCTGATTTGGCCTACACTGTGAAACTTTTCCCACAGTTTTGTAAGAACTGACAAGGTCACGGCCTGAGGTAATATGGTTGCCAGATGTCACACCATTAGTTACAGTCTTAGACAGAATAGGTATAAGCAGGGAGAAGCAAAACTTAAAATAACTCTTAATGTCACATTTTATCTGCCAATGCTCTTCCAACAATGTAAGTGCTATTTCTTATTTCATAGTGTTAGGTGTGTCTCAATATTTTTATTTAACAGAAATTAAGTATTTAACTCAGTTTATAGTTGAGAAAAACTGTAGCCTATTTATCCCATACAAATTGTGTTTTTAATTATCAAGCTTTTCACAAGAAAAAAGCCTTTGACCACATCAGATCCTACCAGTGACCTATGATTTCTTTGAACTGAATATTTGAGCAATCACTTTCAGATATATTTGTTATCCATTTCACTTTAATATAACGAGTTCAATAGAAACTACTTTTTTTTTTCTCCCAAGCAGGGCCAATAATTTTTTCAGAACACCTCTCTTACCTTTGAAAGTCACTTTTGATACTGGGATGCACATAAATCATTGCCCCACTTCATTGGCTTTTGATGCACATTTTCTAAAGGTCATTCTTCACGGAATGAACGCTATATATCTTTAGCAGTGGTTAGTTGTTCTGAAACTTTCAGAGAAACTAGAAAATTGCAAGGGATTTTCTATACTTTGCTTTTGTTCAGCCTGTCTCTCCTGGACCGTGTATTCTTATTTCTCAAGTAAGGTTTAATATAGAAAATTATTTTATCTGCTAAAAGTTACTCTTCATTTAAAAAAAAAAACAAAAAAGCTTACATATGCTAAAACGAGTAGATCAGCATTTTTTTCTATATGAAAATTAGTGATGCATTAAAAGAAAATAACTTGTACAGAGAAATTTATATATGTGGGAAATATAAATATATATATGTGTGTGTACATATATTGTGTTTGCAATGAAATGCTATACTTTGCAGGGCTGTATTCAACTCATTGTGTGCATCTGCACACACAGGTGAAGGGATAAAACCCCCATTTAACAGTATGCCAGCATACAGCTACTGTTTCCCTCTCCTTGGCAGCAGCATGGTGGAGGCCAAGGTCTGATAGGTTTCACAACCTGACTGGTGCTGTTACATCAGTAGATTACATCGGTAGACTCAAGAAAATACACAAACTGCCTGGTATGGAACTGATGCAGCAGCAAATGCTGGGCTGGAAAGCAAATCTGTAAATCATTATATCTGATCACAAAAACCACATCCAGCCATCAATGTTTAATACAGGAAAGCCTATAAAAACATCCATTCCTCTTCCAACATGCCCTCCAAATCATCCTTAACCAGACAAATGAGAAACTTCTAGCACCAGGAACCATAAAAGTTGTGGTGTTATTGAACAGTAAATCTGAACTTTGAAATAAGGAAATGAGTAAGACTGACTCTGTAACATTTAGAACTATTAAATACTATTGCTCTTTGATGTCTTCAAGTCTGGTAAGCTATACATAATAGTATCATTCACCCTTACACAGAGCAGCATCATTAAAAATTCAGGTCAGAATAATAAACAAATTGCTGCATTGCAAAAAATAATAGCGAAAAGGAGGATAGTCTTGTAAACAGACTGACCAGAGTCATGATGAGGAAAGTAGACCATGTAAGAGACCCTAGCAGACCACTACATGTAAGTAAATAGTTATTCTATGCCCGTTTTCATATGGTGTTCATTAGAAAAACAAAAGAAGTGCCTCCAGCAGTTTTTCCTTAGAAGAGACAATACAGCTTTTGTCTTTTGAATCTGCGTAAGAGAGTTACAGACTGGAGAAAACATCCAAGTTTCCCCTTTGAATTAATGATATCTAAAAATAAGAAGAATGAAATATGTTTTGATTATCAGATGAATGTTAAAATGTAAGTACTGCTCTGTTAAATTTCTCAGAGAAAAATTACCCTTTTCAGATGCATTGCCTATTTGCTTAGGGCAATCTTGCTAAGAGACCTAATGGTGAATTATCATTTACAAATTAATCTTTGGTATGAAGAGGGTCCTTAGAGAGCTGGTGAGAACTCTCTGCATATAAATAGTTACAATATGGTATGGAAAAATATAGTTACTCACAGGATAGTGGTATGTAAAGCAGTATGACTTGCTACAGAGAAATAAAGTCACCGTAGCAATTATGTGCCAGTAATCCAAAAGTTTTCATGGCAAGGCATACTTTCACTTTCTGTTGCACCAGTGAGTGATGAGTAAATGACTGGCTAGAAACACACTTTCTGGTAGTACCGATTACTGTAATTTCATTGAAATTAATCCATTTTCATCAAAGATCAGCCACTTAGCATACCTCCACAAGCAGACTGGAAAATCTTAAACCACTGAGCATTTCCAGAAGATTCTTCCTCTGGCATAAAGCAAGCCATCTAGAGTAATTATTTTGATATTTTTGAATGATGTTCCTTCTAGAAACTTTATAGGATTTTTCTTGTAAATATTTTAGAGCTCTCAACTAAAGATAAATTCAAGAACCAAAATGACAGTCAGCTGAAAAAATACTCTGAAAAGCTGTTTGCTGCTGCTTCAGTCTCACTGAACTTTGGTCAAAGCACAAAGCCTTCCACTCATCCTCTGGTTGTCTTATATACTCACATTGTAGTATCAGTAAGTATCAAGTGTTTCATGCACTAAGGGTATGGATTTAGCTCACCTGGTGTGACACTGGACTCTTGGGGCACAGTGGCCCTGTGCTTGCCTTTTCCCTCCCATCCTTATATTGGACCCAGCAAATGCATCATTATGAGCTGGATCAGCTTGTCAAACTCTTGGAAAACTATCCCACCTTCTTCCCTGGCAGGTCCTGAGTAGAAATAAGGGATTGAGCTGATTCTCCCCTGCAGCAGCATAATCTTCATAGTGCAAGAGAAACATCAGGGACACGCTACCTGGAGTGGAGGATGAAGAGATGTTTGTGGGTTTGATTAAAATTTATTTGACAAATCAAATTACACACAGCCTTCTAACTAGTTTCAAAATTACAGCCCTGCTTATGTGGCTTGGATTTGCATTACACAAAGTATGGATTGGGCAGGAGGTTAAATTAACCACATCTCTTGAAGGGTGCCCTCCTCCCAGTCTGGCAAGTGCAAGCTCAAGAAGGCGTTGCAGACTCCACATCACAGACACCATGCAGGCACAGTTGCAGTAGTATTTTTGTCAAATATGAAAAAATTAGATTTCATTTCACTTAAAGAGATAATCCTAAAATTCTGCCTTCATTACTAACTGAAATTGAAAAGTTTCCTCTCCCTGACTCCCATACATGTTTTGTATTATCAGACACAGAGCTTCTCTCTGTATTCAGTAAGACTGGAAAAAACTGTAGAAAATTACTAGGTTGGGTTTTGATAATGAAGACTAAAAAGAGAGAAATTTAGTCAATTGCCAAACATCTTAACGGCATATGGGTCTCACCAAACTAACTGAACTTTTTTTGCAGCTCCTATTTGCCTGGTAAGTGAAATAATAATAATGTAATAGTACTGATCTAAAAAAGTCCTTAAGATTAAATACACTTAAAAGAAAATGTGGTGATAATGAGTATATTAAATCCCATTGAAATTATATATCTAAGGTCAGTTTTTCACTTACAGTGTTGAACCTGAATGCTGTGGACAAAAAAAGCTGAATTGTACAATTTGTATTTATTAATACCAGTACAACCAAGAATGAGCAATAGCCAGCAATAATTTGACATAATGATCAATAGTATTAAAACATTTCTCAAAAAATTAAAGTATTAAATAGAGCACTTTTACAAGAACAATTCTGAACAATTTCCTCTTATACAACAAAAGTAGTCACTTCTGTTTACATTCATTTGCTTTTGATGTTCCATTTTGATCTTTAATTTTGTTTTTAATAACATAAAAAAGAAGTAGTTTGACTTCCTCTGAATCTGAAGCTGGAAAGTTTTAAAATGAAATCTCATTAATCTTGTCTTTACATTACTGGAGGAATGATTTAGCATTCAGTAGTATACATAAAACTAACATTCTAGTTAGCATTTAAACAGGAGGGAGGAAGCCACAGTCATCCTGAAGTGAACACCCATTTTGCTAAGGATTCATACAGAAAAAAGATTTGGTTTCAAAAATTTAAGTTCTGATTTATATGTTAGCATCTATCTCTACTTATCTACATATGGAAATTGCTTCCACTAGATATATCCTTAGATGTGACCAGTATTTAAGTATTTTCTTATTTTTATGAAAAATTGGTATCATTATGAAAAGGTAGTATTCTATATTTTTCAATGTGTTCTATAACTTCTTAATATTAGTGCTAAATAATATGTTGTTAAATATCTTTGTTTCACAGTCTTTCTCTTTTATTTTTTTAGATGAGAAAAATAGAAATTTTATTATTTTCCCTGTATGATAAAATGGCCTTTCTTGTGTGAAAATAGTGAGATTGCACAGAGCTTTTTGTAGCCATTGAATACTACTTAAATCAATATTTCTCAATTCATGCACTTCACTTTTGCTAAGTATCCTTCAGCTTTACAGTGATGAATGTTTTCCATGCTGCCTATCAACATATTTATAAAACCAAGACTATGTTTTGTTTACAGCAAAGACATGATAGAGATGAGTCATAAGAGAAATTCTGCATTAAGAAAATCTTAACAGAGCAAGAGAGGATGTTTTTTCAAAGACATGAAGATCCATGAGGAACCTAACTGATGTATCTAAGTGCCCAACACATCTTTGAAAATCAGTCCTGAATGCATGCTATTTAGCAGAATGCCATCTCTCCCATCAAAGCATTTTCTTTTCTGCAGCAAAATTTGATATCCAGCTAAAATCTGATTTTTGCCCACAAAAGAGACTGTGTGTGTGTATTCACTATGTGAACACGTTTAGCAAACACATTGACCTCCTCTTTTTTCTAGAAGAATAGCCTTATTTACCAGTTTCAGCTGAAATACTTCAATCTGAGTATTTAGAATTATATCATTCTTTGTGGGGCCTTTACTGACATTGATTTTAGTCGTGTATTAAGACACGTGTATTAAAGTACACTACATATGCAGTGGAAAGAAGGTGCTGCAGTGTTATTTACATCAGTGCTAATTTCCAGCTTTGGAAGAACACGCTCCGTCTTCAGCACTGCTCTTTTCTTCTGTTAAGTTCCTGCATGAAAGAAAGCTGTGATATGATCTTCAGCATGTACAAGTCACTGTCGTTCTATAAATTGTTTCCAAAATATGCCTTCAGCTGCATTAACCTACAACAGAATAGGATGACTAAAAAGAGTTTTGCTACATTATAATCAACAGTGAAAAAATTTACTTCTTCATAAATAAAAAGTAGTGAAATTCTTAAGGGATCCAAAAAGCTTTTGTGGAAGAAGAAGGATTAAATAAAAATCATCCACTTACTACTGCAACTCTGTCTTTGGTCACCGAATAGCCAACAGATCAGCTGACAGAGTATTTCGTGACTGTTTTACTGAATACTGAAAGCAACCTAGATACCCCATTATCATTTGAGGATTTTTCACCTTTTCTGAATCTTGTTCTCATATTTTTCAAATATTTGATGTGCTTTATGTGATGAATTTGACAAACTTACTTCTGGGGAACAAACCAGATTTAATGGACTGGCTCAGTGTGGTCTACACTTGTATAGACATCTTCATAAATGTTCTTGGGATGTTTTTGAAAATGATATGTAGAGGCACAGAAGGCTGTTGCCTAATGCACACAATGCCATTTCAGGATTTTACAGTGATCTGATTTGAGTCTGTCAAAAATGCCTAGTGTAGGCAAGGGGCTTTTCCACCTTGCGTTGCCAATCAGATTCACCTCTATGAGAGGTGAAGCACATATGTGAAGAGCTGTAGTTGAAAGCTCTAATTTCATTGAGGAAGTAGGTTTCGGGTACAGAAGAGCTCTTAACATCAGTATTTTATTACTTATTATAATTATAAAAGTAGTAAGTGTTGTGCCAAATTGTAGAGGTTGGTACTGTTGGCTTCTTTCTGAGAGGTAAGATTATTCATTTTTGAGAATAAACTTCTTTAAATGTGCATGTTTAGAGTGCACTTCAGAAAGCAACTCGTTCCATATTGGCTACATAACAGATGTCAGTTATTGATAGTTTTAATTTGCAGCTAATGAAGACCATGTTTGAACTTGTGACCTAAATGCGAGAAGTTCCATATGCATCTCTGTAAGCCATCTAGACTTAAACATTGTTTCTTCAACAATAGTAAATTTCATTCCAGAAGGCTGTGAATTTTATTGCTTGATTGATACAAAAAGCCTGAAGTCTTCTGCTTTTAAAATTTATATTACTTGCATTTTATAAATATAAAATGGGAGTAAAATTATTTACAAACTATGTTCAATTAAAACTGGAAGCTACAGGTACACCCTCTAATTATAAGATCTTGAGAAACAAGAACATCACAGTCACTCTTGATCTAGCTAAGAGTGCAAAGATAAGCACCTGAGAAATGAGAATACTGGAGCACCAAGCATTGAGGTGAAGTCAGAGGGAGTTCAGAAATCAAGGGAAATTGTTTGTGGCATCACAGGCAGAGCCTGTTGCAGTAAATGTGGATCTTTTCTGTGAACTGGAAAGGAAGGACAGTCAAGGCTGGACAAGAACTGCTCAGATGGTATTGTGAAATTACTTCTGGCAACTGTACCTCCGTTTTAGGGGCAGGCTTGTTTGCTTGTTGGTTTTTAATATGCTTCTGCCCATGAACTGAGTATTTACTGTGCTTTTATGCATGTTTTTAAAAGGATATTCTTAAGAGGAGGACGGAAAGGAACCCATTTGACCTTCTTTTTCATAACTAAGGAAATGGCTGCAACACTTAAAGCCAAAAGGAACAATTACTTGTTACGCAGCAAGTAGGACATTAATTTCAAGGCACACCTGCTACTACTGTTTTCAGACATTTTCAAATTTAATATAATCCTTTGAAGTGAGCATTCTGACCTGGCATCTACACATGGCATCCTTTTATGTGGTCTAATGAAGTAAGTATAATTCTTGATGTCAACGAACTTTTATATTTAGGTTTTTCAATAAAATTCTAGCTACAGCTGTATGCTTAGTCCTCATATAACTCTTACAGGAGTGGGCTGAAGAAAAAAATGCAAAAATAATATTACCTCATAAGTTTAAAAAAATATTTATGCCTCTAAAAGGAAAGAGTAAGTCATCTTCTAAATCCTTTTCCCCTTTTTTATTCCTTCCTCTATTTCCCCTTAAAGATGACAAAATAAACAACAGCTTCTTTTCCTTTTAAGTAGTCCCGCTTTAGAACAATAAACTTCTGAAAAATAAAATGTTTATTTTTCAAATTACCAGTTTTAGATTTGAAAATTTTGGGGCACACATTTATCACTAACTCAACTCTGAAAAAGCAGCTCAAGTACAACATTTTTTGGACCAGTTTCACTTCCTCAGAGAGAGAAACCAGAAAGCAGCAACACACACCCTTGTCACAATATCAGTCAAATCCCTCAAATCTCATTTGATCCTCCAGACCTATGGCAAAACCATGACTTGAAGCTCAGAATGTTTAAATATAGTAAAGTGACATTTGGATTTGTTTTGATTTGTCTTTGACACTTGCTTTCCAAAATGATTGTCTTTAGATGAACTCTTTGGGCCAATTGTGAATACTGAAATAAGGCCTAAAAAGCCAAGCTCATGAGCTGCATTGTAAAGAAAAATTAAGATATTGAATATAATAACTGGCTACAAGGGAGAATATAATGTTCCAAATATAATTCTATTTTCTTAAAAAAAAGAAAAAAAGGTGTGACACCAGTTGCCATAAAAATTCTTACTGGATACATACTTTACATATTTTAACAGTGGAAATACTACAAGCTGAATAGGGAAGCCTCTGTGAAGTTTCTGCTTTACTGTTATAAGAAAAATATATGACTGTAGCTTTCTATACACATTATTTTGATGAACTAATATGGGGAAACAGATGAAATAAGGCATATGTGCACTAATGCATAGGCTTTGAGAGTATAGGTTTCATATATATTGTATTTGTTAGCTGTGCCCTGCTGCAGGTAAAAGTCCTCTGAGCCGCGAGGTTGAGATTGTTTGTGTCAACAGTGATTATACAGATGAGGTCTGAGCTGGGACAAGTTCTCCACCTTGCCTGTCTTTCTGAATCTCCAAATCTACATGACACAATGCAGACCTGAACCAGATTACAAGCGAGTGTATAGGTAATATGAGCAATCAATGAATAAGATACGTAAACTAACCTCACTGTACAGAGCTATTTGCAGCCAGCTATAATCATGATGTACTCTGCATCTTTGTCAACAAGAAAAGTGGTATTTTATTTCTGTGGCATTAACAGGAATCAATTTGTGAGGTCTAATTTACCCTGACCGTTCAGTTTTTGGTACATAAAAACTTAAAATGTCTCCTCCCCTTCTCCATTACTCAACAGATTAGAAGTTGTGCTTTTATTAGAGATGTCATTTTGCTATATGCTTTTTTCTACTGTAATATAATTGTTAGAAAACTTTGAAAGTAAAAGTAAATATCAAGCTGTGCTCCTGTTAAAAAATGAACAACCCTTTCCATCAGCAGAAAACTTTGTAATGAATGTAAGAATCTTAATTTCAGAAGTGGTCATCAATAATTTTTCAGTATATTTCCTCTTGAAATGACATTAATAGAAAGAGGTAAGAGTGGCACTCAAAATTGGTGTATTTTCGAAAAACACCAAGTAACGAAGGGCTATTATGCTATATCATAAGAGATATATATAGCATATCATGACATAACCACAGCATGAAGCAGAAACAATTGCAGTACTCTGATTAAAATGTAGCATATTATTTTCATGTATGATAGTTCTTTAGTAGCTGTAAGATGTCTTAATGCCATCTATATCTTTAATTTCAGCAGTATCAATAAATAATGCAAATTTAACTCCAATCTGACACAAAAAGTTTGACTGCGTTAAAGAACTTCCTGTATACTTCAAGTCATTTTGGTGGGTTTTTTTCTGTAACAAGACTCTCAAACTGAGTGGAAGGGGAAGTCCCTCCCAAAAAAGATGAAAAAAAACCAAAACCAAACCAAACCAAACCAAACACTTTGAAAATATTTACATAAATTGACTTTTATAATAGAAATGGAATTTATCAACAGAAAATGTGCAAGAACCTATGAAAAAATGAAGTGGAACAAACAATCTACAGTGTGATGATATGTGATGATGTGATCTATAAGGATTTCTAATACATATTATAACATAGGAATATAAATATATAATTTTATCTAAAATAAAAATAAAGGAATACATAAAGTGCACATAATAAAGCTGAGTACAGGTATCTAAAATTCAGAAAACTAAGCCACCATTACAAAAAATGACCAGCAATTTAGTGATTTTGTATATATGGCTTTCCTTGAAAGCATACATTTTTTCAAGGTCATCTGAACACTTACCATCTAAAAGATCAAGATCCCGTAAAGCATTACAATAAATTTAACATTTCAGAAAAAGGACAAAAAATTCCCTTTCTGAAATATACTGAAGAGATCGGGAAAGGAAGGCACTTGGGTCCTTAAAATAGAATCACAGTTACATGCTTGCAAGAACAATAAGACAAAGGCACTAAGCTCCCTCCACAATTCAGGCTAAAGAGCCAGGGCCAGGGAAATTTCTACAAGGTGATGATAACCTATGCCAGGCAGGTAGGTAGCAATAAGAAAAATATAGATATAGTGGACATAACTTTTGGTTTTGTTGTCAATGAACATTCATTATTTAGGTTTCTGACCTGTCCCTCTGAACAGATTTGTATATGCCCAGTTTGTTCTCAAAAATAATGAAATAATTTGTAATCACACTTTTGAGTATAATGAGAAAAAAGACAAGCATATCAAAATACAGAACGCATCAACATGCAACCACAAAGTAATTAAAAGTGGGTGTAGAGTTCCTGATTTTAGAAGCTCCCAAATACAAGGATATGAAAAATTTGGATTTTCTAGTTCTCATCACTTAAAAAAAGCTAGCAATTGTGAGTCAAGTCTAATAGGTGATACATACAGAGAGCATTAAACCAAGATGCCTGAATGTACAAACAGCCCGATTTAGTTCAATATGTTTTTTTAAGCCAAGACAAACTTATCTGAGTGATCCTGCTTGCATCCCCCTCGTCTGCCATCCAAGATGCAACATTAGTAGCACACTTGTTTGAACTCAGACCCAGTGATAAATTGTTGCTCTCGCTGGAATAGGGCTGTTTGCTGCCATATCTAGATGGGAAGAAGTCTATCCTAAACTTGAAGCTATACCTTAAGGCTGAGACAAGCCAAAAGCACACTGGTAGCCTACGGAGAAAGTGATGTGAGAAATAAGGCATCCGTTTTTCTTTATGTCATGATTTATTGTTAGCAAAATGAACCTCGAGAGATTTTGCTATCCAAGCTGGCTTAGAGAGGACCAAGGAGGCCAGGAGCCACCATTAAAAACGCGAAGGGTGTGCATGGACAGGAGGAGGGAAGGAGATAGAGAGAGAATGAGGAAGGTGAGTACCTGGAATAGTGATGCAAATTTAAGCCATATTTAACATCATCTCTAGTGAGAAGAAAGACACAGTAGACATGTCGGAAAAAGCTACCAAATGTTTCGCATTACTTTTCTTCAACCTTCCTGTTGCCTATGAATCCCATTTCTGCAAAAAGCTGTCCTTTGATTCATAAGACTGACAAGGGAGCAGTTTCAGACACATGGAAACCTCTAGTAAACACATGGGCTGGAAAACCTCAGCATCCAGACTCATCTATTTTTTTAACAGTTTGGGAGACTGTAGAATAAGAATTCTAAGACCATTTAAAAAGTTTGTCTCGCATGCAATGTAGACAACTGTGAAAGTTGCCTATGGTAAAAGGTCTTTGAAAGCAAAATGAAGGACAAACATTTTAAGCCCAGGTGGTTTTTTCACATACAGGTGCTATTTCCCCACAGCTGCTGCTGAAAACAAAGCTTAAGTTAATACTACATATATGTGTCAAGCACAAATGCCAGCAGGATCCTAAAAATAATTTCTTCTTCAAATGCTTGTATTCCAAGGAAAAGGAGAGCAGAGAAGAAGTTAAGAACCTACACATACGAAGAAAAAGTTTGAGGAAATGACAGAACTGCACAAGAATTAAACCAAAACTTTCCCCATCAGAGCCTTTCTTGCTCTCTCTTATTCCCCTTTATAACTAGGTTGCTAAACTTACAATAGTTCATCTAGAAAAAGAAGGAATCTTCTATGTTCAAAAGAAAAAGTATTTTATTACTTATTTCTTTCTTTCTTTGAACGCCACTGCCAATCTAGAAAATAATTTCTATTTTTCATATCAACAATATTAGTTTTACAAACAAAA
The DNA here is from genome assembly GCA_009812075.1 of Sialia sialis. Lineage (NCBI taxonomy): Eukaryota > Metazoa > Chordata > Aves > Passeriformes > Turdidae > Sialia > Sialia sialis. The sequence goes on from VRYO01001463.1 coordinate 55,969,981, forward strand.
GTTAAAATCCATAGGGTTTCACGTGATCCACTTGAAGTGACTTTTAGCTTTGCTGTACCATTGATAACATGCAATCATAATTGTAAAACAAACAGTTCTAATCTAAAACACTTAATAAAAGAATAAATCATTCTATTTATAAATGAAAAAGCCAAACTTCATATTTGAAAAAAAAATTTCTTTCTGCAACTTTGATTAGAGTCATCATCATCATCATCTGAAATGCTCCTGGCCTGCCAGAGACTGAGGTTGATCAGACAAATAAGGAAGCATACAACCCTTGGATGAGACTCAAGGAAAGTCTTTAACTTTCTTTAAATGCCTGGGATATAAAAATGTGAATGCAATAAGGGCACACTCTGACCTCAAATAACCTTGGCAATTAAACATCACTGACTTCAAATCACAAACACCTCAGATCTCATACAAGAATTCAAGTAGAATGTGCATGAATATTCTCACAATCTTGAGTTTCAATGGATGCTTTTTAACAATTAAATCAGTAGTTTCATAATTAATCATAAGAATGATCTTATTGACTGTCATGTGACTGAATAAGCAAATTTTGCTTATCTGTGCAAATCGGGTTGTTGATTTGCATCAGTTATATACACCACAAGAAGGAAACAAAGGTATTATTTTACTAGCTCCACATCACTCAGCAAACGTGACTTGCCACAACTTTTAAGAGCCGTATTGTCCATAGATTTTAATTCTTAGCCCCCTCCTAGCCGCTTCCATCAGTCTCGCACATCTTAAATTAAGAACTGTTTTCTTGCTTTGGAGTTAGCATTTTATTTTTGAAAAGAGACCAGAGAACAAGCAATCAAAGCAGTCTGCTTGGCTGAAGTTGCTGCAGCACAGCTGATATGCCTGAAGTTTAGTGTCACTTTTCTCGAGGAGATCTGTGAAACAGAGCTAAGCACAAAAGTAATGCCTGTTCTGGCGCGTCGCTTTCACGCCAAGGGAGGTGTGAGGGAAGGTGAAGCGGAGGAGAAATCACCTCCCTCCCTCCCTCCCTCTCCCGCTCTCTCTCCAGCGCAGGCGGGTCCCCGGGGGCGGCTGACGGACCCCTCTCGCCGGGCGCTACCAGCGAGCCGCTGCCCCCGACACAACCAAGAGGGGAAGCAGCTCCCCCGTGAACTTCATTGATGAGCTCCTGTAGCCCAGCGGAGCGGCCACACACTGGGGTGCGTGGGGGAGTGAGGAAAGGGCCGGGGCTAACAAAGCCAGACCGCCTCCCTGCCTCCATTCCAGCGCGGCCCCCGGCCGCCCCCCGCGGATTTCCCGCGGCCGCCAAGTGGGGACGAGCCCGGGGCGAGGAGCCCAGACCCGCATAAGGGAAGGGGCCCGGCTTCTCCGGGGCAGGCGGGCCACGAAGGGCCGGTGGAGTCGGCCGGGCAGGCGGAGGCCGGAGCGGGGATGCCCGCGGCCCTCCTGCCGCCGCCGGGCTGTGCGCGGGCGCCGCAGCCGTAGCCGTGCCCGCGGCAGGCGGCGGCCATCGTGGGCTCGCCGCCCCCGTGCGCCCCTCCGAGGACGGAGGGGTGGGGGCAGAGGAGGCGGAGGAAGCGGCGGCGGCGGCGCCAGGAACAGGGAGGCGGCGGCACGGCGAAGGAGGGAGCCGGAGCCAGAGCCGAAGCCGGGCCGGGCCCCGCGAAAGCAACAGCAACGCCAGCTCCTCCTTCTCCTCCTCCTCGGTGAGTGCCGCTCCACCACCCCCTGAGGTAGCTCCCCGCCGAGCCTGGGTGCCGGCTCAGGCCGGGCCGCGCCGCCGAGGTGTCCGGGAAGAGGCCCGCGCCGGGAGCGGGACACCGCGGCCTCCGCTGGGTGAGCGTCCCCGGGGCAACGGGCGCAAGGCGGCCCGGTTGTCCCCTCCCTTCGCTGCTAGCCGTAGAGGGCTGCTGCGGTGGAGGGGGAGCCGGTGAATGAGGCCGGTGCTGTTCGGTACTTGCCCGCCGCCCCGTTCCCGAGCCGCGGCCCCGGCCTCCGCTCCCTTTGTTTGCTCGGCTCCCCGAGCCCGCGGCGGTGCCAGGCCCTGCGGAGGCACCGGGGCCGCGGCGCGGCCTGCGAGGCGGGCGGGCGGGAAGCAGTGCCGGGCCCGGGCCGGCGAGGCGCTGCTCAGCCCCCGCCGTGACAGGAGGGGTCCAGGCCAGCCTCTCGCCCGCACCAGTCGCGGCAGCGGGGCCCGCCGAGCTCCCGTACTACTTCCCTGGGCCGCTGCCCGAATGTACCCGCGCCTGCTGGTGCCATTATGGGGGTGGCGGAATTGGGCTGATTTCCCTTTAGCCCGCCGTGAAACCAGCCTTCAGTTGAGGCTTGTATGTCCCCGTGTCCGGAGGTGGCGATTTGGGCAGCCAGTGCCGGGGTTTGTGCGGTGGAGGAGCCCCAGGTTGCTGGGAGGTGAGGGTGCGCCAAGGGCTCCCGAAGGGGCGAGCGAGAGAGGCTGTGTTCTGTGACTGGCAGCACTTAAGAACTTGACTTTACAAAAGCATTACCAAATCGGCAAACTTTACTCGCTTTCATTGTTCTTCGAGCTGCTTTTTACACTCTCTTTCCCTAATGATACCTCTTCTCTTAGAAAACTAGCCCATGCCAACCCCTTTGCTTAAGAAAAAAGCCTTTGCAAAACAACGGGGTTTTGAGAGATGCAGAGAATGATGCTTCTGTGATGTGAGGGTACTTTGGCTACATCTTTCTGTCTTCTTTTTATTTTCGTCTTCCTATGTTTTTAAAATCATCTTAGTTTGGAACACAATGGCTTTTTCCCTGTGTAGTATGTTACTGCATTAAAGAAGTTAGTTGGTTGCAGATTATGCTTTAGTCAGGGAAACTGACTTCCCCTTAAAAAATTCTTGTGCCCTTGCACTGTAAGGTCCCAACCCCTCTTTCCTACCGGCTCGGAATATTTATGCCATGTCCATCCTCTTAATACACCTGTAGTTAAAAAAATGCCAGCTGCAGACCTCCTGTCTTGGAGAGTTGCTGTCTGTGCAAGTACTCTAGAAATCACGCATCTGCATTTCTGCTCTGGGTGGAAAAAATAGAACTGGTTCTGTTTCTAGTTTTTGCTTGTGCTAATAGACATGTATTTGGATTGTAGAAAATATGGAAGCTTTGGTTCAACTATGAAATCAGTTACTTAGCTAGGCTAGAAGACTCTAAACGACTAGAAAATGTGTAGGTATTTTTAGAGTCCCCTGCAATAAGACAGTTGTCATAACTCACAGTTTTATGTGTAACTTAAGGAAGACAATTTCAGTTTTTTAATGTATTAAACAGTACTTGAATGGAGTCTTCACTTCCTATTTGATATTTCTTGGATTTGTGGCATTGCACTGTGATTGGAACTGAGCTTTTACTTGAGACAGGTTCACCTGTTGTATGCTTAATTAGGGATGTATTCCTTATATCCCAAGTTTTGAGATTTAAGTAGATTTTTGAAAGGTAAAATTTAATGAAATTAAGCCTTAATACTTAAAACTCTAAGTGATAACAGTGTATTGTTATACAGACATACCTGCATTAGCCAGCTCCCTGGAAAGCTGCAAGGGCATGGAGTAGTTAGGGAGAAGCTCTGTGTGGTTTCCAGGGGTTTCATGAACATCACCTTATTGCACTGCATGTATTGCAGCATCAGAGTGTTTGCATGGATATAGAAGACTTGATGGATAATTCTAAGCTTCGTAAAACCTTGGCATACTGAAATCTGAAAAACAAATGTGTATTAATTTATAATATTAACTTCTTTGATCCTAGATTGTGAAGTTGCTCAGTAACCTTGGGTTGCGCTTGGAGAGGGATGGTTTGAAGAAATGGTAACTGGTCCTTATTGTTCTGTGAGTAGATTACAACTTCTGACTCTCCATAGCGCAGTGAATTGGTGGAGTAAGAGAGTGAACTCCTAACTAAAATTGTTCGGATAAAGCAAGTTAATTATTTGTGCTCTTATGGTATTTTTTTATAGTCTTGCAATTGTTTATGCTCAAATTACTGTAAGACTTCATTTGGTAGGACTGCCCTGACTTCACTACATATTTGCTATGCTATTGTTGGCAAAACTGGGGCCATAGTCCAGGGTAATTCCTTTCTCAAGTGCCTTTTTTTCTCTTGCTTTACTACCTTCTTGGGCCTACACAGCACTAGTTTGGTGGTGTTTGGGTAGTACAATGCAGTAACATAAAGTAGATAGGAAGGAGACCGTTCTCCGCTGGTGCGTGCCTCAGTGTTTTGTTGATAGGATTTTAATGTGTGTTAGCAACAAATTAGAGAGGGTAGCTCAAGCAATTCTGGTGCTCTAAGACAGAAAATAAGATACAAATAGTTAAAAGGGGAATGTAATGCAGATGCTAAAATATCTCGAGTGTAAATTGGATAGGATGAAAAACAGAATAGAGATATCTTATGCCATGTAACTGTATATTTTGTACTGTAAAACATTAAACTGAGAGGAAATACAGAACCTTGAGTTTACTATTTTTTATATTTTTTAATATTTTTTATTTTTCAGAAGAGGAATAATTATATCTGTACTGTTCTTTGTCATTGCATTTATTCCAAAATTTGTTTTCATTCTGTTTTGTTGCACACTTTAATTTTCTGGAAATAAATATCAATCTTCAGAAGACAATAGCTATAGTTAATATAAAGGTCCCAAGTTCTTACTGTCTCTGTCCTAGCGCTTCCCAAAAATTTGTAGTAATAGAGAAGGAAGCATCGTTTAAAAGTTAGTTCTTAGAAGTTGTTCTTTGCAATTTTAGATGCCAAGTTACATACACTAGTATGTTTTTTAGAAAAATAGATGACTATGCTTGTAATGGGATATTTATTGTCCAGCTTTAAAAAACAGCTTCACATCACTCAAATATATCTTTGATACAGCAGAAGATTTGTGGTACACAGTACATTCCTTCTTTTGGGTTTTTTTTGCTTTTTTCACTTGAAATAATTGATTTCTGAATTAAAACACTGTACTATGCAAGTTTAATAAATTTCTGTGTTAAAAATAGTTACATTACTTTTGAATAAAGCATTTAGAAACTCATAGCTTTGGGGTTTTTTGTTGTAGAATGTTTTTTCCCACTGTAGCTGAGTGTTCTTCAGCTATTGAAACAAAAAACCTGTCACCTGCTTCAGCCTCTTCTGGTGAATAAAATCACACTGAGAACAAACTGGCCTATAATTATTGCGTAGAAGAAAGTGGAAAGCTGACTGTGTATGTAAAGTGTTGACTAATACATAAAGGTTATAGAGAAGGATACACAAATTTGCTAAAGTCTGCACAGACTGAATTTGAATAGGCAACCTGAAACAGAATCTGTCTTAGTCTACTTATTGTAAGAATTAAAATTTTCAGATCAAAGCTTTAGAAATTTAGCTCTTCAAATCCTTAAGCTCACTTAAATAAAAATTGCTCCTGATATTTTCTTTTGCCAGTTTTTGTGGTCTTCTTTTGTCAGGTACAGGCATGCAAACAATAAGCATTTTGGAAGGCTTGGAGGTGTATGGCTTTGCAAATCTAACTACTCTTTGTTAGTCTATAAAGTTGATTTAAGAACCTATCTTTGCATATTTTTAATTTTTAAAAGATTAATTAGGCTATTACCTCTGTATGATTTTTTTTTTCTGGAAAATATTGAGATAAAATATTCTGGAAACTATTGGTCCTTTTCTGTTTCCTTAACCATTCACATAACACTTTGGACTCTGAGGAACTCAGTTGGCCTTGTTTATGACAGGGATGTAAGCCACATGTTACCTAAAAAATTCTTTCTTGGTTGCTGCATCACCAAGAAAACTATGCAAGTTAGATTTGTTTATTTAACATGGATGTGAATACATTGGCTGACTTGTTCTGCATCTGACTTTAAACTCCATTGAAGGAATATTAAAAAAAAGTCTTTCCTGCAGGTAAAGGCAAGCACAGAATGCTGTATATAGACATTTCTGTCCAGATGCTGCTCCCCTAACATTGATTCCTTTTGTTTATATATAGGGCACATAGCCTCTCATGCTCTGTCTGCTGTGGAACATTCTTTTTGTAATCTGCCAAGTGCAATAGGTTGGCAGTTTAAAAAAAATCTTAGATTTGTAAAGTGTGTGGGTTTTTGTTATAAACACCAAATAATATTGCTGTAAACTGCTGTAAAATAGTTTTGGATGAGAGCCATTTTCTCTGGCAGTGAAGGTATAAATAGTAGATGTTAGTAATTTTTTTCAGAGTTTAAGTGGTCTGTAGTTAAAAATTTAAGCCATGAAAATGAACCTCTGCATATTGCTAAGTAAATCACACAGATATATGGTATTTTCTTTGCTTCTTAGCGTGATGTATAATCAGCAGCTGTATCTGTGTTATTTAACTTGAATGTATGTGATGCTGACCTGTAAGAGCAGTTGTGTTAGGTTTTGATGGTCTTGAGTTTATGCAGTGAATACAACTAGCAGATAAAGTGATTCATTTTAGCATTTGAGATTACTGAAGTTGTTAAATCTGCATTTTTCCTCAAGGATATTCTGTATTGCTTAAAACACAGTACAGTAGAGTGCTACTTTTGAAAACATTGTTGGAAATGAGATTCCAGTCAGACTTGGTTTTACAGTGTGTGATCTCTTGTTTTTTCTCGAGTAGTTTTATTCTTAATTAGTCTTGACGTTTTCTGGTAATGTTCTAAAACAGTAGCTTGTAGGAGTCTTGAGTAGGTGATTGTTTTTCCTTCTCCAAAGCAGTCTGCATTCCTCAAATAGGTTGAGAACATAGTAGGCTACTCCAAATGTTTCTGAAGCATGTTTGGTCCCAAGATGTCTCCAATACAGTGGTCAAGCTTGCCTTCTTTTTTTGTTCCTTCTGATTTAGGGAATTCTGTCTCTCCTGGCTTTGCCTCAGTAAGTGCTGCAGCGCTGGGCAGTTACAAGCTGTAATTTTGACTGGTTTTGATATCAGTAATGTGTTTTAATTCCCTTGGAATCACTTTGGGTAGGTAATCAGGTATCAGATTAGGAGTTTTAATAAAACAGAGAAACAGAGACGAGTGTCAGTAGGGCAGAGGTTTTTGATTACAGAAGATGTGCCTTCCAGGATGAGCTGTGTGGAAGCTGTACTCCAGAAACAGGGTAGGCAGCTTTTCAGATGGATGTTCTTTCAGGAGCTGGTGGGAACTGGGCAAGTAAGGAATTCTCGCCAGATTCACTAACAGAAGCTGTTTGTGCAGGGATACTGGTTTGGGTGAAACTTGTGCTGTGGGAGTTTGCCAAGCTGGAATTTTGGTCAGCCTGAGGAGACTGACTCTAGAATAGTTGGTTTGTGCGTTCACAGGTACGAGTCACTAAGTTATGTGAAAGTCTCCAGCTGTGTAAGGTAGGTGCCTGGTGGCTTTTTTTATTTCTTCCCCTCCCTGTTCTGTCTTCAGCAGAAAACAGAGGCAAAACCAGTGCTGACCAATTGAGATATTGACTTTCTTCCCCTTTTTGGCTTTTGAAAGGAAAAGAGCTGCTGGTTAGTAGTAAGTAATGCTGACAAGTAATAAAATACTAGCAGCCATAGGCTTTTGGCATTATTCTGTGCAAAAAATCCAGTTACTTGGGAAAATACTTGCTATAATTGTAAATATTCTGTAGTTCCTTACTGCAGGGATAAAAGAGACTATATTCACCAACAGCACTGGTCTGAGCTGTTGTCTAATCCAGTGATGATCAGAAGAAGACAGTGAATAGAAGTTGTTATATCAGTACTGACTCGTGAGCTGTGTATTACAAAAATAAGAGTTTTTGGAATCTGCTGTGTTTTAAATGTTGTTTGACAGGGGAAAACTTGAATGAAAGTTCTATGCATCAGCATTGAAAAGTATGTATCCCCTCTATTGTCTTTTTTTTTTTAAAAATTGGGCTAATACTTCTTTTTCTTTCATGTTTTTTATAGTGTGTCTTTAAATTTGATGTCAGAATGGGAGAAAAGAAAGTCAGTGTGCATGTACATGACTCTTTTATTCATGTTTGAACTTTGAAGCTTAGCTAGCTATTGCAGCCAGGCTTCAATACTCCTGGCTCTGCAGAAATTTGACCTTGCTCTGGAGATAGCTATCTTAAGGGCTTTGAGTTTGTGTAAATCTGATAGAGCACATTTCTTCATACAGACAGTGAAAATTTTATCTTTGATCCCGTGTATGACAATTTATTCACTGATATGAAGTTGCTCAGTGTAAGCCCCAAATTTTTCATGTGCAAGCTGATTACAATGTACAGTGAGGAGTCCCATTAAGTTAAATGTCTGCTCACAGTTAATTAATCTTTGTTGGGTTAGTACAGAATATTAGCAAAATCAGATAGTTTAGGGCTAAGTGGAAAATGATCTTCTGCTACTGGCAACATTATTGAAAAAAAAAAAAAAAAAAGAGACAACCCCAATCCAGCCATCTTCCAATGTGCATCAGGGCAAAACAAGTGTCTGTGTAAAAACCGCAATTAGTACATTCTCCAGCAGTTTCATTGGTTGGGGTAGTGAGCTGCTTCTGTCTTTGGGTGATTAGAGTGTAGGTGTAGGAGAAAAAAAGAATTTCCTGATCTTAATCATGAATAATTGACTCTCATTTTGACCCAAAATGAGAAAATTTGCATGTAGAGTAAGCTTTGTCAGAACTGGTGTAGTCCTGTAAAAAGGCTTTACTCTGACAAGTCAGGACTTTATGAAAAAAATGGTTAAGCAGATTAGCCTGTGCAGTCAGAATTCTGTTCCTATTCTGGTCAGTGTGCAAGTTGTGCAGTGTTATGGTATGTGCCTTCTTAAAAGCAGCCTTGGACTTATAAGGGTGAATTTAGAAATTTGTGTAATGTTTCACCATCTTTTTTAGGGGAAACAAAATGTTAAAGTAATTTTGTGAGATTAGCTGGAGATAATGCTCTATCTACAGTGCATTTACCCTATGTATTTGACTGTACTTTGGGCACAGCCATATCTCCTGTTTCCCATGTGTGAATAGACTCTAAACCGTAAAGAAGATAATTCATTTACTCTGTTCTTATTTAGCCTCCTGCCAGGGAAATTGGGAAGGAAAATATTTTAAATAAGCTGTGTTTTGCATTCACTTTCTGAAATACAGAGCTTGCCTTACTCTCTGCTGTGGGTCCTAAGAGGGGCAGCCAGGCCAAACACAGGGGTGATCAGCGGATACATAGTGCTTAGTGATTTACTGATCTAGGTTCTGCTACTGGAGTGTGTTCTAGGAGAGACTGCTTAATTAGAGGTACTCAGAATGATTGCCCCTTGGGCACCACCTGACTCAAGATCCCCCCAGTCTTTAAACTAGTTCTGTTCCTTCACCTGCTACCTCCTAGTTTGTTGCGTTGTGCTGGCTTGTCTGTAAAACTTTCTCTTTTGCTGATTGGATCTCTTTTCCTGGCCATAAAGACTGATAGTTCTGTAGCTGATACTGTTTGACAATCTCAGTTGAATTGTATCTTGTTAAATAGTATAGGTGTTCCAGAGTAGAATGGAGGTGCAACTATGTAAGAGTTGGTTCTTTACAGTTGATGCTCTTTTGCCTTTGAAATGGATTACCAAGTGTGCAAGAGCGAAGTAGATTGTTGTCACTATTATTTATTTAGGACCATAGATAATAGGTGGATATTGGGCCTGTCATCCATGTGATGGACAAAATGTATCTGCAGTGAAATATGAAATTAAAGACTAAAGTATGTAGCTAAAAACTCACTTGTCTTTTGCATGTACAGGTTTCACAGACTGCAAACAGTACAGGCTGCATTTCCCAGTGAAGTAAGAATATAGGATATAACAGGTAGAGCCCTCATTCAGAATGTAAGATAGCCACAGTAATTTTCCACTTTCGTCCTTTCTGTATGAGGACTACCCTGAGCACCAGCCTTTTGGCTGCTCTGTAGTGTGAAAAGATTTCTATTCTTTCTTCTACAGCTGTTCTGAAGGCGATTAACAGAGCTGAAAATGAATTACCTAGATAAAGGTAGTGTGCTTTTTCTCATGCTGATGGAGTAAGCAACTGATTTGAAGAGGGAAAACCTGCATCTGACTTTGTCCCAATTCATCCTGCGTCTGAAACTGTTGCTGCACGGAGGGTATCTTAATAAGTGAGAATCTCCTTTCATAGTATCTAGGACCACTGTCCAAGTAATTTGACTTCGTAGTTTGATTTCCATTTCTGCAAGCTCCTTATGTGAGGGACTCTGTGATCATGCTCCCACTACTCATGATATCCATAAAAAGAAGTGTTGCCACTGAATTTTATGTGGCTTGATTCAGTGTGATGATTTAGATATGTAGGTAAAGGTGTTAACCACGAGGTAGCCACTGATACTGTTCTTTTAACACTAAGTTCTTCTACTTTTGTTTACAAAAAATTAGACTGAAGGCTACTGAGCAGTTTTTAGTTAAAAGAATGAAAAAATCTCTGAAATTCTGATACTTCCTAAATTAAGCTGCTCCCTGTATGTGAAGGACTTTGAAGACAACAGAGATCTGCATGTCTATGAAAGTTTCAAGGAATCTGACTGTTGTAGTATGCCCAGAGTACTTCAGCTCCTGTAGATTTTTAGAGGGATTGCTTATGCTTAGATACTGAAAAAAATAATCCTAACTTGGACAAAAGCCAGATTTCTTATCTCTATTTTAGGTAAGAGTAGTTGCAGTTCTGACCTTTGCAATTTATCAAAATGTACTTTGCTTTCAGTTGTATTTTTGGAAAGCAGGCCATCAACCTCAGTCAGATCTGTTGTTACAAGCAGAATGGAGTAGGGATTGTGAGAATGCATTGTGCCATGCTAGTGACACCAGTTTAGCCAACTCAGAGCTTGTGTCATGCAAAACTTAAACTCTGGGCCTTGGCCTGTTTGTTAGTCTGAATTTGCTTTCTTTGTGGGCTGTACTTCAATCGCTGTAATTAATGGTCTAGAACTAATCTTTGAAAGCTGCTTGGGTTTTGCTGAGTTTTTTTGTTGTTGTTAAGGGATTTTTTTTGGTTTTTTGATGGGGAGAAGGGGATTTGGGTTTTTTTTTTGTTTTCTTTTTCTTGTTACCATCCTCCTTAACTTTGGTGGTTTGCTTTTATTTTTTTCTTCATCTTTTAAACCTCTATACCTACATACCACTGATGGATCCTCTGCTCCTCATTCTGCTACCTGATACATCTTGGTACTGTAATATGAACTATTAGTTTGCTTACTGCTTCGATAAACAAAACAACCAGGCTGAAAGGACTTTGTGAAATATCTGCTGAACTATGAAGTTTTAAAGGATATCAGGAAGTTGAATCATGACTAGAGGACAGTGACAGAAAGTTTAATGAAACTTGGTATATCTCAAAACAGTGATGAAACCCAAGCTCGAGTGTTTGACTTATTCTTCCATTGTCAGCAAGCCCCTCCTGAAAGGGACCACAGGCTTTAAGTGATCTCCTGCAGCACACAACAATTTTCTGTTGCAGTTTACTCCTGCTGCTGCATGTTTGGTTCCATTGCCATCTTAGAGAGGTGGGGAAAATTTCAGATTTAGTTAGGTAGATATTTTCTTAAAACCCCAGCAGCTCTCCCCCTTTGGCCCATAATTCCACATTAGGTGAATTCAAAATTCAAGTTTCACAATTAAATTACCTTAGTTTTGCCTGATGGTGCATATTATTCAGCTTATGAATCCATCTTAAAAAAGTGGAAATTAAGCTCTCTATACTCTGACTCATTAAGTGTCGAATAGAGCATAGAGTGGCTTGTGCACTAACATTTAAATGTTGGACACGGAGACAGAAAAAGTGTCCTGAATGCTGCCAGTAATTCTGTCTGGAATTTTGAGTTTAATTGGTGTACTGTAAATAAATGGTAGGACTATACATTTTAAAGGATGTTGGAGAGCAGGATTAATGTAAACATTTTTGCCCCACGTGTGAAAGAAGGAGAATTGGTCAGGAAACCTCTCTGGCTTTTCTCAGCTTCTGAGTTCTTGGACTTTGAACCACAATGAAATAGTTTACTGTGTTTCCTATATAAGTGGTTCAGATAAAGGATATAAAATGACTTTTCTCACTATGCTGTACAAGATGGAAAACATGGAAGATTTTACTAGCTGAGAGAAGTTGACTGTGATTCTTTTAGTGAAAATATTTTAAATTTTCAATAAAGTAAAATTTTAAGTGGAACTTAGAGATAATTTTTAAAGGTTTGATATTTTTGTGCTACTGGTTCTTAATGCAGTGATATGAAAAATATCTCCTAAGCTTTTCTCTTTTTAACAGTTGATCAGAATTGAAAAACAGGTCACAGTAACAAACTGCTTTTACTTCTAGTAAATGTGGGTGGTATCTTTAAGGTCAGCGGTAAACATTTTTGTGTTACAATGAAACAGTTTTTGTGAACAGCATCTTTCTGAGAAATTGAGTTTTTTCATGCCACTTTTCGCCTTTTGAGTTCCAGAGAAAGCTTTTCCTAAATTTAGAAATGCCCTTGGGTTTTTGTATATGTAAGAATATGTGAATTTTTGCCATGGCTGCTCTCTCAGTTGGGACATTGTCTATCTGCTTATTTGATAAAACTTGATGAGGGAGTCCTCGAGGGGCTGCAGGGCATGCACAGTAACATTGCATGGTTGAGTTTTCTTTCTAGAGGAAGTAATGCTAAAACGAACAATAGTCTCTGAATTTGAGTTTAACTCTTTAACTTTTATTTTCTTGAACTTTTATTTTCTTGAACTTTTGAGAAGTGACTAGGGAACTTGGTTTCTTGAAAGTAGCCTCTTACTTTATATGAGACACTTTATTGCAGTGTTTTATGTATTTGTTGTTATTGCAGGGATTGGAATGACCTTGATTTACTAAATGTAATTATTGTTTAAATGTAGACAATGCCTTTCATCCTTGGTCTTTCATAGTTCACTGAATATCTATTTCTCTTTTCAATGAATTTTAATGAAAGAATGCATCCACTTTCAGATTATGTGTATGTTGTGTGTGCATTGTATAACACAATTGTTTATTGCTTTGTAAAAAATTTGCTGTCTTTAGTTAAAAAATTAAATCTATTATAATTTCACAAAATTACTTTTCTTTCACAATGCACACGTGAATAATCAGTTGTGGGTGTTTGTATTCTGTTAGAATTGTCCACTGTTAGAACTTAAAGATGTGCATTAATTTAATGTGCATAAAAAAGGAAAGCTATAGAGGCAGGAGTCAGCAGATTGAAAAGTTATTAAATCTGAATTGTATGGCAACCAAATGCCTTGTTGCAAGGCAAGGAGTATGTAGTATTGACAGTAAATATATTTAATATGGTCTGGAGGGGAATGGTGGGACCTTTGTGACATCTGTGTAGCAAATGCCTTGTATTTTTCCTTGATAATTTAGTGAAGAAAGTCTCAAAACAGAGGTTAGTCCTTTTTTCTCTGTGATTCTGGGGATTGTCCTTATTAGCTACTTCTTCCTCCTCAGCATGCTTGGAGATTTCTCTGCATGTGTGAAGTCTATACAGGTGCTGTGGAAGATCTTTCCACTTATATTTCCATTTAATCAAGGCACTGTGTTCTTTCCCCTCAGACCATAAATGGGTTCATTTAATCCTTCTGTTTATGTAGAGGGTTAACTGTCTCATAAAGCACTGCTGCATCTTATCTTGAATTGAGAGGGTAGAGTGTTATCTTCTAAGGAAAGAAGGCTTTTATTCTTATTGAAAGTGTCCTGGTGGAAGCAGGTGGGGGTGATAGCTCTAAAAACAATGGAGATTCTACCTGGTCATACAAATTCAAAGGGTCATTCAGCCTCAGTGAAAAACTGTACCGGGGAGCTTAATTTGGAGTCAGCCTCAGTCATGAGTACCAAGGCAGAATGGTACAAGATGGTGTAAGGCTGCAGTATATTGCTGTTTGTTTGGGCCTTCTAGAAGAGCAGAAAAATAGGAAAATTACTTCCTACAATTGCATTCTCACCAGTTACAGAACATGACTGTGCTGCATATGACAGAAATATGGAATCCTCTTTTTCTGTGCAGTGAATTTCCAAGCCAATCTCTAGCTTGAAAATTTGTTTCAGGTACTTTTGTTTCAGCTCAAGTATTTGTTAGACAAATTGCTACCAAATGCATTTATCTTTTAGAGTTGATCAATGTTTATTTTGTTCCTACTGGAATATATTAGATAACTAAATCTGAATTATTGCTTGAAGAATTTAATTACTATGTTTTTGGTGCATTTTTAAAAAGTTTTTTTTTTCTTTTTTTTCCCTCATCCAGATATTTTGAAAGGAATCGTATTACCTGGAGCTAATTTATGCAGATTTTTTTTTTTTTTTAATATCTTTGCCAGGTAGATGTTATTTGTAGGAATAAAGGCCAATTGCATATGTTTCTGCTTGTCTGTCAGATAAGCATAAATGACACAAATGTAAGTGGAAAGGTGATCAGTTTACCATTTGATGGTGAAGATACTTATTTTAAAATATGGGCTGTGAAGCCACCTGTTGGCTAGATAGTGTGGCAAGTGAGGTGTTTAAAATGAAAGTTAGGTTTAAGTTTGTTTTGAGTTTGTTTGTTTTGAGTTTGTTTTTTCCCATGTGAACATGACTTCATAGCCCTTCTGATATGTTGCTTTCTCATTTTTGCTCCTGAAGAAGAAAGTATCCCATATTGCTTCTTAAAGAAAGCAAAATTATCAGTCATGTTTGCTTGGTGCTATCGTAATTTAAAACTGCTTCCTCTGTATTAATTTTCACATCAGGTGACTGGGACAGGCAGAAACAAGAAAGATGACTATAAAAAATTAACAACTTGTAATTTAGGGAACATGGCAATATTTAAAAAAATTGTACCATAGTGTGATGCTGTGCAAACCCTTATAATTTTCAGCCAGAATGTGAATCACACAGTATTCTGAGGTGGAAGGAACTTGAGGTAGGGTGAGGCTGCCCCAGCACAGAGCAGAGCAGTACAATTCCCTTCCTTGCCCAGCGGGTGATGCTGTGCCTGATGGACCCTAGGACAGGGTTGGCCCTACTGGTTGCCAGGGCAGTGCTGACTGAGGTTCAACTTGCCATTGACCAGGACCCCCAGGTCCCTTTCTGTGGCACTGCTTTCCAGCATCTCGTTCCCCAGTCCGTCCATACATCCAGAGTTTACCCATCCTAGGTGCAGAATTGGGCACTTGCCCTTGTTAAACTTGTATGGTTGCTGATTGCCCTGCCCTCTGACTTTTCAAGGTCTCTCTTCAGGACCTCTCTGCTTGTCCCAATTTTGTGTCATCTGCAAAATTGTTCAGTATCTCTTCCAGTTCTACGTCCGAGTCATTTATAGAGATGTTGAAACAAGCACAGGGCCAAGGATGGAGCCCTGCAGAGCCCCACTTGTGAGAGGTCACCAGTCTGATGTCACTCCATTCACTGTAACCCTTTGTGCCTGACCCGTGAGGCAGTTGCTCACTTGTCGCATGCTGGGTTATCCAGCTGTGTGCTGGACACTTTGTCCGGAAGGATCCTGTGACAGACAGTACCAAAAAGTACTGAAATCCAAAAAGATAACATCAGTTTTCTTCCTTTGATCACCTAGGTGGGTTATCTTGTCATAAAGGGAAATCAGGTTTGACAAGCAGGACTTTCCTCTCATGACAGAGTGTTCTGGCTGTGACCAATGACTGCGTTGTCCTCCAGGTGTTCTTCAATACCACCTAGAATAATCATCTCTGTAATGGTACCATATGGTATGAGGCTTCTCTTTCTATAAGTATTTTCCTCTTTCCTCACAATGTCTTCTCCTTTTTTTTTGTCCTAGTGATTTCTGTATTGCCCATTTGGTATGTACCCCTCATACTGTGGGGTTCGTTGGTGATAGAGGTTTGACCTGAGAGGTTGAATGTCTATTCTGATAGCGCAGTAGGAAATGATCCTTCATGGTACCTGTTTTTATGTTTGCTCATCAAAATATTTTTTTGCAGCAGGCCCTTTTCTGCTATCTTGGTTTTGGAAGCTGTACATAGTAACAGTGTTTCTGTGCTTGCTGTAGAGACACCAGCCTGAACTTTGAAAGTGAAACCAAAATTAATAAAAGTCAATGTAAAGTGGTAGTATTCAGCTGTTGCATGTCTGCTGAGTGTTTTCTTTCCTTTTTTGGGAAAGGCTGGAAAAGTGTTTCTCACAATTATATAATTTTGTCACTAACAATAAGAGTGGTCAGATTATTGCTGACCACAAAAATCACTTTGAGAGAATGGTCTACTTTATTATTTCTGTCTTTCTGGCATGTGCTTTGAATGGATTGGTAGCATTTCTAAAATCATGTTTGGAAATACATCATTGAGGATTCAGAAACCAAACTGCATTCAAAATTTGGTTTCAGTACCTGCATCTGTACAATTACATACGTTATGTTCTTTTCAACACACATTTCAGCATTTAGATATTTTTGCATACTTCTCAATGAAAAGAAGTGTAGAAATGCAATTTTTTGGTTGTTTTTACTGTGTTTTTTCCTGTTCGTTCTTTCATTTTTGTGATATTAATTTCAAACACTTATGTTGTTCTCAAATACGTAGGCACAGAATCTGTTCCTTGACATCTTAGAGCAAAAATGTTTTGAAATTTATTCCTTATATAGAATGTGATGTTGATTTGTATTGTTAAATGAAACGCTGGTTTGTAGAGCATTATAGTTTTACAGCTTTTCAGACTCCTAACGTAACTGTTATGGTTTAAGAGGATTGCATAAATATCTTGGATAAGCATAAATCCTCATTATCAAACTGAGGCTACCCCATTCCCTACAATGGAGGGGAAACATTTTGGTGTAATCTTCTGCCAGGATGGAGTGGGGGATGGACTTTTAGTTGGAAAGGAATTCTCATGCATTATCTCCCAGGAAGTCTAACCTTTGCTTATGAAACTAAACTTAATTTTTGCTGACAGACAGTCTGCTGCAAGGCTGGCTGCTGCATTCTTGTAGAATAGTAAGAAATGAAAACAGCCTGACTGAGCATTATTCTCACTCTTAGTCTGCTTCTGCACAGCTATGTGAAAACTAAAAGCAAAGGTTTATTTGCAGTCAATGGATGGGATTTCCTGGAATGAAACACATGAACATGTCAGATTTCTTTACTGACTTCTCCCATTTGATTAATCAAAAATGTTATTTTCTCTTTTTCAGTGCCTTGGCATACATAGAACTGGTGGGTTATTTTTGTTTGCTCCTTTTCCTCTTGCTCTTAGTCAGGGTCTTAGAGCCAAATTGTGGTTTCATTTCCATGATGTTTTTTTCCACATGCATGAAACAATTTGTTAGCATTATGCGTTATTATCATATGTTTGTTTAAAAGAAAGTAATGGAAGATGGTACTTGTGTCTGTCTTTTAGTAAATGTATGAAAAGTACAGTCTGCTTATTTCCCTGTTTGGGTTGTTGATTCTCAGTTTGTGAGAGATCTAGCAGGAATGGCTGAAGTGGTTACTGGCTGCCATCCACCCAGCTTCCCTGGAGTTTCCTCCTCCAACAGCAGATCTCGTATCATGGTGCTGTGTGTGTTCTTGAGCCGATACCAGCTGCTGCTGACTTCAGTTTAGCACCCCCACATTAGTGTGCCCATGGTAGCTTGGGAGCAGACATGGATCCCAGCCAACAAGCCTTGGGTAACAGAGATGTAACCTTGGCTGAGGGCTGTTCATATTAGTGACTGGGTTTGGCTATTGTAGTGATGAAATTATTATGGTTACAAGTCTGTATATACACATACAAACCGTAATAGAGATGCCATTTAACACCCTTAAGTTAATCCCCAGAGGAAAACCACCAATCAGATAGAAATACTCCATTCTGCAACCAAATATGGAAAATAACATGATTTACTGCAAGCACTCATGGATTAATTAGTGTTAAAATAAAATTTAAAAAAAAAAAAAAAAATCAAGGAAATCTAAATATTAAAGGGCACTCTTTTTCAGTAGCAGGCCAAGGAAAAGCAGTCAAGGTATTTGGACTTTTCCAGTGGCTGTGTTCCTGGTTTTGCATGCTTTCAATTCCCATAATTAGAAAAATTCAAGAAAATTCAATTGTGTCAAATTTTCATTATTAATTTATCCCACTTTTCTGCATATTACCAAAGGTGTACCTTGGCTATTCTCTGCTAAAGGTTGGTAGGGATTAGGGTTACTCTATCCTGTGTTGGGAAAGTAGTGCCCATGGACTATTTTATGTTTATGCTTTGTGAAAGGAGGAAAAAAAGTAGGAGAGATGATAAAACTAAATGAAATTACTTACTGTTGGTTGGTTTGTTTTAAAATGCAATCTGTATAAAACCTATTCAATTATACTGTCCTGTAGAGAGGTTGACTATACTTTCCTGAGTTGCTCATATCTTAGAGGGTAAAAATTTAAATTTGTGGTGAATAGCTCAGTGTTCAGGACTTTGATTAGTTTGCTTAAGAATAGGAGGCTTTAAGTACTCTTCAATTGTTGTAAGTGTAATGTACTATCAGATGAGCTTCTCATGTTTTTTCCTTGTTACAATTTTATGTGAAGTTGTGCATCTGAGCCTTGAGCTCACTAGAAAGCCAGGCATGCAAGTCAGAAGGGCTTTTACAAAATTTGCAATCATATTAGGAGAATGTTCATCCATTAGCAAGCAAGCCCCTACTAAAACCATTTCCCTTTCTTTGTTGTTTTCAAGGTATAAAGAGTCTACAATGGAATTTAGATTACTTAATTTAAAGATTCTCCTTATTGAAAAGGAGTGTAATGTAGGAATTTACTTGAAGATCAGCCAAGGGAAAAACCTCACATCTTCAGTGTGCTTATGGCACATGTAGTGAAAAAGCCAAAAAATGCCTTGTAGTGTGTATGTTCTTTTAGAAACTGATGGTGTTTGAAGCAGATACTGTATCTCTATTTTCTTAACGAGTATTTTGTGTGTAGTTTTTGTACTCATATAGCCTGAAGCTCTGAAGTATAGCAGGAAATACCTTGAGTCAGTATTTTTGGATACTGGTTTGAAGAAAAACTTCCAGAGATACAGACTTGAGTATGGAAGTAAAGTTGATGGGAATGGGTATGGAGAGTAACTTCTTAATAATTCCTATTAATAGATTTAGTAACTTTGGAGAAAATATAGACACTTAGACTTTCCAAAATACAGCATTTGAAATATGCATTGCCTTAAGATGCATGACATGCTCTTCCCAAGAATGTACGAATATATTTCAGTGAGAATTTGGGGAAGGCAGGAGAATGACACCTTCTTCAGATTAGAATAGCTTCATTATCTGACAGTAAGGATAACCTAGTGCTCATCATGCCCAGGTATGCAGAAACTTCACTTTTGAGGTATTTTTACTTATTTGCCTAGTAGAAATAACTATGTTAAAATATGATAAGTTGAAATTGTAAGTGATGTATGTCTTGTTATGATCCAGTATAAGAATAAAGATGATATATTTCAAAGTGAAAGACAGACTTTTCAGGAATGATGGTAGGATGAATGATGTGGGTTAAAAAAATCAAGTTCAGTGTTCAGCTGGTTCACTTCATGGAGATAAATGAGCAGATTAGCATATATTTTAGAAAAGTTATCTGAAGTAGCATTGACTAATAATTTGAAGTAATTTCTGTGATGATATTATTATTATTATTATTATTATTATTATTATTATTATTATTATTATTATTAAACTTTTTAAGGACAAAACTTTGTTCAAGCATGAGTTGTATTTTGCTGTATGTTTCCCAACTCCTTAAAGTTAATCCTAGTTTATTTCTATTGTAGTGTGTTTTGGAAGCATTGTTTATAGTATGGGCATACTCGGGAAATGAATATGCCTAACATGAAAGTATGAAAAAGATTAGAAATTAATAAAGACACTATAATCAAGCCTTTTTGTTGGTGTCCTTTTGCAAACACTGCTTTGAAATAGCAAAGTGATTCCAATCTATGGAAACCATTTTGAATCATCCAAATGAAACTACTCTGAAATGTGGAAATATTCAAACCAGATTTGCAGAAACTGATATATATTTAAAACTTCCATAATTTTTCATACATCTGTGATGACCACCATAGTAATTAATGTGTCATTGCATGGCCTGCTCTTCAGGTTTCCAAGAAGTAGCCTGTAAAGTGAACTTGCAGCCCTAATTACCATCACTAATAATATTACATTTGTATGTGATTGATAAATGTTTCTCTTCCTCCAAGTGAGGTGTGCAAATTTAGTTTTCATTATTTTTATGTGCAAAAGGGGACATAGTTTTTGCTGGGTAGTAAGCTGGTAGTTTTCTTTTAGAGACCTGGCCTGTATTTTTTAACCTGCATAATATTAAAGATTCCGAGATGCAGAATTTGTGATGAAAGTTCATAAGTTTGAATTTCATTTGTCTACATTAATCCGTGCATTAAGATCTCGTTTCTCTTTCTGGATTTGATTAGTCACTCATTTTCATTCTGTGTGTTCCAGGTGTTTCTGCTCACATAGCCACCAGGCTTTGGGAATACATTGGTAGAGTTCAAGTCTGTTTATAGTTGCAAGTATCTGCCAGAAGAATTTCTAGAGTTGTCTCTTGTTAGGCTAATTCACTGTACAGCAGATGGCACTGGAAGAGCACATCGGTGGGAGACTTCAGTCACGCTGTAATTTGTGCAAAATAGTAGCGAAGCTGTTGCTGTGCTGAGGATTGTGAAGAAGTTGCATAATTCATTTTAATGTATTCCAGGAAAGGGTGTATGCCTGGGCTTTTCTGCTCCAACTCTATTAGATGCAGACTGCAAAGAATTCTATGCTTGCAAGCATATGAGTGAATCATATATTGAGGGCTGTTTATACAGCTTTTTTAAACACATTGATATGAAATGCAGAATTAGCTGGTACTCTTTCAGTTCATGTAAAGAAAGAGGAGTATTGGGATCAATTAGGGTATTTGACTTTAGGGTGTATTTGTTTTCTTCTGTCTTGGATAAAATATGTGTAGGAGGTATCATTGAGTGGGTCTCATATGGATGACTTGTTTAGAGATTTGCTCTCATGTTGTGAATGTGTTCAGTTTACTTTGGAGAGCTTTGATCTAGACGGTCACTAGATTTTTATCATCTTCTCATGCACCAATGAACTGGGCTTCTGGATAAATGTGTGTTGTTTATGTGCTTTACAGTTGATTATCAAACCTTTCTTATATCTTGACATGAGTTTTTACAAGGATACAACTAATAAGCCATGCGTTTTATAGAATCCAGAATATACTGAGTTGGAAGAGATCCATCAGGATAATTGAGTCCAGCTCCTGGCTCTGTGCAGGACACTCCAAGAATCACACTATGGGCTTAAGAGCATTGTCTGAACACTTCTTGAACTACGTCAGGTTTTGTGCTCTGACCACTTCCCTGAAGAGCCTGTTCCAGTACCCAACCACCCTCAGCAAGAAAAACCTTTTCCTGGTATCTAGCCTAAATCTCCCCTGATTCAGCTTCTTGCTGTTTGCTTGAGTCCTCTCACTGGTCATAAGAGTGAAGAGATTGGTGGACAGTACCTTCCACAAGGAGAAGGGAACATTTCTGGAAAAGTGGAAATAGTATCAGTAGTAGTAGTAGTTGGAGAGCACTGTGGATTTCTCAGGTGGAGCTAATGTGACAGTGGTACATACACAAAAGCACAGTTAAACTTATCATATTAATCAATGACATTCTGACTTCGTTAGTTTACGAGAAGCTTGCAGTCCTGAAGTTGTAATTTTCACTCATTTTGTAGGTTAATTTGGTTAAATATGACAAGAAGAGTTCTGCATATTGGAAAGGTGGCAAAATCCAAATGGTTTAGGAATAGGTCAATGACATTTTGAGCCTCCTTTTAATTGACATATGTCTCCCTTTATCTGCACTTCTAGGAAAGTAAACATAATGGTTTAACCTTTGAAAATTCTCACCTACAATTTGGGATTGTGTGCGAATTGTGTAGCTGGAGGATGGTGTTTTAGCATTTCATGATACAACAGGTATCATATTAAAGGTGGAAAATAACTAGTGAACATATAAAATAGTGGTGCTGGTTTTTTAAGGTTTTAATACTCATTTATAGCAAGTAATTGATTCGTAGGCTTTTGTCTGGGAAGTGTTTTGGTCATGTTTGTTTATTGCTGGTAGAAAGTCAGTTTAGAGAAGAGAGAAATCTTACAGTTTCTCACCATTGAAAGAAAGGTAAGTGTTATTTAGTTTGGTAGTTAAAAAAATGAAATGGAAAGATCTGAATGTGCTCTAAAGATGAACTTGGGAAATATCGGAGGTTATGACAAGGACACAGAACCAGTCTTTGAAATAGGTTGATGCAGATAGGATTGGGTACAATCCAAGTAAATCAATCTTAACTGCTTCTGTTTTTTATGGAGCAGTGTCCATTCCTCCAGCAAGCAGGGCTTTATTTAAAATTTTTCAAGGTGTTTTGAAGTTCAGAATCCGTCAATGCTTCAGATTGCCTTTCAGTTTGATTTAGATATGATCCTTTTAGTCTTTGTGTACTTGAGAACCACAAAAGTTGGGCTGGGCAACAGCAATAGGCAATGGACTGCTTTTTGGTTATAGTAATCATTGTCCTTCCATACTTTTATGTAGTTTTTGAATGCTTATTTAAGAAAATGGTATTGTTTAGTTGATAAAAACTTGTTTCAGTCCATTGCACTGTTTTTCTCAGTTTGCTTGTATTGTGATACTCTGGGAGAAAAGTGGGAAGTGCATATATAAGGGCTGTTTTACTTTCCCCTCAGTCCAGCAAGGTTGGAAGATTTCTTGAAAGATTCTTAGACTCCTTCAGCTTGCCATGCTTAGCCTGGAGCCAGGCTTGCTGCTGCAGGTTGTGCTGCTAACATCACATGTATTTGGAGGTATGTGGAATAACAGTTACTACTAATTGTAGTACCTACTTCTGTGCGAGTAGCAACTGCTCTCTCTTTCCCATGTGTTACCCTTCTCCTTGCAGAGCTCTTTACTTTGGAAGGTCTAGCTAAAATTTAAATGAAGCAAACCAAGCCCCTCCAAAGCCATCCAAAACCATCAAACCTCAATCAAGGAAAAAAAAATAAATACCTGAAAGATCAAATTTGGGGGTACCTAATTCTGCAAAATGCCAGGTGGGAGCAGTTGATTGGAACTTGAGCAGCTGTGTCCACTAGATCTTGGCAGAAATACTGGAGGAAGAAAAGTTCTAATAATTTTAGGCAATAAGAGCCTGTGACTTGGTCTTCTGTGCCTAAAACAGATTGGAAATACTTTCTTTCAGAGACATTCAGGAGGGGAATTGCTCTAAATATACGTTACTTTTCTTTGTTAAGAAAACTATTTTTTTCACTACAGTTAGTTTTCCTATAAATATGTAACCTAAATGTTACTCAACTTTCTTGTGTAGAGAAAATGTAACCTTATTAAGACCATGTTTTCAGGACTAATCACAATTTAACCTGCATGTAGGAATTCTGTTGAAGAGAATTTCTGTAGTTTTATCTTCTGTAGTTACTTGTGTGGGGATTTTTAGGAGCCTTTGGAAAGAGAGGAGTGTTGATGTGTTTGAAAACTTTATATATAAATGCATTAAATATATGTGCCTGTGAGTGTGATATAAGGTGTGTGAATGTTTAAAAAATACTATGTTGAAAGCAGAATAAAGTTATGGAATCTCCAAGGCTGATATAGGAGTTTCATTTTTTGAGCCTGCTTGTTTTGAGGTCAGCTCCCTATTTTTATTTTTATGTGACACCTATTGTTAAAGTATTGCATTTTCTGTTTTGCTTGGAGAGGGGGAAACCCTTATAGATAATTTTTGAAATATTTCTTTTGTGAATTTAATTGTTTTTTATTTGTTTCTAGGAAATGGCTCTTGAAGTTAAATGAGGGTGGATAAAAGACATAAATGAAGCAGAAGCTGCTCTTCGTGTGTTAGGGCAATATCACACCGCAAGCACTGCTGATCAGCCAGATTTGGTAACTTGTCATAATGAAGAAAATTAGTCTTAAAACAATTCGCAAGTCCTTTAACTTAAATAAAAGTAAAGATGAAAGTGACTTTGTAGTGGTTCAGCAGCCATCATTAAGTGAATTTGGAAAAGATGACTCCTTGTTTGGCAGCTGCTATGGTAAAGATTTGGCTAGCTGTGAAGTCAATAGTGAAGATGAAAAAGGAGGCAAAAATAGATCAAAAAGTGAAAGTTTAATGGGTACGTTAAAAAGGAGGCTTTCAGCAAAACAAAAGCAGAAAGGCAAAGGCAGCACACCATCTGTAAGCTCTGCAGATGATGATACATTTTCTTCCTCATCTGCTCCAATAACCTTCAAAGATGTGCGAGCTCAAAGACCTCTGAGATCCACTTCCCTCCGTAATCACCATTATAGCCCAACTCCATGGCCTCTTCGACCTACAAATTCAGAAGAGACTTGCATCAAAATGGAAGTGAAAGTTAAGGCCTTGGTCCATTCCTCTAATCCAAGCCCAGCACTGAATGGTGTTCGGAAGGACTTCCGTGACTTGCAGTCAGAAAATGTGTTCCAGGAACAAACTAATGCATTAAAAAATACGGAATCTCAGAACGGGGACTTGCATCTTCATATTGATGAACATGTGCCTGTAGTTATTGGATTAATGCCTCAGGACTACATTCAGTATACTGTGCCTTTAGATGAGGGAATGTATCCTTTGGAAGGATCACGTAGTTACTGTCTGGATAGTTCCTCACCCATGGAAGTTTCGACTGTTTCTTCTCAAGTGGGGGGAAATGCTTTCCATGAAGATGAGAGCCAAGTGGATCAGGATGTAGTTGTTGCACCAGATATCTTTGTGGACCAGACAGTGAATGGTTTGTTGATTGGCACCACAGGAGTCATGTTGCAAAGCCCAAGAGTTAATCATAGCGATGTCCCTCCACTCTCACCTTTGCTACCTCCAATGCAGAATAATCAAATCCAAAGGAACTTCAATGGATTAAATGGCACAGATGCCCATGTGGCTGAAAGTATGCGCTGCCATTTGAATTTTGATCCTAACACTGCCCCAGGAGTTGGAAGAGTTTATGACTCTGTACAGAATAGTGGTCCTATGGTTGTGACAAGCCTCACAGAAGAACTGAAAAAACTTGCCAAACAAGGATGGTACTGGGGCCCCATTACACGCTGGGAGGCAGAGGGAAAATTAGCTAATGTGCCTGATGGCTCGTTTCTCGTTCGAGATAGTTCTGATGATCGTTATCTTTTAAGTTTGAGTTTTCGTTCCCATGGAAAAACTCTTCACACTAGAATTGAACACTCAAATGGTAGGTTTAGTTTTTATGAACAGCCAGATGTGGAGGGACATACATCTATAGTTGACTTAATTGAACATTCAATCAGGGACTCTGAAAATGGAGCTTTCTGCTATTCAAGATCCCGGCTGCCTGGATCTGCAACTTATCCAGTGAGACTGACAAATCCAGTATCCCGGTTTATGCAGGTGCGCTCTTTACAGTACCTGTGTCGTTTTGTAATACGTCAGTACACCAGAATAGACCTGATTCAAAAACTGCCTTTGCCAAACAAAATGAAGGATTATTTACAGGAAAAGCACTACTGAAAGCTTACGGGAATCTTGCATCTTGCACTTTGGGAACAACAACAACAAAAAGAGATTGAATTACAGTTTACAGACTTTCATTATTATCAAAATCTTTTGCTGCCATAAAAATATTTCATTTTTGTCTGTAAAAGAAAAGTAACGCATTTGAATTTATGTTTGTTTTGGGGGGTTTTGTGTATTTTGGGAGGCTTTTTTTTCTTGTTTTATTTTGTTGGAAAGAATGATTTCAAGTTTATTTTTAGAAGTGTGAAATAGCTATCTTTCAGCAATGTGCAGATTAATCACAATGTGAATGATCAAATTCTCCTTAATTTCCCCCAAGTCCTTTGCTGCTATCCACTGTGATTTTTATGCATTGAAAGCACATTTCATGTGTATTCAACGATAAGTAAAAGTCAAATGGAACTTAATGAATGGAATTTTTTTCCCCTTTAAAGCAAACTCTGGAAAAAAATTAGCATGGATAAAGAACATATTGGTATTCTAAATTACTGACTTTACATCTAAGTTAAAACTCTTTCCTAGTGTTGAAATCAGACATTTTTATAGAGATATGCCCCAATGTATAGACAGAGCTATGTGATAAGAACATGGTTATGCAGCATATCTTTGGAAAAAAAAAAAGCCTTCCTCCTAAGCCTTGTACTGTCTGCACACTCATGAGTTTGAGAAGGTTGGTTCAGCATTCTTCTCGTCTCAGTGTTTTGTCCTCTAAAAATGGCCTTTAAGAAATAGTCTATGAAAGTCAATGTATAGTACCTAGAAGGAAATTGTGGTATTGGGGTCTTGTTAACTATTATAATCATGCCATCAATTAATAAAAGAACACCTACCAGGTCCCCTCTTTCTTCCTTTTCCCTCCTGCCTACTCTTGCAGAGTAAGGGAGGGAAGTTTCCTCGATTTGTAGGAAGACTGTAGGAATTGTTATCATGGGAACGTAAATTTATAAGCCATTTTGGGGATGGGTAAAACTTCTAATAGGATGATTTCTACCATATTTATGTTCAAGCTACTTGAAATTTTATCATTTCCATTTTTCTATATTTTTCTTTCATTTCAGAAAGTACAGTGATACACTAAATGTCCTTTGGATAATTTTCCCCTGTTTTCTATATCCTATGAGGAGGAAGGAACAGGACTGATAACATTTTATATGGAAGATGTTTAAAATGCATCTCTAAAGTGCTATTCTCCTAGCCTTTCAAATTATTGGGAAGAGATGTTTGGGTACACAGTGACCACAGTAAATGTTTCAGTTTGCTGTTATGAAATATGTTTTGACATATGAATCAATTAAGTAAGTGTTTATGATATCTGTCAAAGATTCTGGCATTTGAAAAGCTTACAGTTATTCTAACTTTCTGTAGGGAAAAAAAGACTTTCAGTGGGGAGTACAGGTTCTACACTGTAATATTTTCATCAGGTTAATCCATGGCATTTTCCTGTTTTATTTCAGTTTGGTTTTCTCTTCTCCCATGTTTTTATCACTTTTATGAGTTACTTGCTAAAGGCGTCATAGCTGGCTTGGGAGGAAGGCCTGCCTCTGCCTTGCTGAGAGGCCTTTCTTTGCATGCCTCTGCCCCCTTGTTTTGTATTTTAGAATGCCATATTCCCCATCTCTGGTAGAAGTGGCTAATGGGTAAAGATCACCTTAGGAAAAAAGTCCATCTTTGATTCATCTTTCTTATTTGGGTCATTTTCTTCTCCTTATTTAATCTAACATTTTTTTTCCCTAAAATGAGTCTTTAGAAGTGAATACAGTATTGCTGCAAGGTGGTGCAGTAGCACTACATCTTGGGTTGCCTGAATTGATAGACAAAATTTATATTTTTTTAATTTATTTTTTGACCATAATGTTTAACTAAAAAATAAAAGAAAATCAAAGGTAGATAAAGACTGCCTTTGATTTTAAGGGAGGGAGAATAAGGATTTCCTCTTTAGTCTGATAAAGTTTTAAACTTAGAAAAAGAAAATAATCTAGAGCAGTCTATACATGTAATTTGTTGGCTCTGCCATGAAGATATATGTCTGAAAGGGAGAATTCTGTTTTCTTTTTTTTTCCTCTACTGACTTCTCCCCCTACCCAGTCATGTCCTGTTCCCCCTCCCCTGAATCAGGATCACTAACTTTATTCAAAAAGGCACAATAACCTATTGTATGGTACAGTGTCCTGATTCTGTCTGTGGAGAGGAAAAAGAAAATCATTTTTATGGATTTCAGATGCAGACTTTCAGAAGAAAATCTCTGGCATTTTCTTCACTTTAAAAATTCTTTCCCCATACTAGAGGAACTATGCATTCTACAGAATCTTTGAAAAAGTATATAAAATATTTTCTTTGCCATTTAATACCACTATTGAATACATGAAACATATGTTTATACTATGCCACATGCATTATTTTAGCAGTCATGGCATTGAAACCTAAATATTTGAAGCTATAATATCCTGGTCTTATTGTGGAATTGAAAAATGTGCGAGAACACACATGCTAAAATTCTTGCCCATGCCTTTATAAATTTCAGTTGTTCACTCATAAATGATGCTTTTTTAAAAAAAACCTTCTGTTTCAGCTATTGCTGTGTTCTTCATCTCTGAACTTAATCAGGTCAAGTTAACTTTGTCATTTCCACACCCTGCCATAAAGCTGCCACAAAAGGAACACTTAAAAGTGGTTGAGGTCTAGGATGTAAGAACCGTAGAGCACTTTGCTTCCGAATAAAAAATGGTGGTGATATTTCTATTGAGCTCCAATTACTTTAAATCAGTAGTAAGTAGACACAAATACTTATTTTTACAGGTTTCTTTAATCAGAACATCACAGTATTTTTTCATACTGAGGTGTCTGGCTAGCCAGGAGAAGGAACCCAGAAAAAATACTTTGGAAACATTAAAGATACTTACAATTACTACTTATAAAGATTAATTTAAAAGAAACACAGTAGCATATAGTTGAGAGTCAATTTAGATGCACCCAGAATAACTACAAAATTTGTGTTGACTTCTGCTTCGTGAAAATTAGAGGAACAAAATGGTGTTGACAAATGAAAGAAAGATGATTGAGGGTATTATGGGGATCTTTGGAAGTAAATACACTAGGAATAAAAGCTAACAGACTATGATCCTCATAGAGTAGAAATATGGCTATTAATGCAGCACAACAGTTTAAGGGTTCAAAACGTATGCTTTTTATACAATTGAATTGAAAATGTTTTGAAAATGAAACTTTTAAATAAAACTCCCTTTTTGAGTGTCTAAAAGGATTGACATTACTGATAACTTTGCTTTACCAATTAGAAGATTAAAACAACACCTTGTATTTGGAAATAATAAATTTGCACAATTCCCTCTGGTTGGTTGGTTGGTTTGTTTGTTTTTGTTATGTAAGCCAGTGTTATAAACAACTGAAAGTGATGTGTATTCTTTGATTTGTTTGAAGGATATAGCACTTATCCTGCTGTTGACATAGTGAATGACATCTTTTTATCAAAACATAATTCTGTCAGAAGGATCAGAAATGCAATTATTAATTAAACTCTCTGTTCTCAGATGAGCTGACTGCATTTTGTTAAGGCCTATTTCTTTCTGTGAATATTGACTACTGGGCTAAGTAAAATCTGTGCAGTTTTTGTTTTAATGCATTTCATCTGTGTGAATACTGAAATTATAAATTTAAAACAGCATACCAGCAATATATGGGCTATGATGAGAAGTATTTCTCTGTTACTGAACTTTCAAATTCCAAGCTAAGCTATAGATGAATTAATGATTGCTGATTTAATTTCAAATCTTTCTATGACTGCAAAGAATAAAAATTACAGGCATTCTTTAGAAATAAAAAACGGCCTAGATGTTAGTTCATAATGTGAAAAATATGGTATTGTTGTATCTGGAAAGTGATCTAAATTCTACACAGATAATGAAAAATTCTAAAAGAATTTTTTATGAACACCTGTTGGGTTAAAGAATTTTTATAGTGATGATGGAGTGCCATGAAGTTAATACTTGCAATCCAGATTGCTGTAGTTTACACTTTTCTCTGTTTCAGACCTGGTGTGCACTATTTGTACTAAGCACGCCACAGAGTGAATTATCCAAAGTCCATTGATTTTGATGTGTTTTGGTTTGTAAACAAAATTATAGTAATTTCTTGCACATTTTTGAAAAATAATTGTATAAGGATTTATGTATCTGCTTCTGGATACAGTGTGTAAATAAAAATTTCATTCACAGAAAGGTTTGTGGAGTCTTCTATACAGTAATGACATTCTAAAAGAGAAGAAAATCCTGAGGGATACTGTAAAATTTGGATAGCTGACTTAAACATTTAAATTTTAACAGTTACTATTTAAACTATGTATTTTTTTAAACCTTGCTGGTTGACTTTCAAAGTATTTCTGTATACCAATTGTTTTAATTTCTAGTTTTCAAAACAAAACAAATTGCCAGGATATAACTAGAATATTATTTATGAAAGGTCTGCTTAAATACTATATTAAGCTAACTTTTTGACAATTTTTAGTTGGTTTTTTTTTCATTAAAAATTGACTGAATTTGTAACAAAAGTCTCCATCCAGATGTACTCAAAGGTTGCCTCTTTCCTTTCAAAGAACCAAATAGTTCCTATGTAGCTCCAAGGTAATAGTTTAGGTATTGTATTGTTCATCATATATTCACTTTATGCTGTCCTAGATTCCCTTTAAAAAGAGAGTGAAATTTTAAACCCTAGGAAGTCACACAAATAAGACAGAAGATCAAAGATAAACAGTATCTATGTTACAGAAGATGCACTATGCACAATTGATCACACATTTTCATGTAGTTCGGACTTTGATTCACTACTCAAATTCAAGTGAATGCCAGCAGCTCCTTAGGTCTCAGTTTATGACCAGGTGTGGTGGTGGTGTTTGTTTGTTTTTTTGTTACAAGCAAACAAATGAAAAGTCCAGCCTTGGTAGCAAGTAATTAGTGCTCATATTGTCCACAGTGATACGTACTTTTCTGTTTATTCTGTAACTGAAGTCCTTAAACAGTAACCAGGAAGTATTCTTAGCTTTTGCTGTTTAAGGGAAAAACACATTCTCCTATTTCCTGCTGCAGGGGCTGCTTTGTGCTCAGTACATTGTGTGGTTGTTCCTCTGGGGGTTGTTCCCCTGGGGAATCTTGCAGGGATTTTGTTGCTAGGTCTTCATGAGGTTCTTCTTTATGTTTGATCTATTCACTCCAGAAATTTGATGAAAAATAAACTTACCCTCAAATATTTCCATGGTAAGTGGTGAAAAGTAAGAAGTCATTTTTCAGCCACCTGTAAAATTTGTGTGATCCAGACAGAGCTGGATTTTTTATATAATCAAGATGCCTATGGTACTATTTCTACCCCACATTCAGCCTTCAGAGTTGTGATAGAAGAGAAGGAATGAAACACTGCCTGATATAGAAATCTTGCTGTATGTCTAATAATGCAACCCTGGGATCAAAGCAGGGCTTGGCAGCAGAGGACTGAATTAAATCACCTTCTGCAATTAAGACCTCAAAACTTACGAAGCTTCAAGTCTAGTGGAAGTCCTTGACACTAAAGAAATGATATCTTAGTATTCTTTCCCCCAGCAAATGCAATTTGCTTGCAGTCCATCTTTTGCACCATTAGTATGCCCTTTAATCTTATTCTGATAAGGTAATAGCTGTTGGTCCCTGTCAATGCCATTTGGAGTAGGAATAGGATATTGTAGGGAGTGGAGACCTATTTGTTAAGCTTTGAGGAAAGACTTGGAAATTAGGAGTTGTTCTGTCTCCGGGCAGATTCTTAGTTCAACTTCACAGAATGGCTTGGAGTTGGAAGGGACGTAAAAGATTGTCACTCCTGCCATGGGTGACATACCATCCACTAGACCATTTTGCTTAGAGCCCCATCCAACCTGGCCTTGAACACTATCAGGGATGGGACATCCACAACTTCTCTGGGCAACCTGTTCCCCCTTGCCACCCTCAAAGGAAAACAGTTCTTCCTAACTGCTAAACTAAATCTACTTTCCTTCAGTTTAAAGCCATTCCTCTTCATCCTGCAGCTACACACCCTGGTAAAAAGTCTCCTCCCTTTCTCTTAGCTCCCTTCAGGTACTGGAAGGCCAAAATTAGACCAGTCTTCTCTTCTCCAGGCTGACCAATCCCAATTTTCTTATTCTTTCCTCTTGGGAGAGATGCTCCAGCCTGTAAAAGAGATAGAGCGTCTATTACCATGTGATTATCATTGTATCTATTCCTTAATTCACATGGCTTCTCAGTTATACACCTTTCAACTAAGGAAGAAAGGAAAACAGCTTGAATTTCTTAAACTTTTCCTGAGTACTTCTGTATTTGACCACACAACATGAACCAAGGGGTTATCTGGGCTGAAGAGACTTTTGGCAGTGCTGCTTCACAATAAAATACCTCCCTTTTTCTTCTACCCCAGCTATCTGCTTCCATCCATCTGCAGAAAGCAGCTGTCTTGTTCAGTTTCTGGCTGAGTTTTTGTTTGTCAAAAAGCTTTCTGTGCCCACTAGTACAAACTCATGTTTCCCCTGAAAAGCATACTCTACTTTTTTTCCAGAGCACCTATCTTCCTTGACTGTCTGCCCTGTATAACTTCGAGAAGAAAATAAGTTGTGAATGTTCTAGCCGTTCTCAAACCCGATCTTTTCTGATGCAAAACTTCCAAAAGTCCTATTTTGAGCTAAAGGAAAAGTTACCTAAACTGTCTCAGTTTCAAGACTTCATTGCACAACAAATTCAGAGATACTCTGTAGTTCTTATGAACATGAAGTTCAGAATTGCAGTGCTCTGAAAACTCCTGTCTTTCTAGGCTGCAGTGAAGGTAGGAAATAACAAAGCACAGGTCCATGGCAGACTTGTTCCTTTGTCACTCATCTGTGGCAATCAATCAGTTTAAAGTTTTCTAACTTCCCCTTATGTTTTCTTTCTCTTCATGTATCTTTTCAGTTTCAGCAGGTAAATCCAAACTAAAAAATTATAGAATGATAGAAATTGTTACTATTGCTGTATTTTCAGGGAGAATTTTTTTTTTGTCTAATTACAGGGCTGTTACACAAACTTCAATATTGGCATTATTAACATCTTCATACCAGTTAACTGTTAGGATGTGTTCATCAAAGAATTGTGCAGTCATGTTGCTTAATATAATACTGAAAGTGAAGATAACCTCACTGTCATCATTTGGTACTTAATATACTGTATATCCAAGTTTCTTATGAAGACAATTTATTGCTTAGAACAAAAGCCATAGCCGCTCATTATTAGATCATTACCTTTTCTCCAAAAGTGGTATTTGGGGGGAAAAATCTTACATGTAAAAAAAAAAATTGGCACTGTCAAATCTTCAAATTAACATTGACCTCAATAAATTTTCAAGTTTAATTAATTTTCAATGGAATTGTAGAACAGTTTTCTGTGGATAGCCAAGAAGCAGAATGTTAGCCTGAGAGTTGTTTCAGAAACAGTAATTGCTGTTGTAATCATTAAAGACTAATTGTAATCATTAAGACTAATCTCAACATCTGGTAATGTATTAATCTAATATATTATTCTAATATATTATAAAAGACTTAAAACTGTAATATATTCAAGAAAGAACTAAATATTACTTTCACTTATGTTACCCTACTGTACTGCTGAGATGTAACTTGCAAGATCAGCTAACCTCATTGTTCAATGGCAAAAACACATCTGTATCAAGAGAATCCCTGCCTCAAGCCACTCCAAAATCCAAATTTATTTTATACATGGCTGCTGTGCACAGCTGTGAATGAAAAAGGATTGTGAAAGAGCTACAACAAAATAATAATCCCTCAAGATTTGTTCATAGGCAGCTAATCTAGCTCAGTGGCATGTATTACATAAAACTAGATGAGTGCTCAAGGGAAGTCTAAGGGTGTAGTTTTTAAATATAAAAATCATAGTGTTATTTAAAAAACAAATATTTTGAAAATATAAACAATTTTAATGACCCTGAGAAGCATACAACACACAAAAATTTGTTTCAAGTAACTTTCAGTGAATTAGTTGTCCTTCAGTTTCAATTTTACTCAACAGAGACTAACTTTTAGATGTCATACCTCCTGGGTAATACCAAAATTACTTGGTTACTTTATATAAATTTACTTATATCAGAGTTAAACTTATGATGATAGCTAAGAGGGTTTTTTGTGGAGGTAGAGGTAGACTTTTTTCCAGTTTTTTCAGCTGTGCAGTTTCAAGAAGGTTAAAGATATATTTTGTACACACTGAGACAGGGAACTGCTTAGTTTCATGCAGATTAGCTTTTCTTAAATTTAGGTAATGTGTTAAGTTGTTGGAAGGTTATTGTCCTTGTAAAACGGTCAATATTTTATAGTATAGAATATGTGATATACAATGCCATACAAAGGAATAAAACATCTATAAAGATAATAGCTTTGAGCTCCTAGAATAAAAATTTGAAGAAAAGTTTTTATAGTTTATTTTTAAAACAGATATGGTAGTATTACGTATTTTTGTTTTCTGTCATAAAATACATGTTTTAAGGAAATCTACATGAAGGTTAACAATGTTTTCAAAATTATAATTTTTTAATAACAAAAGGAATATGTATCCCTTACAATGCTGACACTTCACATTCATATGTATCTACCTACTTAGGGCATACCAGTGTGTAGAGACAGCAGTTCTCTTCAGCACCGAGACTTAGTTCTCCCCACAATTTACCCAGCCTGATGATTTACAGCTCAAACTCTCCTGTAGCTTCAATCACTTGTTTTAGTGCTATTTCCCCCTTGCAGCATCTCTGACTTGCTGTGTAGGATAACCCTATGAAAACTTGCAACGTGACTTAAAGATAACCTCTTTGTGTGGCAGAGAGGAGGAAGCACAACATGAACATCATCCATGTGACTGTGTTGTCCTTGCTGTCAGTCACTCCAGGGTTTGTGCAGCCCTGGGAAGGGGCTCCAGGCAAGGCCGCTGGCTCAAATCCTTGTCTGGTTTCAGCTACATGGTGATGATTGTTACATGACCACCTGAAGGAAGTTATCCTAAAGCTAGAACAGATGAACTATTAGCTCCTAGAAGTCTCTGTAGAAAACTTCCACAATTAATGCCTAAAGCTTTCGGCAGTCTAAGACAAGTATTTTCAAGGGCTGTCATAACAAGAATAAGAATAATATATAAGAGAAGTGAGCTTCATTTAGCACCAATGCGGCTAATCACAATTTGCCTGCCCTGAGGTGTGACCTGCACACAGGTGACCACAACCAGCCCACTGTGGATGTAACTTCAGGTTGCTGGCCAAGGACAAAGGAATTATTTCAGGTGGCTGATGACCTGCGTGTGAACTGGGATCAATGATTCATTTCCTTTCCCAAAACAGGATCTAAGGAGGAAAGAGGAAAGTAGGAGGAAGAGCTTCACAAGAAAGGAATATGTGCTTCATAAAGCTGGTCTTGAGGTGTGAAGCTCCTTTTTGTGGGCCCTTTTAGGTGCTAAGAATGTGTGTAGGCAAGAACACGGTAAGTTCATGTGTTAGAAATACTTTGTTGTTTGCAACGATGGCACAGGAGGGCATCTGAAGGGCAAGACAATAAACACTAACAATTAGCACTAAATCCTTGTAATTTAGTGTTAATCTTTACCTATGATGTCTCCAACCCCTCTAATAGCATTTCTTGTCTTTTTACTTGCTTTTGTTTACTTTTACTTTCTGTGCTGGTCATCTTTTCCAGAATTGGCTTCTTAATGGACAAACATAAT
This sequence comes from Sialia sialis, assembly GCA_009812075.1. NCBI lineage: Eukaryota > Metazoa > Chordata > Aves > Passeriformes > Turdidae > Sialia > Sialia sialis. The sequence continues at coordinate 56,005,309 of VRYO01001463.1, forward strand.
GGTGAGCTGTGAGAGTCTGTAATCTAGCACACCTGTGCTTATGCTTTTACATTGGGTAAGAAATTTTAAATCTTGAAATATTATCTAAGAATTCTTGTGTCTATGTTTTGGAATTAGTGGGAATCTTAAGGATGACTACCTTCTTGATCACTGTGTTACTTTTTAAAAATTATTGTTATTTTAAGGAATTAACATTAACCAGAACAGTAAATAATTTGGCCTTTGCAAGGCAAAGGATTGTCCCCAACTGGAGCATCTAACAGATTTTTCCTGAAGCTCTTCTGTACTTTTTTTAGTGCAAAGCCAGTGTTAAAATTAATTCAAGATCTGCTTCAGATATATTCTAGCACTGAAAGCTTTGAAAAATATCGTATCTGAGAGAGACATATTATTTGAACCAACATAGAATCTGTGTAATATAAATATTTCAGCACACAAGAAGAACAGGAGCAAATCTGAAATTATGTTCTTTCTCCTGTGTTTGCAAAAGCATAAGCATATTTAACTGCACAGAAAATGGTAGAAATCTGTGTATCAGTTAGAAGAAAATCTGACCTGCTTAATCCTTAAAATTGTTTTGAAACATAATGACATATTTATTTAATGTTGTAATTTAATTCTTATATTGGAGGTTGCTTTGTTTTAAGTTGCTGAGGTGATGAAATAGCTAGCGGGAGGTGAAAAAAAGTGTGCAGGGGAATGAGGAAAGCATCCTTCATCCTTCTGTTTTTGTATGCAAGTGAAAAAGAGAAAAACTACTAGAGGGGTTGGAGACATCTTGAGTGAAAATTAACACTACATAATGGGGATTTAGTATTTTTTTTCCCAGTGTGTGGTGTGGCTGAGTTTGGTCATGCTACCCCTGTACAAATTGTCTGAGCTTCATAATTTGGCATCTGTATACATGTCTTCTCAAAGGCATTTTGCAGCTTGCTTTCAGAGAGTTTCAGGTATTTTGTTTTCAAAGACCTGTCAGAAAACAGCTTTGTGGTTTTGATTCCTTGCTCTTAAAGATTATATTGCTGTAGAAGAAAAATAGAAGCCTAGTTTTTTTGTCCTGAATAGTCTTGGAAAAGATCAAATGCTCAGCTAATGAATGGATTAGTGTTTTTTTCTCATTGCTTTATGAGTCTCAGATATTTGCCAATGGAAATATATAAATAGATTTTGATAACGAACAAAGAGAAGACATATTTTATTCCAGAGACACTGAAAATTACCAAGGACTTTGACCAAAGATTTTTTTTCTTAAGTGGTGGGAAGTAAATTAAAAGTAGTAGGCACAAAAGTGATTTCAAAATTCTAAAAAATATCTGGAGCACTGGGAGGTATATAAAAATCTGGAGCCTCATGCATATAGAGCCATGAATGTCTATGCATCAACTGTTCCATTTCAAGGTCAATGAAAATTAAAATGTTCTATATTAGAAACTGAGCTAGTCAATAGTACTGCAAGAAGAAAAATCATGTAAGTAATTTTTATTTCCTTTTTTCTTCTAAACTCAAGTTCTAATTTGAGAGGGTGGATATTGTGAAAATGTGGCAATCAACTGAAATTCTTGCCTTTCTCTAGGAATCTGTTGGGACCAGATGCTTATGCTTTTGCTAGAAGGTGATTGTGTTTCATTTTAAACACAAATTGTATTGCGGAGCTGTGGAATTACAAAAGAAATTATGGATGAGTACAATTTTTTTACCTCAGAAGACCTTTTATAAGTTTCAAATCTTAGACTTACAAACACGTATTAAATAATCATGAGGCAGTTGGCATGCATCTTGGGAAGATGTCAAGAAGCAAAAAACCCTTCATGTAATATAGAGAGATGATACATTATTAAAATCTCATCTACCCTTAGTAGTAAGATTATATTGTATTATATCCTCATATATACTTAATAACAATGCATGCTTTATTGTGGAACTATATCTGGACAACTTTTGATCCATACTGAAGCTTGTCCATGCCGCACACAGATCCTACTTGAATTTCTTTTTCAAATCTACTACTTCTTTCTTAGGCACACAGTGTATTAGTACAGAAAATATTTCATTACCTCATGAAATCCTTTGTCTTGTTATTATACATCTCACAATTCTCTTAAATGCAGTTATTTACAGACGTAAACCAGGAAAATTTAAAAATCAGGACAGAAAAAGGGGCTAATTTTCTTCACATTAGTGAGATTTCTCTGTTTTTCTCTCAGCTTCCAAGAAAGGTAACACCAAATTGTAGGTCTCTGTTGTCTAGCACAGGGTTTAATGTAGGTACCAACAGCCACTTACGTCTTCCATTTTTTTTGAAAATTGAATACAGCACTGTTCATTTCTACAACTTCTTCTGAGGAAAAAGATGGTTCTATGGCACAATCAAGGATCTACCAGGGGAAAGGGGAGAAGAGAACCGCTACTTTAAAGAATCATAATTTGCCTAAATTAATCTGTAGAAAAAAAATAAACAAACCAAACTGAATAACCCTCAAAGTGATAAGGTTTCACATTTTTCTACCTGCTGTTTTTTGTCTGTTTTTTAAAACTCAATGCTAATTTTGGCTGAGCTGACACATGTGTGACCCTGTACCAGGGTTGTTTAATTTCCCTGAGCCTCAGTAAGCTTCGCAGAATGACGAGACAAGAACATAAGACCACTGGATAAAACAGATGGAAAAGGAAAATAAATTTTACACAAAGCTTTACACCATGCTTTGAGATGTGTTATTTGAGGGGAGGATGTGTAGCAAGCAATGGGCTGGATGAGACTCCAAAGAGATCACCTAAACTATCCAGGTAAGTCAATTTAATCAAAGGAACCCCACTGAGTTTTTCATCTGAAGTTCAATCTCCCGATCTATGTAGGGTTGTGCACATTCATGTCTGTATGGGAGAGGACGCTGGAGAAGTTCAGACAGGTCAAAGAAGCATTTAAGACCTTGTGATTACAGTTTTGAATTACTCTCATGCCATCATAAGTAACATGACAACATGCAGACAAATGCTTACTTTGTGTGGAAATTTCTGTAATTGCCTATGTGCATGAATAGCTTGAAAGTGTAAAAAAACTAACTTAAAAGTAAAAGAAAGTACATTTCCTCATTTCATGTATCTTGTGGGGATTTCTTTGATTTGGTTTGGTTTTAGGGGTTTGATTTGATTTAAAGGCTTCGCTGGTCTGTGAAAACTGTTTGCAAATTGAGCACCTGACAGCAAACTGTTACTAACTCGTTACTTTGTTGCACATGGGTACTCGCTTTAAAAAATAAAAAAGTGCGGCTTATCACCCGGTGCGGCTTATTTATGGACAAATTCCGTGGACTTCCCAACAACCCGGAAGTGCGGCTTATAACCAGGTGTGGCTTATAAGTGTGAAATTCCTGTAGCTCCATTTGATCTTTCTGGCTACAAAATCAGGGACAATTCATATGACAAACTACAAATTGCCTTAAAGCCAGTGTCAGCTGACAAACATTGATGGGGTGCTGCAGAGTTCAGAAGCTGCTATTAGTCAGGATTTTGGTGGAAAATGCATGTCTGTGGTTGTCAATAGTAGTTCATCTCTGTTCTGTTCAAGGGAGAAATTTGTTCAACCACAAGCATCAAACTATAATGGATATATTTCTAGGAAATTATTCAAGCCAAATGTTTGTGCCAACTTGACAGAAGTGCTAATTTGTCAGACAGTATGAGAAACTACTTGTGTCTGTGTAGTGAAGGGGATTTTTAAAAATAATATTCCAATGCCAATAGATATTGACTTGTTCTAGGGGACCTGAATTTTCTAAGAACTTTAAATATTAAATTACCCTTTTCTTCATATTGCTAGGCTAACTTGTCTCTTATGTTCTGTCAACTGTGATTTCTCAAAGTACATTGATAATTATTTTAGTGATGTTGTGGAGATGAAAAGAAAAGCAACAAACAACATGCTCACTTGTCTATTTAAAAGTATGAAATTAATGTCTATCATTTTAGCTTTTCCAGATTGCTGAACAGAAGAAATTAGAAATGGTCAAACCCTATAAAAGTATGAGACAGACTTGTCCCTAATTAGAGGTTTCAAAGTTTCTGATGGTCCAGTCAGTAAAGGAGAAATAGTTTAGAGATTTGTAGCTGAATTCATTACTTCACAATGTCATAAATTTTATATGTTCTTGGAAAGCAATATGGAGAGAACTCATGTTCTGTTTACATTGAAATCAAAAGCGTGTTGCCTTCAGAGGTGTGAGAATATCACTGAGAATTTTTTCAAATTTCACAGTACAGTCTATTTTATTTTTTTGTAATTTAGCAGCCAGAATATATCTGCAAGAAGGCAGTATCTGTGGGCAGGTAATTTGAAAGATTATCAGATCAATATTGATCAGTAGATGCATGGAATCACTCTTCGAGTTTGAAACTAAACTATTCATACATAATGTCCTCCAAAGGACGTCAGTAATTTTCATGTCTGTGGAATGCTCTATACAGCCTTTGTAGTGTACCAAGAGAAATCTCTGTTGAATAGCATGTCATTGCTTTATTTATATGTCTAGATGTTTATTTTATTGAAGAAACACAATTGAAAATTACAGCTCTGTCTTCTGGTTCTTTGATGAAAGTGATACAAGGATTCTTTCAATCCTGGCAGAAGTTACACACCAGTGGACCTGCTTTGTGAAGCCATCCAACACTTGGTCAGGTACTGATTCCACAGTATATTTGCATATTTTAAGAGCAAAACGTTTCCCTCAACCTTGGTTGCTCTTTGGAGGAAGTTTGGGACATAAATTTTAAAAGTATGCTAACCATTAACAGCTGCTGGATGAGGAGTCTGGGTTTTGCTCCTGACACTTGGATTTGGTGTAGCTAATATCCAATGCATGTCTCTGAATTCCCAGAAAGATTGTTAAGCAGGTTTCTCCAGCAAGGCAAAGGTGCCATGGGGTGTGCATCTCCTTCATTCATCTCTGGATGAAAGAGGTGACCCAAAGCTTTGAGGCTGGTCACTATGGAAGGTAATTGTCATGGGAAAGAACATTTGTATAACCATCATTTCACTATAAGAAGGAATTAAGCAGTTAACCAGTTCAACTTTAGTAATACTATTAAAATGTTAGCAATTTTAAAATCTTGATGTAATGAGCTTTTTCAAATATTTTAGAGCCTGATGGCAGTGTACAGTTACCAGTTAGTAGAAAGGGCAAAACAAGAGTATCTAGTTAAATATATTAAGGAAGATCACAGGATCATAGAATAGTTTGGGTTGGAAGGCACCTTTAAAGACCATCTACAACTCCCCTCCAATGATCAAGAAGATCTTCAGCTAAATCAGGTTTCTCAGAGCCTTATGCAACCTGACCTTGACTGTTTCCAAGGGTGAGGAATTCTCTCCTGGAAACCTGCTCCAGTGTTTCACCATCCTCAGTGTAAAAAATATCTTCATTATATCTAATCTAAATTGACATTCCTTCCATTTAAAACTGTTACCCCATGTGCCATCACAAGAGGCCCTGCTAAAACGTTTGTCTTTCTAGCACTTCCCCTTAAGGTATTGGAAGGGGCTGTAAGGTCTTGTCAAAGCCTTCTCTTCTCTGGGCTGAACAACACCAGCCCTCTCAGCCTGTCTTCACAGGAGAGGTGTTGCAGCCCTCTGGTAAATTTTGTGGACTCCTCTGAACCCACTGCAAAAGGTTCATGTCTTTGTTGTGCTGACAGCTCCATGATAGATGTTTTTTACTAGTGTGATCAGATTTCATTGATATATACTCAGTAGATGGTCATTTGTTAGGTTTCCTTGTGAGAATGTGATAACACTACCTTCCCCATTTGAGTTATTCATTTTGTAGCTTTCAAATGAACAGTGTCAGGCATGCTCACTTTGCATTAGCTGAGTCGTGAGTTTTCAGAAGGATTAATATATACTCCTTCAGCTTTCATGCCTCTGTGCTGTCCCGAGACTCATAAAGCAAGAGGGATTGATAGGTTCAGCATTTTACTCATGTAACATGGAGAAATCATTTAGAAAAGTGATTTATGGTGTTGCAGTGATACGGTTCATAAAGGATAATGCCTTTCTACTTTAAATTCACATTCTATTACATAGGAAAGGCTTTGGCATTTGAAAGAAAAGTCAGTTGTGGTATCATCAATTTATAACAGGTTATTTGAATGTGAAACAGAGGGAAACACCCCATCAAACACTTTATTCCTGGTAATGTTAGCTTCCCTGATAGTTAATTAGTCATGGAGGGCTCCATTTGACAATTAGCTGTACATTTGTGATTGTGATGAAGAATGGTCGGAAGAGAAAACGAGAGAGACAGTAACCTATACAGCATTTCTGTATATGTAGAAGAGATCATTTATTCAAGGGCAAGCCTTTAATTCTTCTGTCTTTGACATGTTAAGATGACACAAAACGGGAAGGTTGAGACAGGCTTACCTAGCTTATTCCCACTTCAATATTCAGCAGCAACAATGAGATTAGAATATATTTTCTTGCTATCAGCTGACGTGATACTTTTCAATACACAGTAGAATGAGAGCTATTATAGCAGTCCCCAGATATTTCAGTCTATTCCCATTCCCCTTTTATCTTCCACATCTTTGTATTACTAGTTCTGATTTAAATCACAGCTCAGTTCTTTGCTCTGAGTTTAAAACGAGATATTACCCATCAGCTTAGCTGTTTGTTGATTTTGGGAGCTACTCTGCCTGTGGCCACTGCTCCTTGCCTAGTGATCACAGGAAGCAAGTAAGAACCTGCTGATGCAGTAAAAACACAACTAGTGCTCTCTGGGGAATTATTTTTTTCCTTTTGAAAGAACACAAACATAACTGAAAAATCATAGTTCTGGTCCTGCACTGGCATGGGCTGTGGAAGGAAGAGAAGTATCATCATGCAGGAAGTTGGCCGAAATGACAGCAGAGGGATTTGTTGATTTTTTAATGACATATATCAGTTCTTCATACCCTGTGCACAGTAGCAGAATAATAGGCTTAGGGGACATACCTAAATAATTTAAAAGGCTAATTGGGACCAGTCCCTACATTAAGTGGCTGAACAAGACAATACTTGTCTTGTTATGTACAAGGAAAAATCAAAATAAAACGTTCTTTATATCAAAGGGAAGATTAGTATGGGACAATTCTGACTATTTATTGGCATCATATGGAAAAGGTTTGTCAAAGACACAGCATATACAGTCTGTGTGTACTTAAATTTTCCACATAAATTTTAGTGAAAAAATGTGACTATGTGCAAATGTCAAAATCTGAGAGGAGCAAACAGAAAGAAAGCAAGAACTTTGATACAGTCTTTTAAGGAGGGGTATGAAGTAGGAGAGTAACTGCTGGACTTGATGAGTTCAAATCAGGAAAGGGGTGTAGAAAGTTTTGGTAACTCTTACATTTGCTCAGCAGAATTGATTCTCACTAAAGAAATGTCATTTTTACTGTTTGGATCACTTTCCCCAAATGTTTTTACAAGTGGGTCTTTAGCTAACCCTGAATTTATGTGGTTTGCTCTCTTTCTCTGAAGTTCTTAATAAAAATGGCAAATTACATAGGATCTTGTTAATGACCTTGTTGGTAGCCTGCAGTGATTGTGTGTATAAAATCTTCAAATCTAGGCTGCTTTGTAATTATTCATTATAATTCATAACTGCACTCATCAGAGACTGTGGTTAGTTTCTTGGGGGCCTTATACAGGCTTTATTCACAGGGAATATGGAAAGGTAAGAGAACTGCAAAACTAAAAGAAAAGTAGTTACTATTAATTACTTTAGCTTTGTTTGTGGCTGCTACTTTTTTTCCTAAGCAAAGAAGATAAATTCCAAGAAAGAAGAGGGTTTCAGTTCCATCTTTTTAGAATATTGCTTCCATAGCTGCATTTTTGCCCTTTCTTCCCTTTACCTCTTCTTACCTGTCCCTTCAACCAGTGGCAAGTGCTGTCATAAACCTGTCTTCTTTTATTGGAAACATGAGAACAGAAAGTGTCTTTATGTGGCAGGAGCCTTGGTAGTTACAGCAAACCACTTCATCTTTTTATTAAAAGCACCACTTTTTTATGCTTTATCTTTTTATTAGTAACTGTAGTGATATTCAGTACTCTGCAAAATGACTTATTTCTTTCAGTTACTTTCAGAGTTCCCTCAAACCTGTGGTATCCAGGTCTTGGGGTCACTCAAGCCTTGTCTGTGCTTCCAGGGGCATGATGTACCACAGCTGTGAATTTCCTCAAAAATTATCACAGCTGTGAAATGATCTAAATGTGTAGGAATTTGCAGCATTGAGATAAAAATTATAAATTTCTTTTGGATGAAAAAGTTGTTTCTCAGTTTGTGATGCAAGGGTCAGAGGAGATGAAGGCTCTGGGAGGTGAAGGCAGTGCTCTGCCATTCCTGTGCCTGTGAGCTTGAACACCAAATCTCCTTTGAGAACCAAGTGTAATTAACACTCAGTGTTCTGCGTAATGGAGGATTTTGGTGCCCAAGAGAAAAGCACAGATAATACAAACCTATGTAAATTAAGTCTGGAAATATGGGATCTGTGCAAAGCCTATGCATCCCACTGCCATGTACATAAAATGTTAATGCTTTCAGTCTTGAGATGATTTGTATTAAATTTAACCTGAATCACTGAGAATGTCTGCTTCCAGAGATATAAACATGGGTAGGTTTCCACTGCAGCCAGGTGGATCTGAGAGGCATTCTATGATTTTTCAAACATGTGATATGATGGCAATTCTGGATGCTGATAAAAATCCTGCAAGTGTCCAGAGTCCTCAAATCTCATATGGAAGAAGATGAGAACTCATCTGAGGAAACCAGATAGGTAGAAATAGCCTTGCATGCTCTGAATTGAAGAGAAAATAATGAAATTTCATTGTAAGCACGGCCTCATAATTGAAAGAAAGATCTTGTCCATAATGTATAAGGAAGTTAAACCTCTTGAAAGCTCCAGTCCCATGCTTTAGGACACTTTTTGAGTCTTAAACTTATGAGTGAAATTAACAACTAAGGGCTCAGCAAAATTCAAATGAAACCTCTTAATCTTTCATGCAAAAAATGGTGCTGAACAGGGCGATACTTTCAGGTGTCCTCCAAGCAGAAATTCAATTTCAAGTGCCTTTTTTTTTGATCCCATTGTGTTATGGATTACTGAGCCTAAATCTTGAATTACAAAATAAATCACCTATAAATTACTTCTGTGAAGCATGTTACACACAATTCCTGTTGAATCATGGAGCCTTAAGACAAGACATGCATCTGGCGAGTAGGCCTAGAGAGAATAGTTTTCAGTAACAGCCATTTTTCTGAATTCATGAGCAATTGGTAGAAAAACTTGGAATTTATTTTTTTTAATTTAAAATATATCTAAGTTAAAAACACAGCTAATTTATTTTCTGTGTGCTACCTTGGCTAAAGGTTATTTTACTAAAAAAATATTTTTATCCTCTGTTTTTTTTCCCCCCTCTCCCTCAATTATTCTTTGAAAACCTTATTTATAGAAGCAAATATACAGTTTAGAAAATGATATGCCTAACATCCAGCAAATATACAGTTCAGAAAATGATATGCCTAACATCCAGTCAGTGGAATTTCACAATGGTGCCCCAGATGGGTATTGCCATACTAGTCCTTTCATATTTGTATGGAGACTCCAAATTCAACCTACCCTCATAACTTAAAATTTACTCTTATAAATAAATCTTTTAAAGATTAGCCTCCCTGAAAAATTAGCTTTTATATTTTTCAGCATATGTCTTAAGATAATCTTTGCTGACATAAATTTGCAGAAAGGATGTTACCTCAGCAGAGGGGCAGAAAACAGATGGTACAAGAGTTCTGGCTATATTTTCAGGAATTTTGAATCTGGCATGTAGTTTTATCTGAAAAACAGTGTGGCAGAGGGGAAGAAATTCAGAACATAAAAATATTTTATGTCATTCTTCTCCAAATTAAATTTTTCATTACCTTATTTTGAAATTTAGTTTGGTACTATTTTAAAAATAGGGTGAACAGCACATTCTGCGAAATGTTTAGGAAGGTATTATGTTTTCCATCATGCTGAAGTAATAAGGACGAAGAGGCGCTTTGGATCGATGTGGAATGAAATGGAGTCATCAATAGTATTCATTATTGATGAATAATTATTATTCTCACTGTGCAAGTAATTGGTAATTTCAGAAAGCTTCTGGCTAAGTTGTTTTGTAATCAAGAGCAGAATTCAGAGACAGTGGTAACTTCCTTTACTACCTCATCTTCTAATTTCTTTGGATGACCTCTCCAAAATTATTGAGTTTTGTTTTGAAGATCACTAACATAGAAGAATTATAACTGATGTAGCTATGTCTCTCATATTTACTGCATTTTGTCATGGGTCTTTATAAATACTTAATTGCTCTATGCCTTTACAGGGTCTACCCTGGATATAACAGTTTTCATATTAGTTGCTGTATCTACTAATTAAGTGTTGCAGAGCTTACAAAACTGTTATCATAGATAACCTGTCTCTCTTTTAATATTCATATATACAGAGTATGTTTTCTGTAGTTCTTCACACATTATTTTGAATACTTGATATTTAGAACACGTCCTATCTCATTTCAGCAATTGGTTCTCTATTTTTCAGGGCCAAAAGAAAGTTTCAGAACCTTCTAGGATTCTTGGGCTCATTTATCTACATGGTTCACTTCTACACCTATTCTCATACTTCTATTTATAATGCAATAAAATCAGTCATTGTGACTGAAAATGCAGTGATATAGCAGTAATGGATCACTAATCCTGTAGCTTTCATGCCATTAAACTATGCGTAACTGAGCAGTGCAGAGAGTTAGGGGTGGAGCAGAACCTGGCACATATTCAGGAAAATGCATTTCCTTTTTCAAAGTGAAATGCTGGATGGCTTCACTCATATTATTGCTGAGGGGACCCGCCTAGCTGATGGGAGCACTGCAAGCCCTGCACCATCAGGGGAAGAGCTGGGGTGTGGAGGAAGTTGGTTTGGAGATTTGTCAATGCCTCTATCCCAGCACCCTATGAAATAATTGTCACAGTACTTGATTAAGAAACAATGGTACCACTTTACATTTTCCACCAAATATCTCAAACCCCTTGCAAATAACATTACACTCAAGTGTTCACTAATAAGAATAAATAGCATTTGATAAAAGTGGAACATGCAGCGAAATAAATAATCCTATTTTCCATTATTAAGCCACTTTCTGGATTTCTCATTAAAGTTATGATAGCATTTTTGCATAGATTTTAACAAAGTAAATGGCTCAAGAGAGCCCTAGTTCATATTATATAGGAAATCTACTGCAAAACTGGGAACAGAACCCAGATCAGAGGTGACCATGCTTTTGACTGCCAGGAAGATGATAAGAGCTTGCAGAAAGCTTTACTACTTCAGCTGTGTCTAGTTTTGTAGAATAAATAGTGTGGCATCATATGAGTGATTAGTGTGGGTCTCGTCATTCTTGGATGATTCATTCCCTCACACAGCTGGGGAATTGGACTGTCCAGCAGCTCCTGCCCTGGGACAGCCTGTGCCAATGCAATTGTATGTTTTCACCAGTCAAAGGCAGGGGAAGAGTCATAATTGCCCCTTTTTTCATTTGTCATTCTGGTCTCAGAGGGATGGATGGGACAAAATCCATCTGACAGCTGCTTACTGGTCATGTCCTTTGGGGATCAGTTCTGAGGATGATTCTGTGTAATTTGGTCTTAATGAACTGAATGATGAGGCACAGAAGATGTTTGCTGTGCTCTCAGCAGATGATAGTGGGCAAGGCTGCTCTTCAGAAGGATCTTTGTGGCCTCAAAAAATGCAGGTACTGTGAGAAGTCAAACACGACCAGGTAGAGTCCTGCATGTGAGATGGAATAACCCTGGGCACAGATACAGTTGGCAGATAACTGATTGGAATCCAGCTTCAGAGGAAAGGCCCTGGGAATCGTGGTGAACAACAAACTGACCATCAGCCAGCAGTGTGTATTTATACTGAAGAAGTTGCACCTTGGGCTGCATTAGCAAAGGGAGGTGTCTCTTCCTCTCTGTATTGATTGTGAAATAGATTCTGAAATACTGCATTTTGGACTGGCCAGTGAGATGCTCAAAGGTCTGGAGCACAAGGTGTATAAGGAAAAGCTGAAAGGATTGGGCTGTACGTATCCAGCTTTTAGCTGAAAGCTCTGAGAAGAAAACGGTAAGACGCAATATTGTTATTGCTGTCCAGAGCTGCCTAGTAGGAGACTATGTAGAAGATGGAGTGAGACTTGTCTTGGGGACACATGGTTTTGAGATGAGAGATGTAAGATGTTAGGGGAGAATTTTTCTTCAAGATGTGATTATTGTCAGATATAATTCTGTGTAAGAAACAGATATTTATTTCTAATCTCGAGGTCAGACACTGGAACAAGTTGCCCAGAGCATCTTTGGAAGTTCCATTATTTCAGAGATTGATTCAGCTAGACAAGAACCTGTGCGACCCACTTGAAGAGGCCCATTGTAGAGCAAGAAGTAGAACTAGATGGCTTTGAGAGGTCCCTTCCAGACTGAATGATTTTGTGAATCTTTCTAGGTTTGTGTAGTCTGATGTCATGACAGTATATCCACTTATGGGATAAGTTATTGCTTTGAACCTTAAAAATGAGAGTTATATGGTAATTGAGCAATTATGGCCATAGCATACAGCTCTGTTTTCTGTAAGGCTGTCAGACCTTCTGTGGTTGTTTTAAATTGCACTGGAAAAAAAATTGAAAAAAACCAAATTATTGATTATACTGTAGAGCTGACTGATGGCAGATGACACCAATCCCATTAACTTTCCTCCCTGTCTGGTGTCATTGGGACTATATCAGTTTTCATTACAGGAGTTCCTATTTTTTCAGTTATGACGACTTTCCTGCAAGGTTTCTCATGCTCGTTTGATTCTGTTCTCTTGAACTGATGAAATGACCTCAGTGCCCCAAAGCACATCATTCTTCTGTTCACATCAGTGGATTTTCTTCCTGTCTCCACCCATTCATGGTTTTGTGGCTGTCTTCTATAAATGACTGGCTTTGTGGTACTCACTCCAGGATGCTGCAGCTTCCCAGCTTCGTCATTTGCATACAAGATATATAAAGCAGGCTACACTTCAAATCTCACAGTTTAACACTTGTACCTGCCACTTCCTAATTCTCTGATTGTGAATCACATATATTGAAAATAAATCCTTGCACATTTGGGTTTCTTCATTGTTTCAAAAATGTTTGATCTGTGTTATCACAGTAGACACAGTTCTGCCTTTACGAGACAGGAAGCAAGAAATATTAAACAAATGAGATGGACAAAAGCAGCAGCTCCACTGAGGCAGCAGGGCACTTTGCAGCAGAAACTACAAGATGGACTAACAGGCTCAGTATATTCATCAAATAACTGATAGGTTTATGCCCAGCTCCCCCGTGCATGAGAGATGTGTCTGTAAGAACTGGAGCAATACATTCACATAAATCTAAGTCCAAACGGAACACTCATCTGTGAAAATATGTTCCAGCTGTGCTCATGCCACAGAGAATGAGAGGCTGAAAACAACTAGTGGGAAAGTAAAGTCTTTTGAATGTTTCACAGTTTATTTCTAACTTCCCTGTAGCTGGCAAAATTAAAATTTCTTCTTGAGCTACATTTAATATTATGACAGTAAAATAATGCGAGGCTCAGGTCTAGTTAGGTGTTCTTGGACTATTGCTGTGGGTTTGCTAAGGCAGGGAGAACAACGTTTTACACTGTGGTTGGTAAATGGTGCATTGATGTGTAACAACATGATAGCTTGGGGGTAGATAACCTTAGGATGGGCTGGAAGAAAATAGCTCTCATACTCAGTGTGGTGACACACTTTTAAAGCTATATTTTCACCCAATAATGTTAGTAAATGAATGTAGAAAACCTGCAAATCTATTCAGTGTGGAAATCCAGTACCAGGACTGCATATAGGATTAGGAGAAGGGTGTGTCCTTTCTTTGTTCTATTATGCAAACCAGACAATACATTCAGTAATTCAATCTAATCAGACTTTCACAATCAGGTGCTGGCATAGAACTATAGCAAATATTTCCTGAATCCTTAGCCAGACACATTTACAGCAATTAAGAAAAAATATCACATGGTAACCCCTTCATTGCCTATGTCCATCACATGAGAAGCAGCAGTCCTATGGACTCACTTTGATCTGATAGGCCATAGCTACTTACCATGGCAGAAGGGCAATTGCTGCTTATATTTTTGCTTCTGTCAAGGTTTCTCTACAGCATCCCTCGAGCAGGTCTGTTCCCACACTGCAGCTGGTAAGAGGCACCCAAGGTCACCATCAGAGCCCTTTGAATGTTCCTTTTTAAGGCTCATTGCTAATGGATCTTCCTCTGGGAGCCATGAGGATGCTTATTAGGCATTTGCAGGTACCTGATCTGTCTTGTTGTCAGCTGCAAATCAGTCTTCTAAATTACAAGCAAATCAAGGCTTTTAGGCAAATACATTCAAAAATTAACTGAAGATTCATGTGAGTTTTCTACAACTGCTAGAAATATCATCCAATAATGTAATATCACAGCTTTGCAGAACAGGCTGTTAAAATGCCATGGCATGGGCAGAGACAAAATTAATTAATAAATGAACAAAACCAGTTGCAATGTAGAAAGTTCTACTAATGCTAAAAATACTCCCAAAATGTAACTGTGAAATGTAACAGCATTGATCGATTCACTTTTTAAGCAATTTAAGACAGCATTCAGGAGCACAAAGAAAATTAGTGTTTCAGTGAATGACAGGCATTACAGTATCTGTGCAAAGAATGATCAGACCAGCAAAATGATCGCTGTGCCAGAGTCTTTAAACAGTAGAGGTCACAAATTTTCATGACTGTTACAGGGAAAAAATCCATTTCAGAAATTATGTTCTGGATGCATCTATGTATGCATGCCATCTTAAAATGGATTCTGCTTTCTGGGAAGGTCTTTGCCACCCTCAAATCACTCAGAGATGCAAATTTACTACCATTCTCTAATACTGCTTTTCTATTCCTGAGAGATTCTCAGTCCCAGCTGCTTCCCTCAATTCTTCTTTGATGATTGGAGCCAGTTAAAAGGAATAAACAATATTCATGACCCTCTGCAAGTGAAAAGATCTCAGGTTTCTGACTTTAAATCTAAAATTCTTGCATGGAAGTGTGTGTGGGTGTGCAGCCTAGAGATGAAATGAAATAATTCTAGCCAGCTTCTGGTGAGCAAATTAAAGTAATAAATATATGTAATTAAATGAATATGTTCAAGGATATTAACTGCTTACAAAAACTGTATTGAAAAAAGCAGTTAAAGTCATTATTTGAAACACTTCTGTATTTTCTTGCTACTCTCTGTGAAAAGCTAGCAACAATAAGGACCAAAAAAAGATTTAAGATGGTACTTCCAGTCCTTGACTGCTGGGAAAATTCTCCACTAACTTCAAGAGCATTTAATCAGAGAGCAATTTAAGCCATTTTTATCCTCAGTTTCAATTTTTCTTAATTTTTAGTTTCAGCATGTCTATTTCTAGGTGGACATCTCATCTGTTTTCACCAGTTTACGCATGGTATTAAAGCTGTGAGAGCCCCTGCTGCTTAGATGCAGCCTGAACCGGTGGTTGAGGACATTGCTTCACACTTGAAAACACTCTATGTTACTGTGCCTCGCTGCCTCTGGCACAGTAGAGCCACGAGGAATAAAGCTGCTCACATGTTGCAAGTGGTTTTTATTCTCTTAAATCTCCAGATGTGATGGTGTAATAAGACACCTGAATTCAGGGTAGATTTAGCAAGTTGGAGGAGGATGAAAGTTGCAGTGGAATAGGTATAATTTAGGCATAGAATCCTGAAGCTGTTGGACAGTCAAAGCAAGAGTTCTTTGATTCAAAAATCAAACAATCTCCTTACAAGCCCATCATGTGTGAACAGTAGTTCAAGCGAAAGAGGCTACCTTCTAGGTAAGATGTACTCATCTTGTTGTGGAATCCTGTGGTTTTTTGCAAGGTCTGGCAGCTATTACTGGTACAAGCTTTCCCATTGTTTCATTTTCTCTTCATTTCTGTTAGGGTCTTTTGTATTCTCATATGTGATCATTCCCTCCTTAATTCCTTTTCTTCCTTTGTTATGAAAATCCAAAATGCTCCCTAATGAGGTTTACATTAATAATTTCAATTGCAAACTTCTCACTATATGTCTTAATTTTTTTTGTTCTGGCAGACAGTCTAGGATTGTGCTCCCCAGTTATTAAGACTAACTACCAAACCTGGTTCTAATCAGAAGGATCTAAAAGTACTTCTGAGACTGGAGCTGCACAGACACATTGACTCCTTGTTTTTATGAGAATGAATTAAGTTTCAGAATCTGGAAGGGTCTGTGGTGCACAGGCACAACTGGGGAAATGTGTATGAACCTAAATGTGGCCACTTCTGCCACACTGCTCACAACTGAGGTCCCAGTCAAGATTGTCTTGGGCTGGTTTTGTAGTTTGAGTTTTTTTGGGGGTAGGTGGATACATTTCTGTTTGGTTGGCTTTTTTTTTTTTTTTTTTTTTTTTTTTTTTTTTTTTTTTTTTTTTGGGTTTGGTGGTTTTGGGGTCTTTTAAATAAAAGTTACTCTTTCAGGTTAACTGACTTCATTTTCTCAAGCTACCTTTCTCTTATTTTTCTCTAAGGCAGCTTTGGGTGACTCATGTGGGCTGGGTCAGGATGACTCTATGCTTTGTAAGTATTTTCAGTGATCTGGTGGCACCTGTGACAGAGTTTTGGTGGACACCCAGCAGATAATTTCAAGCTAGATTTTAGTTTAAAAAGCAGAATGAAATTACTGAGTCTTGCTGCTTCCACCTTGGTTTAGACATAAAAGGTTTAAACAAACTAGATGAAGTTCATCCAACTATTTTGCTTAGCATGATCAAAACTGTGTGTTTTACTAACCAGTAAAGGACAATTATCCTTGTTTCTGTGTCACTTGCATATCACTCTTATGCATACCTCCAGTAGAAATAATCAGACAAATACATATAGATATGCATCCTGGAAACAAAACTATGTATCTTAATATTTAATTTAATAGACCAGTACAATAATTTGTTTGCATCTGGGATAAAAAGTGTTCTGGTTTACTTTTAATTTAATTACAGAAATAATATCACTTAGCTTTTATTTCATCCTACATACTTAAAAAAATAAAAATCAGAGTATGAACAGATTATTGAATAAATTGAAACTTAACTGTGGTTGAACTAAGAGATAAGAGGGATAAACTGATACTCTAAGGCAAGCAGCCTAAGGAGATGGTGCATTTTATCCTTTCTTAGCAGGTTTATGTGGATATTGACAAATAGAAATGGGATAAAATGCTCTGTTTGGAATCCCACTTGTTTATGACATGGAGCAAAAGAAATGGTGGTCAGGCCTACTCATATGAAAAGTTTGTTCTCTCTTTCAGTTTTGCAGTTGTCCCCTTCATCTTCTCAAGAGTGCTGCAGTCGTGCTCAGGGCATACATTTTATCCATGGAAATGTATTGGAATGAGAAAAAGGGTGATTCAAATTTTTGGATTTCCTCATGTGTGGATGTACACAACTACATTATTCGGTTGATGCTCAGTGTATATGTTCCCCATGCAGATTATACTGAGGAGGTGCCAGCATTATTGATGTTGATGTTAACAGTACTACTCAACACAACATTGCAAACCTTAAATGCTTTTGCTTCTGTGCAGCATCCTCTTCTCTTTACTTCACCACCAATTGCTGCTGTAGTAGCAGCTTGGAGGAGGGAATTGTGCTTGTCCTCTCCTTGGTTATCCCACTCTTACGCCTCCCTAAGAAAACCCTGGAGCATAACTACAGCACATGTGGGGCAATTGGGAGCCTGCAAATCCTCTTGTGGGACTGGGCAATAGAAAGGACTGTGACAGGGTAAGAGGTCCCAAAAACCTTAAGCAGTAAAAAAGACAATTTGTAGCTCATTTAATTCCTGGCTTACGGGGGCAGAATGGGAAGGGCAGGTTGGAAGAGGAGAGGAGGAAAGGTGAAAGACCTATGTTTTCACAAATATCAGCTCTGAAAAGATTTTTAAAGTATCATTATAATTTTCTGTTATCAGTATTATGAGAAGTATGTGAGTTTTTGCCTATCAATACATCTTAGCTACAGAGTATGCTTAGTTTTGAAGCACACAGAGTACATATATTCTGTATCCTTCTGCATATAAGAAATATCCGATTTCATTACTTTTTTCTGTCCAGTGACACCAAAATTTTGTAACTCTTTTTTGAGTTGTGAATAGCAATTTCTCAGCCACTGATAGTGAGCTCAGTTCAATCAGCTCAATTCACTTCAGACAAGAAAGCCAGTGTGATACAAATCTATGTGAATATGACATGCATTTAAGAATATGATACAAACACCAGTATTTAATGGTAGCTTTAGAAACGTAGAGTATTTTAGATACAGCTTTAGAGACCTAAGTTCTCTTTCCACAGGTAGTTACAAACCTATAGAAGACTAGTCTAATCTGACTTGAATGACTTTCATTCTAAAAAGTAACTGTCAAGGAACTCCCGACAGAGACCTCAGTTCCACAAGACGTAGGGAAGTGGACTCTTTCTTCATACAGTGAATTGGCCAGATATTCTTGCAAGTATGTGATTGTACCCCTCAGGATCTGACCTATAGACTATAAATGTCACTTCTAAACTTTATTGCAGCAGGGAAGAGAAATGACTTCAATATTTTCAAAAGGTTTCTTAGTGAATTCCATCTGCTGCTAGCAAATCACGATAAAAATGGCCAGAACAGCCAAGGTAGTCTGCTTCCACTCATCCAGAAAATTCAGATCATACATATTCATATAACCCTCATGCCAATTATTAGTAAATCCTACTTCTCTCTCTACTTTCCCCAGGAAGACATTGCTTCTGTTTTAGCAGGTGATGTGCCAAGGGGAACACGGTAGATGACAAAGTGGTAAATCCTAAACCACTATTGTGTCTTTACCTGTCTCTGAAGTGGCTTGTACACAATCTGAATTTTGGCCAGCTGGTGATTTTTGCATAGCTCTGAAACAGCTTTGTCTTGTTAATAAGCTCATTTTCACTTCTTTCTCTGCTCCAACACCAGGCCAGAGAGCTAATCCACAGCTTAGCTGTGAGCCCTGCTTTCACAGCACCATGTGGTGCTAGTTCAAATTCAATGGACAGTTTCCATGTCTGATGGGTGAAAGCACTAGTTCACAGTTAAAAGTTCATTTTTATCTCTTTTTTTGAAGAAGCCATGTCAATTAGCTAAATCATGAGGACTTGCTAGTTCCAGTGTCAAGTCAGGGGCTCCAAAGACTATAAACTCCAAGTTAAAAGAGCAGCAAGGATAAGTGACTATAAGATAATTAAGACATAGACAATTTTTTTTTGAATGCCAAGAAAAAGATCTTTATGGTAAAGCCAGAAAAAAAACCATCTTGACCTCTTTCACAAGAAATTGTGTTTTGGAATATGTATCTTTTTCTGAACTCCACACTTACATTCAAGCTATAAAACTACACCGGTGATTAGACAGGAATTATTTAGATATTTTATAGTAATTTTACATTTTGATTGTTGTGGATGAGTTTTTATTAACAGTAAAACAATATCTTAGTTTTGTCTCCCTCATTACATCAGTTTAGGTTATGACCTAATTTTAGTATTAAAGAGCTTCCAAAACTAAAATTGCTGGGAGAAAAAAAGCACTATTTTAATTTCTCCCCCCAAACCCATTCTGCATTTTTCTCCCTCCTCTGTACATCCTAGTCACCAAGAGCCTAGGACTAATAAAAGATTTTTTTTTTTTTCAAAGTTGAATACATAAATGTAAATGTGAATTTATGAGAAACAGTGCCAAATGCATTACAGTATAACAGCACTTAAGAAACTTCTGGCTATTACCTACATAGCATTCTTGTTCTCCTAAATGTAAATGTATAGAACATTTCAATACTTTTTTTTTTGTTTTGTTTTTAAATTCAGGATTTCGCTGACCAAATTTGACCAAACATGTCTGGCTCCTGTGTTACGGGATGAAATTCTGATCTGAACCTGAAGTTTTCACGCAGAAAATCAGATGAGGACACTGGTATCAGGCAAAACAGTTCTGTTGGTTTGCCATCAGCACCCCCTCGCGGTGAAATTTATTATTTTCTTATCAGAAGTCGTCTGATAGATTTGCTCACACGGATTAGAAGATCAAAATTCTGGTAATGCCTTATAACATATACATATCTGTGGGGCAAAAAAATATTTACAAAAATTATCCTGCCTGCTAAATTTTAAAAATTAATTTTGCTATGAAAAGAATGAGGGGAGAGACAACCCCCCCATTTACTAAATCAAGCATGATTGTAATAAAATTAAAATATGAAGATGGAAGTTTTAAAACAATGTTTCATTCTCTGACCTGAAGTCCTTGTTATTCTTTCTTCTTCTTGGCCTCAAAGCTGAGAGTTACATGAACAAAAAGGGCTTGAACTGAAAATCTGTGTTGAACGTGAGCTTTTCAAAAAGTATGCTGTGATTGTACTGTTGTCCACTTATGTTTTACTTCATTTCAATTTTAGAATAATTAAACATTATTTCTAACACAACTGATAATTGAGTATAAAATTGATAATTGATATAAAAGCACCTAAAAAGCAGATTTGCTTGATACAAGAGGCTGAATTCTACCATTTTTCACTGATATTCAGGCTTCTCTGCTGAACTTAGTTACTTTTAATCAGAATAGATTTGTATATTAAAAGCAGACAGTACACACTTAAAGCTGCAATGTCATTTAGGCAATCCAAAATCATAACCAGTTAGTATGAAACTCTGTTTTTTCTACTCTGACAAAATGAAGATGTCAAAAGTAAGATAATTCTATTAATTGGGGGAAATGGAAACAGAGCTACAACACCTAAGTTTCTGTTTCTGCTGTGTATGTCATGTTATGGTTTGGAACCAATCATTTCTCTTTTTCTCTTCACTAAAAGACCTGTGGTTGTGTGTAGCAGCTTTGGAGGACACCAGAGTACCTGTGCTCCCTGACACATCAAATTTTCATGTGTGTGATGGTTTTGTAGGTTTCCCACAGAGAATTAGGGGCACATATGGGTAAAAATTACTCATCTCAGTGTCCTGTGAAGTCCAATATCTGACATATGGTAAATCTCAAAAGAGCAGTCAAACATCAGCAAGGGTGTACCCTGCAGTCTTATTATAGTCTCAAAGGTCTGCATTTCTCACCTCATTCAATGTGTTTTCCTTCTCTACCTACTATAAGAAAATTACTGTAAACATCACCAAAGTGATGGGCAGAGTTGAAATGGTGTGTATAACAGGTTCCAGACAAGTGCAGAAGAGACTGAATTTGCAAATGCTGTGGTTCTGTGTTTGGGATTCTGAACAGCTCCTGTTTCTTTCCTCTTTGCTGACATCTCCTCCAGGAATTAAATCTTCAAATTTTGTCAGCTTCAGTACAGCATGGCACACCTAAACATTTCCTGACAATCTGGAGTTGAGCAAATGCCAACCCTTTCTACTAATATCTATATCTGGGTTAAGATGGACTGACAACCTTATTTAGTGCTATCGTCATTTATTTGAATATCTTTTAAAGAGATGTTTTTATTTCCCTTGTTATTAGAAGTAGGTAAAAATCTACCAGCCCTAAGGTAGTCAAGAAGGCATTTCAGGGCATGTATAACCAGTGTGAAAATGGAGGCAGATGTAACTAAAGAATTAATGAAGATAAGGAATGACATGGGGAGGAGGAATTTGTATCACAACTTTTGAAAAGTATCTGTTGGTTGAATAATACTGTGCAGCCTACCTTTAAGACACTAAAAGATTGGCTATATCTCATATTTCTTCTACTTTGGACAGCACAAGGCAGACTCAGTTTGTCATGTTTAGCATTCACTCCCCTTTTACTTGCCCAGCACTCCCAATTATTGTATTAGGAATGTTAGATGCTACATCCCTAACCTCTCTTATTGTCTGGTATTGTGGTCCATGAATCAGTCTCTCTTTTTTTTGTGTGTGTGTGTGTGATGATATAATTTCCTTGCCATATCCTCCTGTGTTTCATAAGTTTAATGCTCATTTGGCTGAAGAAGTATTTTACTTGTTGGTAAGATTCCTACTAGTGTTTCAACAAGCACTTCCTGGTTCTCTAATGGCAGGATTTTGTGAATAACAGTTTTATCTTCAGATCTTCCGTTGCCTTCTTGATTTCTGAAGACCTCTTTAGCCTCAGACTGAAGACTCGCAGCCTTTCACATGCCTCTTGATTGTCTAGCTGCCCTTCTCTGTACCTTCTCTAGTTTCCTCTCCTTCCTCAGATACAGAAATCAGAACAAGGCATAGCAGTCCCAATCTGGACATTGCTGAAATTTCCCAAAATTGCACGGAGATGCTCTGCTCTGAACACCTTTCTCTTCATGTCCAATATTTTATTGGCTTATTTAGGCTATCCTGTTCAATGATTTCAGAGAAATGCGAGTGATGAATCTAAAATACTCCGAAATGACAACTGAGTTTTTTATGAATGCAGCACTGTGCATGCAAGATTTAGGACAGATTTTCCTTGTTGCACCTTTTTCTGTTAACTCATCTACCACCTTTTTACCCACTGAGAAAGTTTGTCAAGGATTTTTGGCATTCTGGGCCGATGACTTGGCTTTGGCACACCTTGAAGAGTGGAATTGGCTTCAGGCTTTCAGGTTTCACAGTACAGCAGTTTCTTCAGCTCATTAATAAAGAAGCTGAATGAAGCTGTAACCAGCATACTTCTCTGGGGAACTTGGCAGCTGAGTCCTCTTGATCCTGAAAAGTGTTCATTAAGCCTTGTCTTTTGATTCATATTAAGCTGTGAAATACTTTATACACCTCCAGTTCTGTGGCAACTTTTTTATTTAATAGAAGCATTTTTAAAAATCACTTAGCAGGAGTCTTCTTGATTTCTTTTATCCACCTGTCTACTTGAAACACCCAGAGAACTCCAGAAGGCCCAGAAGCCAGTGTGTATCCCTGCAATAAGTCCGTGCTGGCTGCACTGTTCCACTTGGAGCAGTGACTGGCCCTGCTGCAGTGGTTTCACCTTGGCTGGGTGCCCTGTGCCCTCCAAGCTGCTCTATCACTCCACTTCCCAGCGGGACAGGGGAGAGAATAAGATGGAAAGCAACCAGTGCTGAGATAGGGTAGTTTAATAAAGAGATAGAAACAGAAGTTTGTGATTACATAAGGGAAGGGAAATGTTACTCTCTGCTTCCCACCAGAGAGTGATGTTTGGGCACTTCCTGAGAAGCAGGGCCTCAGCATGGGTAGTGGTTGTTCTGGAAGGCAAACACTGAAGAATAACAAATGCACCCCAAATTCATCCTCCCTCCCGTAGCTTTTATGTCTGAGCTGACATCCCATGGCATGGAATGTCCCTTTGGCTAACTTGGGTCAGTTGTCCTGACTGTGCGCCCCCCAGGCCCTTGCCCACTCCCAGCCCCTTGATGGGAGGATGAGATGTCAGCAGGACAGCCCTGCTCAGCAGCAGCCAAGGCCCTGGTGTGTTACCAACACCCTGCCAGCTACCAGTGCAAAGCACAGCACTGTGAGAGCTGTGAGGGCTGCTAAGGTTAAAATTAACTCTACCTCGGTCAGACCCAATACACATCTGCTCTTCTTCTGCAGTTTTTTTTGTTTGGGATGGGTGCACTGACATGTTGAACTCACATTGGTCTTCAGTATCTCTGATGAACTACCCATTGACACACCTCATCTGGCCTGATGTGTTTATCCTAATGCTTCCACCCATTGCTGTTTTCCATTGTTTTATTAATTCCACACAGTTTTGTGGCTGTCATTCAAGAATAGTTATAGATATGGCCTATAGGCCACTTTTCCCTTTTATCCCACTCTAACATTACTTGCATAGTTCTGGCTTCTGCAAAGTGGCTGGCCACTTCTCTTCCACTCAGTTTGGCTGTGCACTGAGTGAGGGGCCTCTGCAACGCTGCTTTCCACAACCTCTGTCCCCTTTGGAGCCTGCAGGAAGTGTCAGTGCAGTGGGTGCACTTTTGGTTATTCTGTGAGCCTGCCATGAGGTGGTGTTTCAAGGTGGCTGTGTTATGTCTGGGGATTTGTTTTACAGTTCTTCATCCTCAATATGATGGATAGTTTATTCTACCAGTGCTGAGTGTACTTTTCTTTAAAAGAATTTGCTGGACTATCAGTGCAGTCCAGTTGCTCTGTAATGTAGGGATGGCGGTGCAGTGACTGCTTTCACCCTTCTGTGGACACCGGTGTGGTATTGGCACTAGGGAGTCAACAAAACCCCTTGAACTGTCCTTGGCATTTCAGGTTCTGCCTGAACTTCTCCATGGGTAGTAAGTAACAATTTCTCTTGGGAGATGGGATCAGATGTGCTGGGGCAGTCTACCCAAACCGTAGGATCAATATGGGAGCAGTTATCCCAGAGAGACAGAGAAACCCCAATTTCCCACAGCTGGTTTACTGTTTACCAGTGCAAAGCTTGAGGAATTACGTACCACTTAATATAGCTTTAATAGTCCATGGAGTACTCCCTTCTTATCTTCCAGAAAATGAAGGAGAAATATAAATTTGCTCAGGAATAGAGAACCCTTGACTGTGTGACTTTGAATAATACGTCTAGAGAAGAGTGGACCAAGTTGGGAAAAGCAGCACATGAAAACAGTAAGAGAGAGCATCCTACAATATGTCAGTTACCATTCTTAATAACTTTTGATTGACAGTGATTATAAGAAGCTCATAGCTCTGAGCAAGAAAACCCTAGATTAATGTCTGCCCTATTTCTGAAGGCAGGCTATTGTAATTTTCTGAGATGTGGGGGGAGGAAATCCAAATGTTGTTGCTTTCTTTATCTAACACCAATTTCTCTTTTGAATTGCTATTATCTACAAGATTCTAAATTTTGTCTAGCTATGTAGAAACAACTGGTACTCAGACAGAAGAAGAATAAAAAAAAGGTGTTAAATAGGGCAGAAGAGAGAAAATGCAAGGCTCAAGTTAAAATTAAAAAAAAACCAATTCTTTTCCAAAACATCTAAAACCAGGAAAATGAAAATTTCTGCAAATTCAGCTCGTGGTATGGTGAAGGAATATATCTCACATCTAGGTGTTGTCTAGTGTTTGACTCTTTGTCATAGCCAGGTGACAGCTAGACTTCTCAGCTGATCATTCTCAGGCAACTGTGAAAAAGGAAACAAGATCTGCATTACTCCCCACCCCAGTTACCTTCATTTCCCCATGCTGTACTGCTTAGCTGGAATACTTCATGCACTGCTGCGCAAAGATCGTGCACATCCTAGAACAGAACTGGATTTTTAATTTGGATTTTTTTTTCATTGTGACTATGGAGAGCTACTGCCACCAGATTGTCTTGTGTAAAAACACATCTCTCCACCTCATTGCCAAAGAAGGAATAAAGCAAAACAAACACTGGTTTAGATTAGCTTGCTTTGAACTGTATTTAAAACTGGTGTATCTTTCTGAAAAAAATCCCTTGTATTTATTTCATGCAAAATATTCCATACTAATGTAAGAATTTTATTTTGCTGCCTTCATGTCTGAGGAATTGACTTATTTCTGCATGAGCTCAGATACAATGCAGAGAGGTAAAAATACAGAGCATTAAAACCCTTGCTTACATAGCTGGCAAACTGAGAGGTTTTAAAACTTCTCTCTGAAAAAAAGCTCCAAAGAAGCAATACCTGCCCTTTTCTGTTATTTTACTTACAGTAGTTTCACGAATATAAGCTGCACCTTTTTCATTGAAGAATCCAGCCTACCCCAGTGGTGCGGCTTATATTCAGGTGCGGCTTATCTATGGACAAATCCCAGCGAAACG
>VRYO01001463.1:56032127-56082203 GCA_009812075.1 Sialia sialis
TGGACAAATCCCGTGGTCTTCCCAGCTACCCGGAAGTGCGGCTTATATTCAGGTGCGGTTTATAATCGTGAAACTACTGTACATACTCTTTTCCCAGAATTTCTCAAAGTAATTCTAAAAAGTTTGCTATATTAGTCCATCAAATTTGTTTGCTCTATAAATTATTAAAAATTATGCCAGTTCTACATTAAGAGTAATATGTTACCCTTTTATTGCAACTTAAACTGGTGGCTTTCTAAAAATACCTGATTTTAAGCCAGTTCTAAGTCTATACACTGATATCTAATACATTATTACATTTCTTCCCCATTTCTCAATTAACAAAATCTTTCTCCTACCAAACAAATGCTAGCATAATGCAGTCAATTTTATGCCTTCTAATTAAGTGGACCTCTCAAGGGTCTAATTTCCTGCAAAATTAAAAACCGCATTTGTGTGAATACAGTGAAAGAAGGTCAACAGCAGGAACTGGAAACATTTTATTTCAGAGTACTTCATAACATGGACATTTCTTCATTTCCCTGTAATGTAGTTTAAGACTCTCTAGTGGAGATGAGATTCAGCTTGGGTTCCCCTGTGTACGGAATGATTCAGATGCTGCATCTTTCAGGCAGAAGATTATTTCCGCCACCCTTAAATGAAACTCTCAAAAAAGTACTCAAATTAAACTTTTTTTTTGAATTTCCAAATAACTCTGAAATAACCACAGCTTCATTTTTCAACAAGTGTTGTTTCTTCCCATGAACCCAATTAAAACACATGTTGAAGTCATGGCTTCAGGCATGAAGAACTTTTAAAAACCGCTCCGCTGGGTGACACCATCACAAATTTGTTCTCTGTAGCAGGATTATTTGCCTTGCTTCAGAGTTACCATGTTTATTGCACTTCCTCATGAAAACTGTAGGACTTGCAACTTACAGGTGCTGCTAACTAAGTGAATTCTGAGGACTCAACACTCTCATCTTTTCCTGTAACACAAGTAGTGTCAAAGGCCCTTTGCCACAAGGAAGCCTGGGGATCATGGTAAATGGGGTCTGTGGAGGAGGCACATGGCTCCCTGGTATTGCAAGGGAGACATCAGTCACTTTTAGTCTAAACAAACTCAGTTTCTTTAAGTTCTCAAGGAAAACGTTTGCAAAAATTTCCAAACTTGTTCTTATCATAAAGCGAAAAAGCAATCAAGACCAATGTTTGTGTCAGTAGCAGTATTTCACCAGAAGAGTGCCACTGGGACTGTGATAGAGAGAGGCACATACAAAGAGTCTTTTAGCAAATAATGACTGCAGTTTGTTAAAATCCTTGTTGAATATTCTTAAATAATGCCATTACTGCAGGCAAATTCAAATAAAGAACTTTACTTGAAAATACAGGAAATCGAGCTGGCAAGCTGATGGATTTTAGTTCTGTTATGAAAGTGCTTCAATCTCAAATTTTGAATTTAAATCAATATAACCTTAACCTGCAGAAAAAGAAAACTGTAAGGAGCAAGAACAGTGCCAACTTTGAAAGTAGGACAGGAACTAAATGTAGAATTCAGCATGATATGATATTTCTTAAAGGTAAAATTGTGGTCATGCCGAGATGTATGATTGACAGTGGAAAATATCTTTGGACTACTCAAAGATCAATTTTAATTGGAATTTAGGTCAGATGTAGGAAAGTAACTTTTAGTAACCAAAAATTTATGCCTGAAACTAACTCAAAATAACGATCAAAATCACAGGATTCTAAGGCCTAAGGTGACCTTAACAATTCTTACAATCCATTTGACTGATCCTAGGCAGGATTAACTATAGCTAACCCACTTCTGATATGTCTAACCTGTTCTTGAACCTTCAGTGTCAGAAAACTAAGTTTGCCATCACTAACTACTTTTGAAACATTATTATTCTTAACTTTAGAGAGCTATGACATTCTTTTCTTTCCTTACTTGAAAATGAAATGTACTTGTTCTGTCCTTTCCAGATATGGAGAATAATTCTTCCCATTTCTTTGCAGTTACTTTATTAAGAATTCAAGAACCAGCTTGCTTATCTTTCCCTCAAGAAATCGGAACAATTCCAACTTATTATCTTTGTTGCCTTATAAGAAATGATTTCCAGACCATGCTGTTAGACTTTTTGTAGCAGTATCATACTTTAAACTGAGCCCAGTACCTCAGGAGAGGTTTGTTTATTTATGAATAAAACAGAAACTTTACTACCTGTGTATTATATGTATTTTTGTTGTTTTGTTGTTTTTATTAAGAGATTGGTATTGGTTATATTTAGATATTGTGCTTGAGAAAGCCTCCCTTATTCTGAGTTCTTGTTTTCCTAGATATGGCCTCTGTTGTACCTTGCTACAGCTCTCATCTGATTTGTATATGAAGCTGTCGGGCTACATTTGAGCCAGGCAACCTACAGCAACTGGGAATGCTGAGATAGACTCTCAGCTGGGGAAGATAGGTTTTGTTATTAATTCCTTGTTCTTACAGGACTCACAACCAGGATTTTTAGACAATCCCACTGTCCACAGTCCCTTGTTCTTCATGAGTGCTCTAAAATCAAGACACAGAGTGAAACATGAATTGTAGGACACAGGTGTCAGAATGGTGTTTCAGAAGCTGCAGAGCTGCTGAGTATAACTTCTATTGAAAGGTCCTCTAAACCCTCAAACCTGTGACTGCAAGTCATTGCTAGAGCAAAACTGAGAACAGTTTTTGTTTTTCTCTTTTCCAGTTAGTGATAATATCTTCCTTACGAAACGGAGGTATTCAGGGGTGACTTCATGACTTATAAATGCATAAGCTGTCTCAAAGCTTCTCAATTTGTGACCACCCCATCTATTGTTTAACTGCTCCCCTCCCAGGTGAGTCCTGACTTCAGATCAGCTGGTAGAGAGAGGGTCTTTTTGTACTATTATGGGCAAATATGCATTATACAAGAAAGATCTATCAAAGAGGTAAATTTTGGACAACAGAAAAAATTTAAGAAGCTCCAAGTACACCCTTAGGAGCAAAATTTGGATTCTAGAATAAACATTACATCGTTACTGGTCTTCCCTTTTTTTAAACATTCTTCAAAGATTTTGGGAGTCATTGAAAGAATAACCTTGTTGTAATGTCTATGAGAAGGGCACTTCATAAACCTGTGCAAAGCAGAAAAACATTGTCCTTGTTCAAATCTCTTGTAACAACTTAAGGATGTATTGATGACCAAAAAAACCTGCCAGCAGATCAAACTCCTCTCCGCTGAGATTTGTGGCTGTCATGGTGGCCTGGACTGTTTCACTGCTGTTCCCTAAACTGTCCATATTGATTTGCTCTGTCTTATATGTAGATGTCAGTCTCTGTGGGACAGAAATTAATTTTTTTTACTATGTTTTTGCTTAGGATGTCCAGTGAAGAAAATCAGTATGTACTATGATTATAGGAAATACAGAAATCCTGTTGCTGTTTTCTGTAGTTCTCTTATATATTGAATGTCTTGCCAAATTGATTCCATCAGAAATGCTCTCAGGATAAGAGATTCATTCAGTCATATTGCATATGATCTTCCACAGTTATCTTGTCTGCATCTACTGTAATTTATTTCAATTAAACAAGGCAGTTTATTACCAACACCCTGAGCAGATTAATTTAATGCTGAGTTTAGCCCTGTTTCAGCTGAAGGAGGGATCCAGAAACCTTCAGAGGACCTTTCCACTCCAAATTATGTAATGTTCTACATTTATCTTTTTGCTTTTAAAATAATTTTTCATTATTGTTACAATAAAATTTAGTTAGTGAGTTGCTTTATTTTCATCTTCTGGGAAAAGATGCTGTGTTGGTAGTTGCATGGGTTGCTTCACTACTTCGGCTCTTTTCTGCTCAAGGGAGTGTCACACTGGCTTAATCTTCTGGTTTCCAGACAAAAGGCTCCCTAATGCCAGATTCTTTCACTGCTGACTCAGACCCTCACTCTTTTTAGAAAAATAAACTGCAGTTTCTGTGGATGAATTTTTCAGCTGTCACATTAAAACTTCAATGCCTTAACTGTTAGGACACTACACCCTTTTTTGACTCCATCCCTCTTCATGCTTTTTGTATACAGAAAGTTAAATTATAGTTAAGTCTCAGCACTGGTCCAGCAATATATGCTTCTCAAAACATGCAGGAAAAAAACCCCTCTCTTGAAAGGATAAATTTGATAGCATGTTTTAGTAAGTGGGATAAGTAAGAAAAGCTAGTATATTATTGGAAGATTTAGAAGAAAGGTAGGAAGCAACAGTGACTGACCTTAAAAAAATCAATTTTTTAACAATCATTTATCGGATAAAATGTCAGAAAAGATTAAAATAAAGAACTTTGATTCTTCTGCATAGGATTTTTTTGACTCTTAAAGTCCAAGCTTATTCTGCCTGTCAGGAGTACAACTAATGAAGGGCTTTCAGAGGACTTTTGCTGTGATCCTTTGGCTTATAAAAGAAGAATGAAAAAGGAATATTCTGCTTGCTCCAGTAGTGATCTTCAGCTATTCCTACAATGCCTTGGCTCAAGCTGCTTTGCAGCTGCTGCACAAATTTGACTTGGCATGACTATTAATGATTTGACCTTCATCCCAAGTTTACTTTGTGCTCGCAAGAGCAGTGGGTAGTGATGAGGAATATGATTTTCTTCCTAGTGGCAATTAGGTTGCTTGGTAGCCATAGTGCTACTTACAAGGGGGAAGTCTTGTCTAACCATCTGTAAACTTTGCTCAGAATATTTACAGCATTTCTGGACTGTCATTCTTGCTCTCTCTGTGATCCTCCTTTTGTTCTCAGCAAGAGATTTAAGTGCTCCAAACTACCACTGGATCAAACAATATCTGTAATTTGTACCAGTAAATAGCAAATCTAACATGCTCCTTGTGAAAATAAAGGATAGTTTCATGCAGGTAAAACAAGTCTGTCTGTACTGCAGGATTTAGAACAGTGAGATATGGAGAGGTGACTGACACACCTTTAAAAGGATGTGCGTATTCTACTGAATCCCTTAGGACCAGCTGCTGAGAAATGAAGAAATGAAAAATAAACCAAAACAGAATAAACAGACTGGTGTTTTAGAATTACTTGCCAATTTCTAATTCTCAAAATAGTAAAAAGATCTCTCAAGTGAGAAAATGTCGCCGTGTGTTTCTGCACACCAGAAGGAAAGACACAGGAAGAGGCAGAGCATCTCAGCTGAGTTACTAGAAAAGATTCTATGGCAGACATTTTGATTGTTTTGTGTAATATAATGTAAAAAAAAAATCATTCCTAGTGTCTATTTCTTAGAGCTGATCAGCTTGCCCTGGTAGCAGCTGGACGAATGCAATCAGTAGCTGCGAAGAACATTTATGTGCGTTGGGCTTTAGTCCAGTTGGACAGCCTCTTTCAACCTGTGTCTTATCTAAGTGTGGCATTCCTGCATGAAGATGTTTTGAGGCTTCAGTTCATTTAAGGTGCAGAACTTAGTGGTTAAATATTTAATTATCTTCTTTGCTTTAAAATGTGTGTATGCACACACACCCACCCCTCAGTATTTATAGCCATATCTATATTGATGTAAGGATACCAGCATCTGTGTATACATACATATATATATATGTGTGTGTATGTAAGAAGGTATTTAGGTGTGTATTTGTACACTTACCATGCAGATACACATGTACAGATAAAGGCTTTAGAGGTTAATGTACTTTGGCAATTTTTTTATTCTATTGTAGAGATCTGTCTTGTTTTGAAAATTCTTCCATTATATTGCTCTGCTTTGAAAATAACAGTATGAGACCACTTTCACATTTCAGAGTTTACAGAAAATGGACTCTGAAATACAAAGTCAGGAGAAGTAGATGGAGTTTTGATCTGCTCTGTGAGAACATAAAGATATTTCAGAGAAAGATAATTTTATTTTCCTGTCCTGATGCCTGTCTTTCAAACAAGAGGGCTTTAATGATTTCTTTTTGCTTTATGCAAGCCTGGTCCATGGTTAAAATTTACATTTCCTCTGCTGTATCTAATATGTACCTCAGTCCTTTGCTGGATTTGGAGCACTGTGTGTGAAGGTGCTCAGGATAACTTTCATTGACCTCCAATATTCTGCCCTAGAGTTTCTTACTCAGCCTTTCTGGAAACTAGTTTCAAATCATTTCCTTATTTTGAAGGTATCTGTGATTATTCTTTAATTTTGAATATCTTTCTCCTGTGTTCAAATTAAACCCTTTAATCTGATCTCCCTTTTATAGAGATTTAGAGATTTACATTTCTATGTTGTCTGAGTGGCACAGTGGAAGAGACGCAACTACTACAGTTTATATAACTGAAAATAATATTCTATGGGCATTGGGGAACATCTAATGCAGATAGTGCAGTACATAACTGCAGAGGAGCCAGTGTAATTATTCTTTTTTTAGAGTAGAAGGAATGGCTTAGTTCAGATGAATTTCATTTCCTTAACCTAGATTTTTCAAGGAGAGGTCACAAATCTGAGAAACAGTGTGACATATGAGAGAAAATGTCTGTATCTCATCTTAGCAACTTTGGAATTATCCAACTTCTACTGTATGAGACAGCAGGTATGTGTGCTGTGATGACTTCCAGTAGGTCCCTGTCAGGCAGAGGGGGAGTTCATTCCCAGTACAGTCCTGTC
Organism: Sialia sialis; assembly: GCA_009812075.1. Classification (NCBI taxonomy): domain Eukaryota; kingdom Metazoa; phylum Chordata; class Aves; order Passeriformes; family Turdidae; genus Sialia; species Sialia sialis. The sequence goes on from VRYO01001463.1 coordinate 56,038,759, forward strand.
CTGGGATTATAGTTGCTGGGATTATAGTCCAAGACATTGGGTTGCCCATCTCCTTAGAAAGGGATTCCTGGATCATGCCTGTTTCCTTTCCTGTTTCCATGCTCCCCCACTGTGCTCTCTCACCACCTTTGCCTCTCCTGATCCTGGTTCCCAGCTCCAGCCATGCCAGCCCTGCAGTTGGCACTGCTTCTCCATGGAGGGGCACGTCTGCCAGCAGCTCCTCCTGAGCCACACAGGCTTGCTTCCATCAGGCTCGAGGTTCTGCAGAGAACGTTCTATTTAGTGCTCCAATGGAAGTGCATGGTGAGAGACAAAATAGAGGAATGCCCTGAGGAGTGAGGTACAGATGCTTGGACAAGGAAGGATGTGGTGGAGGCCACGCTGGGGCTGGAATTTGAACTGTGCCAGATATACTTGGCAGTACCATCTTGGTAGATTTTTCTTTTCATCTTAACAAAAATTTATCTGTATTATTGATTAATGATTTCTAGTAATTTGTTAGTTTGTATGTTTGAGAGAGAATGTGGGCCTCTCCTCACACCAAAAATCCTCATGTACTGAAAGCAAAACATGCCCCCTCTTCCACCCCTCTGAATGAAAAAGCTGACAGATTTGAGCAACATATGTGCAAAGAGGGAAAGGCAACCATTCCACCTTCTGTGGCATACTTTCCTGACAAGTACATTTTTCTGCATTTGCTGTTTCCAAAACTTTTCCTGATATTTTATTGCATGTTTGAATTCAAGGCCAAATGAAATGTAAGAGGAGTCTGCTCAGAAGGTTTTCTAGATCAACTCTGTCCTTAAATAAGCATGTATGTACCACACATCATGGTTGAGATCCAGCTCAGGATATTCTAGACCTTGAAAAGTCTCTCTCCACCTCTTTTGGTACTTCCAAGTATACCAAAAATTCCTTCAGTTTTTCCTTAAATTTGCACGCTTACCTGCCTGTCAACAGTTTTCAGGCATGTTTTCTGCTGAAAGACTGCAAAAGGGTAGTGAGAAAAAAACTAAAGCAACAGTTGAAATCTATCATAAATATAGCTACAATGTCATATCTGTATATCAAACATTGGTGCATGCAGAGTGCATCTGCCTCAACACGTTGGAAAAACTGGTTATGACACCATGGTAGCCAAAATTGTGACTTATGTGCCTATCCTTAGTAATGGAACGTATTTACAATATTCATTTTGAATACAGGACATTAACAAGAATGAATGTTGCTCATACCAAGACGTGGCAATAGAAGAATTTACCCTGTGAGGAAAAAAATTAAAAATTGCAACTTTTAAAACCAATCTCCTGAAAAATTTCATAGGATGAAAAGAAATGGTTTCATTTTTTTTCTTTTTCACTGCTAAACACATTATAGTTTTTTTTTTCCCCAGAGAAATTAAAGCTTGCATTTTCAAACAAGTTAGGTATCATAGCAACTTGATCTGAACTTGTTGTTTCTTGTTAATGATTTGGTGAATTCCAGTATATGAGCTCTGTAGAGTTGCTCTAATGAACATCTATTTTTCTACAGAATGGGAGAGAATTTATTTAAATTAATTGGGAAATTTTTGCTTGCTGCTATTAAATAAAATTTACTTTCATGAATAGAGACTTAGTTGTCTGCAGTGAGTAAACAATGTAAATATCTTTCTGTATTACATAATGTTTCCCCCTCTTAAAAAGAAAAAAAATTTGAAAATGGAAAATACCAAGAAAATAGGACTGTTTTTTTTCTCATAAACATAAACTTCTAGATATTTTAGGATGTAATTAGACTATACAGATCACTTGACCCCTGATATTTTTCAGTGACAGTTTTCCTTGGATTCAGAATGTGAAAGATCTAATTTTAATGAGTTTGTATTTGTAAAATTCTGCACACACACAAAAAAATCTCCAACTGTCACAACAGCCAGTAATTGGCAGAGAAATGCTTTGATAAAAATGGGAAGACATCCCTGCTGGTTCAAGACAGGTGGACATCAACTTGAATCCAATTTACATCTTAAAATGCGCAATAGAAAAGATTTGCATTACACTGCCTAGATGAAAGGGAACTCTTAGTCTGAGAGCCTCATTTGCTTTCCCCTCTTACTTTTCTTTTCTTGCCCAAACGCTCAAACTCTCTGTAGAGAAATTTTAATGAAGATAGCTTGTTCAGCTCCTGTTTGAGGCAGCTATTTACTCGAGTAAGGCTCAAATCTGAACCCATGCTGGGCTGAAAAAGAAAGCCCAAACTGATAATTGGGCAAACCTGAAATTGGATAACCTGCTTTAACCTCTGCTTGAATCAAACGAGCCCATCTTCTGTACTGAGTTATTTTTATTTGGTGGCCTGGTCAAGGGCCCTTGCAACATTTAACTGGGATCTAGCAATAGATCTTGCTGGAATGTACCTGCTCTGACAGGCACAAGAAATGGCTCCTGATGGACAACTTTGACCTATCTGAGTGATCCTAGCTGCATATTTAGGTGTATGATCCATATTTAAATTGTTACTTCAGATGCAAATTTTACTTCATCCTCAAGTTTTCAGAGTAAGAGTTCAACACTGAATTAAGTAAGGGAAAAGTAAGTTTATCCTTTTCCAAAATGGATGCTGAAGAAGGGTAGGTACGGAGTAGGTGGGAGTCTGAATTTTTGTTCCCATGCAGTTCTTCTCCATTTGTTTGTCTCAGGACTGATGGAAAATGAAAGCTTGATTACAGAAGCTTATATTTTGTATGTATATCTTCATGTGCAAATGCCAATCTTGCAATCAGCAGTGTGGAGTCTGTAGACTACTCCAAATTTATATGTGCACCTCACACTGACATTTCACCATTTGTTAAATATTTGATTCTGAGCTGGCATTCCTTTTTTTAAGAGAACCTTTCTATTTCAGATAAGACTCTCTGACTCCTTGAAAAGACAGAGCAATATGTCACCAACGTAAATATGATGAAGGAGCCTGGTGAACTCTCCTTCTTCCATGAAGCATGCAATTTTCTATTTTGTGGAATTCCTTTAAAGCATGTCTAGTAATATGTATTACTGCATGTTTTATGTGTTTCTAATTTTGGGTAACTTTTATCTAACTTCAACATGCTTGTGAAATGGAGAATTGAAATAAATGGAGCTCCTGAGTGCTTTGGAGTGCAATACTCAGCCACTGAGGTATCTAAGTGACATTGGCTCTGTTGGACATGGGGGAAGCTTCTGGGAATTCTCACAGGAGACACCTCTCATAGCCCCTCCTAGACCAAAATTTTGCCATGCAAACCCAATACACTGATCGTGTACTTGAGGAGTTCAGTTGCACTTCCCATATATTCTTTCACTGTGTTTGCATAATTATTTGGGTGAACACAAGTGGGGAAACATTAGAGAGTATGAAAAGCAAAATTACATTGTGTTGTTAATGCTTTATTTTTTGTTTTGTCATTAAAATTTACCTTTGAGTGTTAGACTAACAGGCTGTGCCTTTCAGTATTGGCTAGAAGTGTAGACCACTAAGAAAAGAAACAAACTGCAAACAGTTTCTGGTACCTTTGTTGTGCCTCTGCATGGTAATATGTCTATGTCTGCAGGACTTCCTGCTCTGGAATATAGTCTCTGGTTTCTTTTGGAGTCTCAATTGAAAAAAAGGAGGAGAAGAAAAAGCTTACTGCTGTAATTTCTGATGTTATAAGGTTACAGGCTACAACCTTGGGAGATTTTACACTAAATTTGATTTTTATTGTTTCGCAAAATGGGACCTGTTTTCTGACAGTCAATAAAACCGCAGGTGATACTGCTCTTATAATAGATGTGAATGGACTATTACTGTTTGCTATAGCAGTTTAACTGCAGGGCAAGCTTATAAGGGTATTTTTTTAGAAAAAACACACAATCTTTTTTTAGCCATAGGACTATTTCTTTATTTTCATCAAGTTCCCTGGTAATATTGGTGTATACCCACCTGATCACACCTGAAATAAGCAGAAAGTTCTCTGCTTCTGAAGTTCAAAAGAAATTGAAAATTGAAAATCAGTATTGGTGGGCTAAAATGAAAGTGATTTTAGCGCAGCATATAAATAGGTAGCCCCAAGATTTAAAATCATTTATTGTGACAAATATTTTGTGAGTATTATACAGCAGTGGCAATGTAGAAATCAACTTCGTCTCTTGGCGCTTTCTTTTAAGTCATATTTTCTAGTTCTGAAAATATGAAATACTGGTATGTGGTATTTATATTTTCAGTCACACCACTGCTGAGGTTGGAAAGGAGTTTTGGGCGTGGTATAAAACAAATGTTCCTGCTAAAACTAGGATTTCCTAGAGCTAATTGCTAGGGGCTATGTCTAGTTGTATTTTGAATATCTCCAAGCATGGAGACTCCACTTCTCTGACCAACCTGTATTCCAAAACAGGCATGGTGAAAAAGATTTTTCTTACATTTAAATGGAATTGTCTCTCTGAATTGGTATCCGTTGCCATTTTTCCTGTCACTTAGCATCAGCAGAGTGACAGAAGCCACAAGAGTCTGACTACTTCTTCCCTTCCATCATGAGTGTATATATATGTGGATAAGAATAATGGAGACAATCATTTTACTGAGATCTCTCTAGTATTGTCATGCTTCTTCTGTACTGAGGAGCTCAATATTTGATCCAACATTCCTGATGTGGGCTCATCAGTGCCTTTCCTGATCTGTGGGAAAGGCTTTTCCTAACAATGTCATTTCTTGCCTGCTTTGCTGAGAGGAGGCATTGTCCCCTCATGGTCAGCCTGTGGCCAGGAAGGACCCAGTAGTAGTTCTCTGCAAAGCTTCTTTGCAGCTGGTCAACTCCCAGCTATCCTGTGCATGAGGCTATTCCTACATAAGTGCAGGATTTGGTGTTTGTTGGATGTCGTGAGTTTCCTGTCATCCCATTTTGCCACCTTGTTGAGATCCCTCTGAATGGCAAGAGGACTCTGGTGCATCAGCCAATTCACTTGGTTTAATATCATCCAAGCCATTAATGAAGCAGTTACACAGGATTGCCCAGCAGCAATCCTTGGAGCATGCAACTAGTAGGATGTCCCCAGCTGGATTTTGTGTTTTTGATCCCAACCCATAGAGCTCAAAAGCTCAGTTTTTCAATCTCTCTCACTGCCCACTATCTAATCTCTACCTCTTGTCAGACTTCCTAGACCTAATGTGTGGTTATTACTGAGGCTACATTCCTTCCCACTGTTTAGGTCATGAATTGAACAGGACTGGAGCCAGTATCAACACCTGGGATACACTGGTAATTATTTCCCTCTAACTAGAGTTGGTGTTACAGGTCACCAACCATCCCCTCTCTGGGCCTGTCCATTGAGCTGGTTTTCCCTATGCTGCTGTCTGTCTGTCTGGTGAATAACTCATCAGTTTATCTCTTATGGGTGACGCTGTCAAAAACCTTTCTGAAGTCAAAATACTTGAGAGTACAGGATATTGATATCATCTGGTCTCTCCTCATTTGCTAAGCCAGTCATTTCACTGTACTAGGTGATCAGTAGATTGGGCAAGCAACACTTTCCAATGATGCTACCATAACAACTACGGTAATTTCATGCGTATAAGGCACACCGGACTATAACGCACACTTTTTTTTGCAGAGAGGATCCTCGTGCAACAAAGTAGCAAATTAGTAATGGAATCGCATGATCATGGGGTTTACTGCCAGGTGCTCAATTTGCAAACAGTTTTCACAGATCGGCGTTGCCTTTAAACGTAGCCCCAGGCACCCTCCCCGTGCCGCGGACCCCGGCACTCCCGCCACCAGCCCCTGGCACTGCCCGGCCCTTCGCCCCACCAGCCCCTGGCCCCGCTGGCCCCTGTGCAGGCTTGCCCCGGAGCTTGTGGCTCGCACTTCCAGGTTGGCAAATTTCTGAACTTTGCCCACACATAAGGCGCACCGGTGTATAAGGCACACTTCTGGGTTCCGATCACAATTTCAGTCAAAAGAGTGCGCCTTATATGCCTGAAATCACTGTACTCTTGATGAGCTTCTTGTTCACATGGCTTACAGAATTACTTGCTCAGGGTACTCGTCTATTTTACTGTCCTTCAAGATAGGAGTAATATTTTCTTTCTTCCTGTCCTCAGACATCTTTCTCAGTCACAACGATTGTTCAAAGACGACCAAGTGGTTTTGCAATGACAACTTTTCCATGTCCTCTGTCAGTATTGTGTGATATTCAAGCAATATGAAACTAAAGTATATCCTCTGAAGTCTTGGAAAATTTTCTGGTATCTAATTCTATAGAACAATGTGAGTTTGTTAGTATACTGGTGACAAAATAATTCTTTTTTAGTTTAAGAGAGTTAAAGTTCAGAGGTACTAAATGGTCAGCATATTTATGAAGCTCTGTATCAACACAAATGCTCTGCCAGGTTTAAGGATAAAGAAACTAGCTATTAAAATTTACTTAATGGTGTTGATATTTCAAGTATTTTAGTAATTTTAATTAATGTCTTCCTATATGTCTTGTTACATTTTATTTTGAATTCTGATCATTAATATCTTTCTTATAGATGTCTTTTTTTTTTTTTTAACTCTCCAAGTATTGATTTATACTTATTTTTGAAATACAGGTTTATAAAATGGAATGGTGACTGGTAGAATGGGAATCATTAGAGAGGAGAAATGAAGAAAAAACAAGAAAGGATGGAAGACATAAAGTGTGTGAAAGAATCAGATTTTGGAGTTTGAGATCAAAAAGCTCTGTAAAGAATGTAAATGCCATTAAATGTCAGCTGGCATTGACTGATATTTGTGAATCTCAAATGATGAGCTTATCATCACACAAGTTTAACTCCTCTCTTGTGGCTTGGTCTTCACCTGCAGCTTTCTGAAGTTTTTCTTCTTTTATCCTTCCTTTAGTTTTTCTTTTTTTTTTGGTAGACTTTTTGGGATACTATGATATCTTAACTCTGGATCTGAAATTGCAACTAAAGCACTCCTCTGCCTGCAAGCTGCCATGGTTTGTATCCCCTGTAGCACATTTTGCCCTCTCTGATAATTATAGACGAATGGCAACTCTGTAGTCCTTCTACTCTTGATGTCTAATTTCTTTATCAAACTCAGTAACTTCTTGTGGTGTTGATCTGGCTGTCACCTCTTGAAAATTCTCTTTATTCTTTTTCTGCTGCTATGTATTTGCCGTGTTTTAATAGAACAGGCCCTCTGGCTGGGGAAAAGTTGCCAGTTAAACTTGTGAGAGTGATCCACAGTTTTATTATTATTTCTTTCAGAAGTTTTTCAGTGTCTTTGATGTTACCCATGCATTTGCATTAAAAGCTGTGAGTGATTTATTTTAATAAAATCCAATTATCCTCTTTAGTTCCTCGTGAAAAATTAAAGGCTATTTCCAGTTTAATTGTGAATATAAGCAAATGGAAGGAAACACACCAGTTCCTCTTGGAAATGTGGCATTAATAGTTCCAGCAGCAGCAACGAGGGTTAACAAATGAGTAATGCTGTGCAGACTAAATTTCAGTGACTTTTGCAGAACAATTTGAATACAAGGAGGAAAACCAGCTGCCTTCAAGCGACTATGCTAGGATAATGCTAGAATATCCTGTCTCACAGAGCTCAGTATCCTCACATGGTTCTTGAGCTGTGTACACATGTGCAGAAATTACATTTCCAGGAGCTGGCTTCTTCTGCTTTCTAGGGTGATTTTTTGAGCTTGATCTCTTACAACTTAGGTTTTTCTGTAGTTTCACAAGGGAAAGAAAAAAAAAAAAGAAGGGAGCTTCAGTCTCCTGAACTGTTAAATCATCATGGTGTCAGCTGTGTATTTTCAAAGTAAGCTTCATCTCTTCCAGCAAATCCTTGATTTTCCTATACTTCTAACAGCAGGAGGCTATGCTTCCACAAAATATCAGCTTTTCTTTATCTGAAATATAGGACTGGCTTCTTGGTATTGCTGAGCTTTCTGAGTGGTACAAAGAGAAAGGAAAGGGTCAGTATCCCTCTGGTATCTTAAATTTGGGCTGGTGTGGACTTAAACTACATTATAAAATTAATTGCGCCAGCCAATCACACATCCAGGCTGTGTTATCTATGAATTACGCTGAACTAGTTGGGTTTATTGCCAAAAAGAGGCTGGTTATAAGCAACAATGAGATCGCACCAGTTTTGTTAAGACACTTTGAAGCTGAGTTCATTGAGTCATTGTCACATTGCCCACCTGAGACCCATTTGTGTTCCCATTTGAGTGCAGCAGCTGTAAGCTGAGGAGCCCATCAGGCCTGAAGTACAAATATATGTGTAACATCAATCTATTGTCTTAGTGGCATAAATGGCAATCCTGCCCTCTCTTCACCCACACTGTTTAGCTTTTGTAAAAAAATCTTGTAGTGAGCCTCAGCATTTTTCCACTATCTCCTTTCTCCTTATACCAACACAAGACGTGTTAAATAATTTGTGCAATAAGAATCTATTCTTATTTCAAAATATCAACAAAGCCTTTAAATGAGAAAAGATGATGATTATCACTCAGGAAGTATACTAATGATGCACTCAGAAATGGCCTTGAGCATCACAGAAAATAAGAGGTGCAAGAAAAGAGACCTTTGTTAAAAATTTACAGGGAACCTTACCCACAAGACCAATTTTGATTGAATGATTTCTAAGCTCTTAAAATGACCAATTATAAAAGAAAAAGCTCCAAATACAATGCAGTAGACAGCATCAGACCCCAGAAAATATTGAATTTCATATCTGAGTAAGATGATGAACTTTATCAGATTCATAATGGGATTGGTCCACATTGTTGTCAGTCCATCACATTATTGCATGTAGAATCATGCCAAGGTTAAGTTGGAAGGGATCTTTAAAGATCATCTAGTCCAACCCCCCTGTGATAAGCAGGGACATCTTCAACTAGATTAGATTACAGCTCTGTGCAACATGACCTTAAACCTGACCTCATCTGTCTCATTGCCTAATTAAAAGCTGAGGTTACTGTTCAGCATCTACCCTGTATTGCTTCAGCTAAATTAACTTTTCTACTTTACCAGTTTCTCTCTTAATCAAACTATTGGTACTTCCTGTATTCACCAAGTTCTGATTGTCTTCATACCAATATGTCTACAGAAAATTTTTGAGTGTTAAATATGGATGGAGATATGTAAAATGTCATTTAAGTTTCCTCCTTTCTTCCATTCTAATTACAAAAACTTTTTACAAAGTTGACCTGAGAAAGATAAAGCTTAATATCAGTTTAGTGAAAGGATCCTGTAGAAAAGATTCCATGAAATATTAAACATTTCATAAAGTCTTTATTAGTCCTTATTGAACAGTGTCAAGAAATTGATCAGTAATTTGACTGGTGATACTTGAAAATCCTGCTTGTTTTTGTATGTGGTGAAGATAACTCAATGTGTGTCAGAAACAGTCAGCTCTGCTGTAATCTGTATTAATCTCCTCAAACAGTAGGCCTTTCCAGGGTCAGCTAAACTTAAAAATGGAAATAAATGTCAGTGAAGAAATATTGGCAGAAAATGAATTTTTGGAATTCTACATAGGTTTATCATTTTCTTTTTCCTTACCTGAATTTTTTTTTTTTGCAACTATTATTGGAAAATAGCATGCTTGCAAATCTTACACTCTTAACCATAGCACAGAAAATGAGCAGAAATGCTGTAGGGGAGCAACTGAGTTTTGGATGCTGCTGTGAGCCTTGACACTCACATTAGTGCTCCCACAATCTGCTTGGGAAAGACAGCTCTGAACCCAGAGGGATTTCCAACTTCTGCAGCCTTGGCTGAAGTAGAATATGGCAGTAGAGGTTTAAAAATAACTGTTAATAGAAAATAAAATATTTAGTTATTGGCAGGTGGGCTTAAGCAGAACTTTTCACAAATGTACAACGTTTATGGTATAGTTCTAAAGTCTGGCTATGATATAGCTTTATATTTGTTGTGCTAAAGTATTTATTTATCATTTATATTGGTAATGATTGTTTTAAAGGTACAGAACCCAAGTGTATTTTGGAAATGTTTAGATAAAACTTTCTTAACTTCTATGTACAAGTGTAATTTAAACTGCAAAATTAAGGAGCAGGAGTTTGGACATAAGCGTAAGCATATAATAATGAATATAATCCCAAACCCAAGCTATTTCCAAACCTCCACACTTATATGAGAGAAAACATTCATATTAATAAGAACAATAAAATGACAATGCATTAATATATTAAGGTTATGCTCTTGAAAAGTAGACAGTCACTTTGGAGTCCTGCTTTAGTAGTGCCTAAGAGGTGGTGCCAGCTTCAGACCATCCACAGACGGGATCAGGTGGAAGTGATAAGCAATGTCCCTTCCATCAGTTTTGTAGGACAGATTGTGTGTTTCTGGATTTCAGGTGTACTCTTTTTATGGTGTCATCTCTTTTTGTACAACAGGGGGCTGAGATCTCAGAAAGCTTTTTGCGTTGTAGGTCCTTTATGTTGTGCAGTGAAGGTGACCTATTTTCCCAGCACTTTAAACTGCATTTTCTTCTCTCACTTCATTGTGAATGCTTCTCACTGTACACCAATAATGATTTCAGTTCTCTGTGAGAGGCTTAAAACTTCAGACTCAGTGCTAAGTGTGAGTATTTTTATTTGCCTCATCACAGTTTTTTCTCACAGAGGCAAGTTGCTACAATTTCTGAGAAGAGAAGGAATCCATGAAAAGTATCTGATATCTTTTCAGTGAAGTAAAAATACCATCATATAAAATGAATGATCAAAATTAGGAAATGCATGGATCATGGAGAAAAGTTGTGATTAAAAAAATTAATGAATAAACGTTTGGAAGAAATAGCTTATTCACATGGATGCTGTTTCATATATTGAGGCCAAATAAGCACCAAGTACCATAGTGAATATTTGTCTTGAATACATCCTCAGTCTGTTGAAAATGATAAACCCAGAGTTCAGAATTAGTAGAATAGTGAAGGAATGGCAAGAAATAACAAGTGGGATTATGCTCAATGAACACTAAAATTTGCTTCCTGTCATCAGCTGGATGAAACTAGCTCAGCCAGGGGTGTCAGAGTCATTGCTTTGATTGCAGACGAAGAGCTGACATTTGACTTCAGTGGTTAAAATACGGTCAGTACAGCAGCCCTGTGCTCTGAAGTTTCAGATGAAATGTATTATGGCAAATGCCATAAATTGCAGTGCTTAAAATGACTTTAAGCACCATTTCCTGTGTGCTATTATATGCTGCTCTGAGTGTGACAGGCAGCGATCACCTTTGCACGCATCTGTGATTGATTTCTTTGTAACCCTGCTCTGTGCAACTGTGCTCACTTTTTTTTCTACTTCCTGAAGGTTGTTCAGATGGATGTCTGAATCATCAGTGTGAATGTTCGAATCGGCAGCAAATGAGATGTAATTTAAATAGCAGTGGTGGTATGGAACACTACGCATTGTAAGAAGTCACAGTCGTTAGCAACTTGAGCATCACACCTAAAATACCTAAGCAAGCTGTGAAGGAAAAAGGGTGTTATATTATTTTCTCACCAGGTTGCTTCTGAAGATGCTGAAAGGAGCTGCTCTTCTAACAGGAAGGAAGAATATTTATTTTCTGGAAAAAGAGAGTACATAGTGAAAGCATTTAATCACTGCATTGACTTGAAATTAATTTGAAGATAAAATGACATTTAAATCAAACTACTACCTGATCCAACATCTAAACTAAGATATTTCCCCTAACTGGAGTGATAAAAGCATTTTTCAACCATTATCATGAGAAAAGGTTTATCAAAACAGTTGTTAGAACAAAGAGGTCTGTCTTACGAATGTGTACTCTGGCTGTAGAAAAGTGTGCTGCCATGTGCCAAAAGTACGAGGACTTTACTACCAGCAGTAGAATTTCTGCAACTTCTGATTGACGCATCATTAAAATCTAACAGCAAATAGTCCTGTAAGTTATGTAGAGACAATTTGGCATCAAATGATGCAGTCTATTACATTTTTTATTTTTCCTTACACATTTTGATTAATTTTTAATAATATAATATAGCACCCATCTGGATCTCCTATTTGGAAACCCACAGAACTAAACTATACATATGAGGACTTTGGAAGTCATGTTGAGTTCAGAATTTGCACAACAATGTTTGAGGAAAATGCAATTTCCACATCTGTGGAAGAAGGAAGCAGAAAGCAAATGGCACTATTTGCTGTATTTGTGTTTGGAAAGTCAGAGATGATCTCTGGGAGTTTTTCCAGTGCATCTATACTGACAACAAGTACCAACTGCAATAGGCCAGAAATAAAATTCTTTTATGCAATTAGCCTGGTAAGAAACAGTTGGAAAAAGAGCATTTTAAAACAAAATAGCTAACTGCCTTGAGATGAGTGGTTTTGAATTGACCGTAATGATTTTTTTTTCTTTTATACCATAATTCTCTTTTATCTGTTGTCTTTTATATTTTTCTTCTTTTTTTTTTCTTCTTTCCTTTTTCTAGCAGACAAACAATCCCTTTGAACAGAGCTTTCTGAAGTGTCACTCCAGGTATGAATGGATGAAGAAGAAAATCCTTGAGCTTTGACTGCATGGTAACAGGTACACCAAACTCCATGCAAAAGTGCAATCCTGCCGGGATCATCACTGGAATTTAGGTATAGCTAATTAGAAAGTCACAATCTGCTATGTTTATTTTACATTATCTCTCCTGTTTGCATATGCTCTAGATGTCTAAAGACACCATACTCTTGACACGCCCATGACAAAGTGATAACAGATTTGGTTTATTGAAGGGAAGCCTCCCAAGCCTGAAGGTGTACCATCTGTGCCTTCCCTTCCATACACTGTGCATTCTCAGGCTACATTTGTTTTGTTACTTTTCAACTCTATTAAGCTTAGAAAATTTATCATTTTGGCTAGATTTCTATTAGATTTTGGGAATAATGAGAAAAAACAGGAGCAGCAGATGACACATTTTACTTCTGACTGCTTATTGTAATGGCAGAGGTTTCTGTGAAAATCTGACTACTCCAAACATGCTCTCAGTGCTCAAAAGTATTAAAACAATAATTTTCTCTTATTTCTGGGGTATCCTGGGCCATTCTATTAGTGTTTCTGTGTTTAGAGAGTTTTTATTTTACTAATACCAGAAATGTTTGGTTTTGCTAACATTCTAACACAGAGCATAAAATTGTATATTTCAGCCCACACAAATAGCACATACATTAAACAACGTATTTATTGTAGAAAATTCCAGTAAACAGATGTGAAAAAATCCCACCAACAAACCTCTCCATTCTTATGTATCATAACTCTTTAATGTGATGGGTGAAATATGGCTTAAGTCCTTGGAAAGGACAGTATTTAGAACAGGAACAGGATTGCACCTCCTGCACTAGACCTGTGGAAATGCACTATATGCCTGTGCTACTGTGCTGATAGAGAATATAATCAGATAATTTCTCTTCAAATATGCTGAATTCACCTCCCTTAAAATATTGCTAGGTTATTGCTCTCTTTTTCCACGTGACTTTTCAGAACTGAGATTGAGTTTTTGTTCAGACATGAGAGCTAGTCTGTGCAAAGCAGCCCATTCTGTAGGAGTTAAGCTGTAGTGGGAACAAAAAATTATTTAGTCAGAGCAAGATTTTGAAGCACATACTATATTGAAAATAAATGCACTTTAAGGTGTATAACAAAGCATTAAACCTTCCTGTTCTTTGTTTAATTTGTCCCCAAAAAGTAATTGTCCGTCAGATTTAGGACTTGTTTGGCATCAGGTTGGGAAAAAATTTCCAAAGTGTTCTTTGACTCTGATTTGCTGTAATATAAAGCAGAAATAAAAATAATTATCTTATCACTGTCATAAGTTTGAATACAAATTGGGCCCAAGCCAGACCACACAAGAACTTGTTTGGTTTCACTGACTTGCAGCACAAGATGTGAGTTTCGATGGGGGAGTGAAGGCAAGAAGAGACTGCAACTCCATAAACTGTCTTAACAAGAATCTTTTGAGATCTTCTATGCTATCTCAGAGCCCAGTCACTTATATACATTTTCAGTAAGAAAGTTGCAATTAAAATAAACATTTTATTTTCTGTCAGTCTATTGACTAGCAATGACAAGCAGACTGAAATATCCTTCTGGAGTGGTCTCCTTCCTTTATTGGAGAATATATCACTACTGTGAATACCAGTTCTGAAAAAGTGAATGAAAAGGAAGGGGTTTTTTAATGTGCTGTGAACATATTTGTAGAATATACATAGTACAGACAGCATTTCTAGTGGTTAGAGGAATACAGAGATACCTTTGATATTTTTTCCTGCTCTCAACCACTTTCTAGTGGCTATGGGTTTTGTATTTGACTTCTTGATGACCTCCTGGACTGCCTTCAATTTCTCTTTGAGAATACTCAGTACTTAAGCAAACCAACATCAGCAAACCAACATCCATAATTGGCCAGTCTGTATAGCTGATGAAATCTCTCTGGAGAGATAAACTAGTATTTTCTATTTCCTCTGACATTTTCAAGACTTTACAAGGGAAGTGGACATTTATGCCTCATTACCAGCTGTGGCAATCAACATCATTGCTTATAAAATAAAACTTTGTAATTTTAGTTATAAGCTAAATCATCTAAAAGATTGGTATCTTTGTCATGCTCTGTTATATTTATGATTTTTGGTCATTTGGTGAATAAACTCACCAGATGCAGATGCAGAAGTCTCCAGAAAAAACTGCAACAGGAGCATTCTGTTCAAGCATCTTCCTAGAGAAAGCGATAGCATAGGGGAAAATCACACAATAAAGGTTACAAATACTTCCTCATAATAAATTTAATAGGACTGGACTTGTATTTGCACTCAGCTTAATTATCACGATTTTTTAAAGATGCCAGGAGATGTATAAATGAACAAGAATTATAAGTCACATTTAGAGATCTAGACTTCTTGGTACTGCCTTTAAATAAACCTAAAAATATGTTTTAGAAAGTAACGCATATAAAGAAATTTCAAGTTGCTTCTTCAGTTTTGGGAATTATGATACACTGGGCTTCACAAGTTTGTTAATTCATGCAGTATATTACTTTTACCATTAAAAATATATGTTACACTAAAAAAAGGGTTGTAAAATATTTGTAGAATCAGATATGTATACGATAAAAAGATAAATGAATTATCCAGATTGATTGTTTGGAAGCATTTTCTCTTACAGTTTAGCAACTATAACTAGAATATTTCCTCTTTGTCCCCTAACAGCAGAGTAAATATCAAGTTTCATAACCTTGTCCTTTTTGTAAGCCTTCAGATATACTATTGCTCTAAATTATGCAAAGACTGATATAACATGACACTATGTAAAATTTGTAGGTTTTTGAAGATACTGCCCTGGTTTATATGTGTAATAAATGTTACAACAAATTGAGGAATGATGGAGAAATGTACTTTTTCAAACAGACGTTTTATCTGTTCTATAAAACTTTAGTATTGAAAACAACTAGGAATTGTGTCTGACTTTGGTGCTGGTATTCCACTCCACACAACCTCTAGGAAGATTGCATGATGCTCTGCACGAAGCAGCAGTCTTCAGATCAATGCGGTTTGATAAGTTCTGGTCATCTCTGTGGGTATAGCAATGGAAAAATCTCACAAGGTTCTCCTGACTTACATGCAGAAACTGCTTGTTTTAGTGGAGAGGAGCCTGATGGGGGTGCCTGAATTCTGCTGGCACTAGTGGGATTCACTATTGCCATAAGGCAGCAAATTCTGTCTATGGTAACTGAAAGCAGGACCACGCATAGCTGGGATGCCCTACATAGCTCTTCTTCCTTTTTCTGTACTGCTTTGTGCTAGAAATTAAGGGCAAAGAGTGTGTGGCAAAAGCAGAGCTAAAAGGGGAAACAGAGAGTGTGGACCAGCAAAACATGCAGAAAAGGGACTCTGGAGCTTTCTCAGGGAGTTTGATCAGGTGTTTTGTTTTGCTTTGTTTCGCTTCTTTTGGTGTTTGTTTGGCTGATATTTTTCTTTAAAATCCTGAGCACCCAATGAAGGATGGATTAAGGTGGTATTCTTTGTTTTTTTTTTTGGTTTTTTTTTTTTTGGCAGAGAGCTCTGACTCCCTCTGAAAACCCGAGCATGTTTTCCATTTGTTTGCTGTTTTGCTCATGTCTGCATCAAGGCAGATAGACAGTGCGGTTATGGGAACTGGACCCCTTCAGAGTTCATCGTCCGTGCCACCGAACAAGTTAGATCTAAATACAGCTGGACCAGAAAT
The DNA here is from genome assembly GCA_009812075.1 of Sialia sialis. Taxonomy (NCBI): domain Eukaryota; kingdom Metazoa; phylum Chordata; class Aves; order Passeriformes; family Turdidae; genus Sialia; species Sialia sialis. The sequence goes on from VRYO01001463.1 coordinate 56,054,992, forward strand.
AAGCTGCTCTCACCAGAGTAAAAGGAAGAGGCTGGGTAGCATGAGGATATTGGGATACTGAAAACTGGAGTGGTCTTGTCGTTTGTGCTTGGTCTCGTTTAAAGAAGTCCCTAACTGAGGCTGATTTCAAGAGGTGCCTGCACAGATGAGGATGTGACATGTCCTGAGTACACACTCTTCTTCCCTGCCAGGGGGTCTGCAGGTGCCCTGTAAGTAGATTCTTACCAGGATTTGACTTAAATGGATGTATTAGCTTGAAATAAACATCTCTTTTGTGTATTTGTGCATTTTAAAGTCATGAGACTGTCTCATTAATTCAAGAAACTATGCAGAGCTGTGACTGAATCTGCTTTCTCTGTTGCACAGCAAATTAAGGCCAAAAAAGAGCCTCTGAGGAGCCGCATAACCCAAGCAATTCCCTGAGCTGCTGCGTGGCTGCAGACTCCAGTCAACTTGCCCTTGCCTTGCCTGTTCCTCCCTGAAAGTAGTCTTGCCCTGCTGATGCAGACCAGAGCATGAAGATTTTTAATTTTTTTTTCTTGTATAGTAGCATGTCACATATATTATTTCTTAATAAAAATCCTTGTCTTATTATAAGGAACAAGGGTTCAGAAAAGGTTTCTGTCATTTACTGTGGCTGTGAATCAGTTTTACCAAAACGAATCATTAGTAGGACGTAACAAAGCAATACCTTGGCAGGGTTCAGATAACCTGCCAGTTCGTGTTCTGTACTAATATTTCACTAAATAAAAAATTAGTTTTAATGGCTTTGGAGCTTTACTCTTGTATTAATATTTCTCTAAGGCTGGGAAAAGCAGAGTTTTGAGAATTGCCGACTCGCGTGGCTCATCGCCGTCAGCACCGCGGTTCCCGTGCCTGCAGTTCCGGGCACGGCCACAGGAGGGCGCTGCGCACTGTCAGTAACTCCTGCCCGCCCCGGGAGCGCGCGGCTCGCTCCGGGGCGATTCCAAATTATTCCAGGCTGGCACCATCAGCTCTATCTACATTTCTGCATTACACATGGCAATAAATATTGGATTCGAGTAGGAGAAAGAGTGAAAAAGCCCATCCAAAGAGTAATAAGAAAAATACCTTCTATCTAGCAAATACAGATATTAACAAAATTAAAAATCATTAAGCAGCATGCTCAATTGCAAGTATGTCTTAAAGCATGTCATTTTTATTCATAAGATAGTCTAACACACTCCATGAACTTGCAGCAGTACGTTTCTGTAGTGCTGATGAGAATCTAAAAGCTGTGATTTTCTGCCTGCATGTTCCACTGTTTTCCTCAATCTCCCCAAAATTCAAACATCCTAATTGGCTTTAAAAATGAAATCTCCTGGAAATTCCTGTGGACCAGCTAAAGTGCTTTCTAGTCTTACCTGGTAGAGGTGGGAATATGTTCTTTTTCACTCACACAGATTTTCTTGCCTGTTGCCAAGAAAAATGTGAGTTCAGAGGGCTCAGCAGCAGACAGATTGCCTGGGGAGTGTAAAAGCTCCACTTTTGCTAGGAGGGGTTCACAGACAGCACGGATCAGGAATGAAATATTACCAGGTAAACTAATTCACAATTTATCAACTTCAGCCCTCGGGACACCCTCTGAAACCATCCTTACATGTTTTGTAGAATAAGTCCTCCAAATGTGCACTGAGGAGGAAGAGCTGCAGTTCAATGTAACTGAAGGGTGTACCCAGTGTCATCCTGCAGCTGCAAGCTTTTAGTTAGGCAGGTTGCCTTTCTGGGACTTGTATAGCTTCAAATTAAGTAAATAATTTAAAATAGGTACATTATCTCACTGGTCATTGCAGTTCTTAAAATGTAACACTTCATAGTATGGTTAATAAAGGGCTATAGATAAATAAAGGATGCATCCTCCATCATTAGTAGGATGCTACAATAATGATAATTAAACAAAACAAGTAAAAAATGTATGAAATTTTAAATGCAGAACATTTCTAGAAGTTAAATCACTGAATACTAGGCAATATTCATTTATTTATTCTTTAGCAAGTACAGCTTTATTTTGCCCTTGAAAGTCATGAAGTAGCATCCCTAATATCCACAGATGTCTATTTATTATTAATAGCCTGAAAAAAGAAATCCTGAATGACGAAAAATATTTTAAAACTATTTATAAATTGTATTATTCTAATTTATGGAGTTGTTGTTTGTCTTCATATGGCATTTTTTCCACTGTGACTCAAAATCCAGGTAATGTTTTCCTCCTTTATTAATTTTCTTCTTGTCTTTCTTCTCATGCATACAGTCAAGGATATTTGGGTCTATAGGTAAGGGCTCTATAAAAGACCTTGGATTTGTTGTGCTGGTTTGGATATCTTGTGAAACACAGTCCATCTTAACAGATTCCACAGAAAGAATTACAGGAGTGTCTAAGGTGGGAAGAGAGTGTTCTGGTCCAACCCACCCTGGTCAAGCTGTGTTGCATAAAGCTGGTTGTGCAAGGCCATGTCCAGATGGCTTTTGAATATCTCCAGGGTGGGAGGAGTCTCCATCACCCCTCTGGGCAATGTGATCCAGTGCTCTGTCACCCTCGAAGTGAAAAAGGGTTCTCTGGTGCTCAAAGGGACCTCGGGTGTTTCAGTCCTGCCCCTGAGAAGAGCCTGTCTCTGTCCTCTTTGCACCCTCGTTTCAGGTATTTGTACACATTGATCAGATCCTCCTGATCCTCCTCTTCTTCAGTCTGAACAGCTCCAGCTCCTTCAGCTTTCCATCACAGGAGAGGTGACTTAGCACAGATGCTTCCAGGAATACCACTATGCCAATGTCTCTGCAACTATGGCTTCTTGATCCAGGGGATCGTGGCAAAAACTGGAAAAAGCACTTTCAAAAAAATAAGTAAAATCCTTGTTTAAAAAAAAAAAAATTCTTGGCTAAAAATATGAGCTTCATTCTGTAGAGAATGGCTGAACAGGAAGAAAATCCATTCATTATTTTATTCTTGATCCCCTGCTAGGCCAAGGTAAATGTCATACAAGGTATTGACATTTCAATTTATATTAGACTATGAACTAGTTCAGAGAAAAGATAGAAAAAGCCCACAGTGAACTGTGTCAGAATAGAGACTGCAACTGAATCCATTGTATATACATTCTACAAATATATGCCAGACTGTGAATTTTTATATATACAGTGAGTAAAGTCCAACAATAAACTAAGGACTTCTACTGACTACTTTCGAGATTTGACATGCAAAGCAGTCATGAGGATGCAAGTTGTATGTGCCAACATATTAAATCTGTCACAGATAAATCAGCAAACAGTATCACATTGTTTTGGGTGGAGAGGGAGCTTCAGGCAGAGTTTATAAGAGAAGCCCTCCCATTGAGTCACAAGGTGCAGGAAGGACCCCCTTCTTTCAAAATTCCTTCTTATAGAGGAGCCTGGCTGCAGCTGGATTCAGTTCTAGACCCAGACTTTTTCCAATGATTCAAATCAAAGGAATTACAGAGGTGTGATTGAGCCTTTGTTCAACTTTGTGCTGTAGGATTAAGGATGGCAAACAAGACATATTTATATAAAAAAGGGAATGACTTACTATGATAAACGACTAGACAAAAAAGGTCTTAATCAGAATTATTTTCTATACAGTATAGAAGCTAAACCTACTACTATAACATAGTGTGGTGTACTATATTAAAAAAGCTACATTAAAGCAAACCAAGAAGAAACAGTTGTTAAGTGGAGATTGATGTTACTCACCCATACCAATGACCTTGGGCAGGTCTCTTTTGCTCAGCCTTGAGGGGCACCCACACCTAAGAGAGGAAACTCTGCACACATTCCAAGAAGAATCTGCTGTTTGAAAGTGGGACTGGACTTCCAGAGTATAGAGTGACTGACTGTCAGTGACATGTCTCAGGCCAGCTGCACCAGCTCAGCATTCTTGATAAGGGTAATTTACCCTGTCTGCCACATCTTCACCTTGATATCAGGGTGTTTAAATTTGGGGTTGATGAGTCAGACTGGTTTTAACATATTTCAAAAGAAAAATGACACCCCCTCTCAGTTCACCACTGATAGCTTTGCAAGCAGGCAATGTTTGAGTTGTTTTGCCACATTCCAGGCAGAGCATCCTGCCTCACACGACTATAATGACAACTGGAATTACACATGAAATTGTAATTGCACACAAATATGTTATTGTGTTCTATTGTCTATGCAGATGTCTAATGTAATTTAAAGGTAATGCACAATTTTTGAGCTGCGTTGTTATATTGCAGGTATTGCATTTTCTGGGCATACCTTTCTGCAGGATATAAAAGCCAGGTCTGGGAGGACTGTACAAAAACATATGGGTTCTCCAAACTGAATTGCTTTTCAGGATTGTCAGTGATACTAAGCTTTGTATTGTTTCTAATAATTTTGTTTTTCAGACAAGAGTTTGTATATTTATATATATGTATGTATACACTATCTAGACTTCACATTCTGCACTACTTTTGAGAAGCTTGCACATATTTACTCTTGTTACTCATTGCTCTGCTTTATTGAGCAATATCAAGGATGAGACTAATGAACAACAAAACAAGAACAATAAAACTTAGAAAAATACAATTATTTTGTAATTAAAACAGAGGCATGAATTTCATAGGGCATTGAAATTGCCCTATTGGTCCATCATTTTGGTGTATTTGTACAGGTTTAAGTGAATAAACATAGTCTTAACATATTAATAAACCAGGACCTTTTTGGAGAAGTGGTTGTTTTTTTTTTCTTGTTTTTTTTTCCTTTGTAGATAGGGACTCTAGAGACTTTTTTTCACAATGTATGAGTGCAGGTGCAGTCCACATCAACACCTCAGCTCATTTGGTCTGTGCAGTTGGCTGGTACAGTTGTTCCTCTCTCCTTCGGGATATATAACTATAAAGCACAATGTCAGCTTTTGTTTTAAGCAAGAATCTCTAATCCTTTTCTTTGTGAGTAATGATCTTTAACCAGTGTAATGTAAGCCTGGTTACTAAGGTTGAGCTTCTTGCTCTAATGTGTCATTCTCTGAAGTTGAAGGCTTAGTCGTGCTCCCTGGGACTATTCAGAGCCCCTTTCTGGAACAGTGTCAAACTTCCACGGCATCTATTGATGTTGGAAAGGAACATCAATTAAATTCACAGTTAAAGGGAGTATACAGCATCTGGCAATAAACCCACAGAAATCTTTTTGATTACTATCAGATTAATTTTTGTTTGATTTTAAGCTTTACTGAAATCTATTAATGACTTGATATCTTTTCTCTATCTTACACTAGCAATTTTTATCTCTTTATTTCTCCTACTGCAAACTGAGTATAAAAATCCATCTTGTATCCTGAACAGGATGCTGAACAATCACTGTCACAGTAGCTCAAGTGAAGTCGTTTTACTTTGTAGCTGGGACAGGCTAAGAAATCATGAACCATACATTTGGCTTTGATCTACTGACCTTCAAAATATATAAAAAATTATTTCCAGTTCTATGGACAAAACAGATACAACTATTTGAGATTCATTACAGGAAATTAGGCATGACAGTGTCTTAGATCAAGGAAAATTTCTGACTTGATCACATTCCTGTGTATGATGAAAGATGAAGGACATTTTTAAAAAAACTATACTGACACTTATTCCAGAAGGGGGAACACAGCCCTATGAATGGTCTTGAACAATTTTATAGGCAAAGAAGATGAAAGTGAAAAATTTTAGGGAGATGAGTCTGTATGGGAGAAGTGTGATCTGTTTGTTATGAAACAGGAAATCCAGATTAACACACACTGAGAGATTCACTGTCAGGTACTTGAGAAGACATACTCGATGTAATATAACAGAATTGTTAAAAATATTTTGGAGTAAGATTTTGCTGTAGTGTAATTGCAATGTGCACCCATAAAATTAGTGTCTGTGTTTCCAGATACACCCCCAAAAGTCATGCAATTAATATAACAGACATCACTCACATTGTTAGTTTATGAATCATCATATTCATACATGCACTGAATCTTTTCTTTTACACAGCTATTGTTCTACTTATTTAGTTTTTCCTTTCTGCCCTTCCAATATCACCTTCTCTTGAAATGCTTTATTGTTTTCATTGGCCCCCATGCTTTCCTTTCCTACTTTTGGTGTATTTTTAGGCTCTTTAATGTTTTCTTTTCAAAATATATCACATTGTGCTTTTAATTTAGCACAGGGAACTACTCAGAAGCTTGATGAAATGCCTGCTGATGCTTACGATATGGCTCACAAATACTACCAAAGTCCATTTAGTTCTGCAAGACTGTACTTAGAAAATTCCCTTTTGTGAATTCTTTTTGAGACATTCAAATGTGTGAAGATATTAGGGACAAGGGCCAGGCTAAGGTGACACAGAATAACACCATTCATATTTTTCGACCTGTCGAAAAGAAATTCGTTAGCTCTGGCTGTCCTTCATTCTCTACTGCTTCTCTCCTTCAAGAGTAAAGCTGAAATTTGAAGTTGGGAAATGGCATCTGGTATTTGGTTAACCATACAGTGTTACCAGACAATCATCCCCTCTTAAAGCAAACAAAGCTAAGTTACAGAATGACAAACATAAAAGAGCATTGCAGATAATGTGAACCTTGACTGTTTATGCTTGCTAGCTGGCCTTAGAAAGATGTAGCAATGCTAGATAGGTTCTAATGGCATCTAAATTGCCATGCAATTTCTGAATTACAGAAATTAAGATGATATCAACACAGTCCCTATGTGCATATTGTCAGTGAAGGTGGTATAAACAAGAAAAAATTAGCAAGACAACCCTTCTGATGGCAGAAGATGGATGATTATATTGACAGCCATTTAAATAGTTGTAAAATGTGCCTATCAAACGGAATTGTTCCAGCCCTGGGACCATTTTACCTGCAAAAGGGGGCAAGTAAATCACATGAGACAGATTCCATTGACTTTGAGGAAAAGGAAAGACAAGCCTTTTTTATTGCTATTGATGTTTGCTCTTATTGACTAAGTGTTTGCCACAGACTCAAGTACCACCAGACACATAAATACAAGGAGAACCTTGTGTGTGTCCTTTATCTGACTGGGGGAAACAATTTGCAATTTACATCCAAGGGATCTGCAGCTTTCCTCCAACACAGAGAACAGTTTGAGAAGAGTGTGCTGAAAATTGGTTCAAATAATCCTCCTGTCCTACAAAGTCCTTGCTGACTTCAAAGAGAATGTTTTCCTTTATAGTGCAGAAGAAAACATTTGACACTCTATCACTGTGATTTCACTGCCTGAATTATCTCTGAACTTTGCTAAGTCGCAGCCTGGCTTAGTTTGCTAATGCTGTATTTTGTGAAGATGCTAGGGCATAGGGTCACCTTAAAAAAGACTGATGCAGGAATTCCCTTCCTCATATAATTTTGTTCTCTAATAAAACCTGTGCAACAGAGAAATAAAATGAAAAAAATTGTCACAGCCTGGATGATTAAGAAGAGGAATATTTCTGAATGATCAAGATCCGAGTGAAAATCCATTAAAGTAATATAACTCTCAGCTGTCACATCTCTCTCTGGGAACCACAGAGCAGCTCATGTTTCCAGAAGGGATAACAGACTTCAGCTGTTAAATCTAACAAGGTTACTAATTTAGCTCTGGAGGTAGAAATCTGTAATTTGTTACCGGGGTTTCCTGTCCGGACCTCTCAGGAGGGTCCTTACAGTGAGACCAACTGGGGATTGAGTAATATCAAACAGAGAATACAGGCTTTTGGCTAGGACCACAGTTAAGTTCTGTGAATAGAAAGTGTGTTCTTGAAATTAATAGCCATCTTAATGAATCATCATTTTACCTTGGCCTCAACTTATTTCAAAAGAACTTTACAAGAATAAAATCTTCCTATGCTATCTGTAATAAAGTCGTTATCATATATTGCATATTATACTGATATAATACGAGAATTAAGAAATAATTTAGATAGAAAGCTAAATTTTGGACTTTGTGATTTATTAATGTAAAAATTTTAGTACTTAAAAGAAATTAAAACCGAAAAGACACTCTATTTTCCTCTGCTGATGAAATATTGTACATTTTATAATGAAATACAGTGAATCATTTCAAAGCATAGCATAAGTCTGAATTTGTTAGGCAGACAACAGCCGACTTTTGAGTAACTATTTACAAATGTAATATAACCTCAGCTACAACAGGGCAATAAATGCATGTATATGACTTGGCTTTTTTATTACTAGTTTTTGAATTTGTACCGTTGGTCACAGTTTATTGTGAGAAAAAGAACAAGCAGGTTTAGAGCTAGGTGAGTTATCTGGGCTAAAGCAGTTTTCTCTTCACAAGGACAGCTGGCAAGCATCCCTTTGTGCTTAAAAAGGGAACGGGTAAATTTCAGAGGGAAAGTGATGTTGCTACAAGGATTACATAGACAAACTTTGAAATATGGATCTGTATCTACTCCTGCAAGGTGACACTCCATTGACTTCACTTGATACTTGCTTTACTGAGAATTGGTCCAATAGATTTTAATGCAGACAGTGTAACAGATAAAAAATTGCTTTCGGCACAGCTGATGGTGCAATGTTGTTTTAAACAGATAGGATGAATTGAAACACTTTCTCTGCCTCCCTTTCTCCCTGTGTTTTGCTTCAAATGTTTGTATGACAACAGACTTTTTCTGCACTTAATCAGCTCATAGATGCAAGCGGCTATTCTAAAATCACTTTTATTTTTGTCAACCTGTTTGCTTGCATAATGCTGGTGGGAGAGTTTTCTAATCACAGCATTTCCATTGTAAAGAAAATCTATAAGAGGCAGATATAAAAGATGGCTCAAATCACCTTGTTGCTAATGTTTTTTTCCAAATAGAGCAGTCTCTGAGGCATTTGTCATTAGAACTAGAAGAGTTTTATGGCCCTAAAAGCAAAGGTCAGAGATTCTACATGCTTCTGTACTGCGTGTAATTGTCATTTACAATTGGACTAGAAATGGTGCGAAGTAAAATTTTGCTGGTTTTGTCTTAACCTCTTATCATTTAATAAAGTCCTTATACCAATACAAAGACTGCAATGAAACTCTGAGATTTTTGTGCTGTGTTGGATCACTGAGCTCTTCTGAAAAGGTTTGCACTGCTCGTCCTTGGGGCAAAAAAATAAAAAGAGTGAAATAATAAAAATCCCGGGACTGAGTTTTTGAGTCTCCAGGACGTCAATGTTTCACTTTAGCACAGAGTTCCCAAAGAAATATCTGTTAAATGTTCAACAGATAAAGTCAAAGAGGAGATATTGACTGAGCAAATGAGTTAGAGGAGCCTGGGGTTTGGGATATCAGTGCTGCCATTTTGAGAGCTGTTTAAGCTAATGATATTTATGAAGGTAATTCTGGGCTTGACTTAGTATTTGCTGAAGACAGTAGAGGTCCTTGTCTAGTGGCATTTCAAATAGGTTCTTAATTGAGTAGGGACAAAGCCAGTTGGGGAGAAAAAGCATGCCCTAGATGTCTTCATTGCTTATGTGTGTTTATGTATATAGAAATATTTTTTAAAGTTTAAAAATCTGCCTTTTTTGATCCGAAGGAGAATATACATTCTTCTTCTCCTTGCTTTTTTGATGTTTAGGATTTACATTAACCCTAGCAACAGCAGCAACAATATTTACTGAAACCAACATAATGAGGATTTGTGGTTCTTTGGACTTGACAAGTAAAGGTGTTACTCACATCACTCCATTCTCACATATGTTATTAAAAGATTGAATATTTATATAGAGATTATGATTTCTGAGAGTTATTTTCTTGATAACATGACTGTCTTTCATGAAATCAAGAAATGGCCTTGGAAGGGCCTTAGAGATCATTGAATTCAAATGCCCCTGGCCTTGCACATGAACCTCTTCCACAAGAGCAGGTTTCTCAGAGCCCCATCCAGCCTGGGCTTGAACATTTGCAGGGATGGAAATTTCACATCCTTTCTGGGAAACCTGCTCTAGTTCCCTCTGTAAGAGCAGGTAGGCACCTTCAGAAGACTTGTAACTGCTAGGCAATTGAAAAACTTGACATAAATATTCACGTTTTAGACTTTAGACAATACTTGAATTTTACAACCTCACTTGTGGTACCAGCAGAACCACAGGCTGAAATTAGCATAGTTTGAATGTTTCAGCTGGGCTTGTGGCAGAGATTTACAAATAACATTCAGCAAGCAATGGCCAGAATACCATCAAGGATTTTCTATACAACTCAAAAAGCTTAAATCTTACCTTTCCAAGGTAACTCAGAACATACATAGTAAGATGACCTAAAATCTCCCTTGAGAATTGTGTGGAAAGGAAAAATTTTGTCTTTTGGTAAGAATGGATACAACTCAAAGAAATACGCTATAGGAGAAAACAAACTAATTAGGAATTTTGCAGCAGAAGAGACACAATGCCTGGCAGACCCCTGCTACTTAACAGCATGATGCTTTGCAGCGTAGACCATCCCCCTAATTGTGAGGATCTATTTTTATTCAAGAGCAGTTAAAACTCATTGTTATACTGACTGCTTAGCACTGCCCTTGCCTGGAGACCACTATGGCTTAAACCTCAAATATGTTAAACAAGAAATTGTAAATAGTGGCAGGATACTGTGGAAGAGTTAATTGGAATGTAAAAGAAGCATTATAATTTTAAAGTGTAAATTGTAAACATAAGCACAGGTAACCTCTGGAACAGAAAAGTGCAAGGGAGAATAGAATCTATAGAATCAATTTGTTGCCCCTTCATAAAATAAACACAAAACCCAGAAAATCACATCAATTAAAAAATATTTGGAAAGATATATATTCCCTGAACACCTCATTCTCCCTTTTTGTAATAAAGATATTTTTTCCTGTGGAGCAAAAACCCCCTCCCTTCTCTTCCTAAAGCCACCTCAGGGAATAAATATAGAAAAACCTTCCTACAAAGCCTCACAAGATTTCCCTCTGCCCTGACTTGGCAAAAGGCTCAGCTAGTTTTGTCTAACATGGATATCAGATCAATTAGTACACGCAGATTTGTTGATGGTCTATCAAATTTCTCATCATTGCAACAATTTCCCAATCAAAAAGATTACACAGAAGACATCATATAAAAATATAGTTTTAATGTAGCCTGGAATTTCAGCTCATAGAGAGTGAGAAAGGATGGTCAGATGTTAATTCATGAAGGATGGTGCCAACACAGGTTGTATGAAATGACGGATCTGCTTTTGGGTGTTGTGGGTAGCCATTAAGTGTGAGGAAATTTAGGACTAATCAAACTGTACTCAATTCTAAAGCAATCTCAAGACTACTAATGGAACTGGAGGGTAATGCTGTGGGGCTTGTGAGAGTCCTCCTGCACCAGAGGGAAAGGAGTTTTCCAGGTGGGGAAGTTCCCACTATGGCTGTTACTTCAGCCTTGGGGTATGACAAAGTGCAGCTGAAAGAAACAGGTTGATTCTTGAAGTGGCTGCAGAAAAAAACCCAGTCACCTCTACTCTTAGCTGCCTTATTAGTTTGTGGCTTGGATTTGAAGACAGCTTGTGACACACATGGAAAAGTTAACTTGAGATTGTGATGCCATAAAATTTCCTACAAAGCTGTAGTTTTCTATTGTAGCAAGACTGTTGTAATGAGATATACCTGTTAGGTATAAACTGATCTCTTACATATAAAGATTGATTCAAAATTATCCTGTGGATGTCAGAAATATAATAAAATAGAAATATATTTTACCAGAGATATTGCAGACTATAGAAATGAGCAGTTCTTAGTTTTACATTGATTGACACAAAAATCTGCCTCAGTAATGCAGAGGTAGGAAATAATCCTGGGACACAAGTATGAGAGTGCAAATAAATATGACATTAATGTCATATAGTCATGTAGGAGGGAAAACAAAGAGAAAATATGAAAAGAAGAACTTTTACCCTATACAAGAGGAGCCAGAAACAGTGGCAAGAGAAGGAGCAGCATGCATACAAAAGTAATTATATTGCTAAGTAAGCACATGCTTGAGAGATTGAAAGTGCTTCTCAAAAAGAAAGACACAAGAATTAAAAAACAAATATTAATGAACCAAGGGAAAAACCATAAACAATCTGTGGTCAAAGTGAAGCTTAGAAAAGTTTTAACCATCAGATAAGAAGAGGGCTGTTGGGACTAGGCAATGTAACAGGGAAGCAAAGGTGAAGACTGATGCTAAGGTTTCACAGGAGATTAGTAGTGCAGTTATTAATTTTTTAATGTGAGGTACAAGAAATGTGAGACAAAAAATATTTAACAAATGACCACCATTATTTATTCATATAGGACAGAGAAAATAGAAAAGGAGAAAATATTAATTAATTTTTCACTTCAGGATTCCCATCAGAGTGTGTAGAACAAATGCTGAAGGTAAACAAATCTCTTACACTGCAACTGGATTTTGCCACAGACACTTATAGTCGTGGAAGAGGAGTAATATAAAAATTCATGTAGAAATCATGCAAACTCAGTTTTTAGATCATAAACCTGTAAATCTATTTTCTTCTGCAACGTGTGTTTTACTTTATCAGTATTTATTTTGTAATAGTTTCATGTACAAACTTCTCAACAGACACTTTAGTCTTTGTCCAAACACTTAATATCTCAGGCCTCATGATATCCTTCTGGACCAGTGTTTCTGAATCTTTCTGGAATGAAATTTGATTCTGCCATACCTGTTATGCAAATCCTTCCACCTTTTTTATTCTCCAATCTCAGTTTTTATTCTTTCCTCCTGGGATACTGCTTCTTTCCTCTTGCTTATCATCCAGAAGCAAAAGCACAAAGGGGTTAAATAAAATACACAAAAATTTACACCAGCCACAGCTATATGTTACAATTCACCTGTAATCTACTCCAAAGTGTCCTTTACCAACCTGTAGTGACTTGGCTGGAGACTTTATTCACCAGGATGATATCATTGACTGATTAAACTGAAACAGAATAAAATTGTGAAAAACACAACTCTAAATATACTTATCACTTTCTGGTCCAGAATTGAAAGTGAGGAAAAGACTGGAAAATAATTTCAGTGCTTATTCAGAAGTTTTTCTGAAGTTTCAGTAGCTTCTGAAAATTAAAACCAAAAACCTCAATATTTAAATCTTTACCCAGGTATAAGTTAGCCATCTGCACACAGCAGTAGCTGGTGGAGTTGCTGGAAGCTTTGGTTCAAGTCCCAAGTATGTCAAATGTAGAATAGTTTTCTTCTCTAGGAATTGACTTTTCAGAACACAGACAATTCCCAATATTGGAGTCTTTTGGATCTTGTTGCAGAGGATACAGACAAGAGGTATGTTAGATTTTTCTCTTGCAGACTGCTTCCTGATGAACACGAAGTACTTGCATATGAACCACTGCTGAAATGTGTTTTGGAAATGATTCCTTTGAGAGCAGCAATTTGAGAGCTGGTAAAAGTTATGAGATAATAAATCAAAATAACTTCTGCTACACAGATTGTCAGAGGATGAACTGAAGCTCAGACAAACAGATATCAGTCACGTTTCCAGAGCAGAAGAGACATCCCACCTATTAAAAAATCATACTTTCTCTTCTTTCTTTGTGTTCTTTGACTTGGTGGTATTCTTGAAAATAAAGAGATTGGGATGTTCATAGAGTCATTAATATCACAGACATCATTAACTATTGATTATTCTCAGGCACATGGGAAAAAAAGAACTTTTTTCCCTGGAGAAGTTAGATGTTCCATAAATGCTGATTTCAAATGAACAAAACATCTTTTTTTTTTGTGCTGTTCTTAAATATTGACACCCATTTTATATGGAACAATAAATGAAGCATTCACAATAATTCACACAATTCACAATTGCTATCAAGACCAAAAAACACTGTATTACTTGGATATTTTTCTGGAATAATGAGTATGAAAAACTCACAAATTTGCTGCCATAGCTCCATTACACTATAACACACTTTGTAAATGACAGGAAGAAAAGATTTAAATAGCACATACTATGTCATTTGAAAACTAAAACTCAACAGAGAATGAAGTCCATAGGACAGTGTTTTATATAAGTTTTAGAAACTTGAAGATCCTAATTTAACTGTAGCCTTTCTTCAGCAGTGAAATCAAGTTCAAAGAGGACCTTAGAAACCCAGCTCAATTTTGTTCTCAGCAAAACCTGGAGGAGGTCAAAGAAACATTTTTCTTTAGTCAGATCTTTAAGAACAAATCACTATGTAATGGAAAGATGTTTAACAGGCAAGGAAATTCACTAGAACTTTACACATATCTGAACTATAATAAAAAGAACAAGATTTTAACAGGAACTTGTCATATTTTGCATCTCTGAGGGGACAACAAGAGACAAAAGACCAATTTTGAAGGTGCCATCAGAGACTTTCAAAGTGATCTAGTATTTAAGAGTCTATTCTATTGGAAGACTCATCTAGCTAACTCTGTGCCTCTTTTCTACAGATCTGTGAGTTCTAGAATTTAACCAAACTTTTCAGAAGAAAGAAAGCTATGCTTTTTCTTCTCTATTGTATTTTATTTTGATTTTATCTTTTTATCCTTTTCCTCTGTATATTTTTCCTCATTAGTTACAAGTAGACCTAGCAAGCATAAATATATTTTGAAATTGTCAAGCAGCCTATTTGCTACGTTTTAGTTTACTATTGAGTGCCATCCTTACTACTAGGATATCTACTTGGGTGAGTAAATTGAAATTGTTGATAAGATACTATTTAGCTTATGTGTAAAGTATGGTCATGTCTTAATGGTCCCTTCATTTCTCTTCCAATTTTCAGTTACTCAATGAAATAATGTTTCGGCTATTTGGTCTTCAAATTTCCCTCCAGTCCCTGTAATTGCTCTATTACTTCTCAGACAGGATAGTGTTTCTACTCTCTTCATGTTTAGCAATATATGAACATGTACTTGCTTTGAGTAAACTAGGAATGTTGAATTCATTAATGTTTTTACTGTTTTGAAAGAAAAAAGAGGGCATCATCTTTTTTAAAATTATTATTATTTTTTTATTCTCATTATCAGTGGAGCTTAAGGAAGTAAATTTGCTTTGTGGGAAATAGCAGTTTGTACTTTATGTTTGGGCATCAAGTAAGAACTGTTTACAATCAAAATTCAAACACTCGTTGAATTTATTCCTACAAAATTCTCATCAGGAGTTATCAGGCCTGAATGGCACGAACTGAATGAGAGAAGCAGAGGCAGTGCACTGTGAAAGATCTGACATCAGTTTTTACAATCTGACAGCTAAAAGAAGAGCCACCAGGTAGAAAGACATACAACTGACTTGAAATGGAGATCTGGTTTGCTAGATGATTTTGGAAAGTGACCACTGGATAGGGATGAAAAATCTGGAATAGAGAAAAAAAATATCATGCACGAAGACAAATATAATACAATATCATGCTATGGTAGTTTCTGTCTGAATAATTGCTAGAAAATTCTGAAAAGATGGCCAGGGATGCCACAAATTCTACAAATTCTACACATTGATTACTTGCCTGGGAGACACATCTCTTCTAAGTGCAGCTTACTTGCTGGGATGGTTCCATTTTGATTTTTAAAATTGATCTCTTGTACAGCTGCCACTGTAGACAGTACTCTTTATCTCAGCTAAATGGGGTTGAAGGTAGGTAGGACAGGTACCCTGGAGGGAGGTCAGCCAGACTGCTCAGAAAGATTGTGTCAAATATTGGTTTCTTCAGTCCTTGAGGTCTGCAAAGAATATTAGCTGTCTAACAAGAGAAGGTTCTTAGATGTTTATACAGATTATGAACCAAATATTTAATTTGTGTACATAAAATTCCTAAATGATAGTGAAAGGAATTTGATGTGACTTTGGGATTCACCACATCAGACCAGAGAGGCACCTTCATGTCAGGCAGCGGCTGCGGGAGTTGCTATGAACAGCTCCAGGGACACCATCTGTGCCCTACACAGATGGAGCTCATTTCACCAGGCTACTCAGGGATGCTAAACAAATGGCTTAATTGTGGGGCTAGGGATGAACTTTTACAGACTGGACACACCCTGGCAACATGCACTCACAGCCCAGAAAGCCAATCCTATCCTGGGCTGGATCCAAAGCAGCGTGGCCAGCTGTGCAATTGAGGGGAGTGTTCCCCCTTGCTCTGGTGAGACCCCACCTGCAGTGCTGCATCCAGTTCTGGGCCCCCAGCTCAGAAGAGACATGGACCTGTTGGATCAAGTCCAGAAGAGGGCAACCAAAAAGGCTAGAGTGCTGGAGCACCTTACATATGAAGACAAGATTAGAGAATTGGGATTGTTCAGTCTGGAGAAGATTTTGGGGTGACCTTATTTGGCCTCTCATCATCTAAAGGAAGCCTACAAGAGAGACGGAGAAGGGCTTTTCAGAAGAGTATGTAGTGACAGGACAAGAGGAAATATCTTTAAATTGAAAGAGGGTAGGTTTGGATTATATGTTAGGATTATTCTTGATTGTGAGGCTGGCAAGGCACAGGAACAGGTTGCCCAGAGAAGATGTGGATGCCCTGACACAACAGCCTGAGCTGCACTCACTTTGCCACTACAGCCCCGTACCTGGAGTGGGTCACACCCTGGGAACAGGAGGCCTTGGATGTGGCTCCAGCCATGGCTCCATGGCCTTTTGGATGTCAAATTGCATTGGAAGGAGGCAAGGAGGAGGGGTGGTCTTTTGCATAGGATAAAAAGGATTTATTACTCTGGGGAATCTGCAGGGCAAAAGACAAAGATGGTGAAGGTGCAGCAACTTAATTATAGAGGAGGTTCAAGGGGAAGGTACAAGATCTTAGCAAATTGGAGAAATTCTGGGGAGGAATAATGGGTAGGGTTCACAAAGGCATTATCCCATGAGAGCGGTAGTGGGGGAAACTGGGTCACGTCTAGTTTTAGGGGAATTTCAAAGGGGAATTCCAAGCAGGGAGCTGGCACAAAGCAGTATTGATGGGGAATTCAGGATAAATTGACGAGGTGGGTGGGAGAGTATAATTTTGGACTAAACTATTAGCTTGGGCAATAACAGAACATGCCATTAACAAGAAACACATTGCAACAGTGCCCCATCCTTGGAAGTGTTCAAGGTCAGATTGGGGGGCTCTGAGCACCCAGGCCTAATGAAAGCTCTCCCTGCCCATGGCAGTGAGGTTGGAACTAGATAATCTTTAAAGTCCCTTCCAATTGGCACTATTCTATAATTCTATAGTTCTATAATTGTTGAAGGTGTCCGGAATTTATTCAGCATTACAGAAGCTCAGGATTCCCTGTTACAGCTGACATGGTACCTCTCAGAGCCTGTCTTGGCATGCCTTGAATAAAGTGACAGCATCTCCAAATGCCATTTGCTATTGATTAAGCAGTGGAGGAGCCAGATGAGCTCTGTCAGCTGTTCCTGAGACATGCAGATGAATGCATATACCACCTCTGTAGGTTCTGGCTTTGTAAGTCCTCCTCTTGTTGACAACATGGAGATATGGATGCTATGTGTGACAGCACATCAGAGCTTTTCTGATCTAAACTCGTACGAGCCTTGCCGCCTGACCAGACAAAAATCCATCCCTTGTTCAAGCAAGCAGAAAGTGCTCAGTGTTTAGCCATAAAAAGATAGCAAAAATACTTACACAAACAGGGTACTTTATACTTTTGTGAGACTTCTAAAAGAGCACCTCACCTCCTCTGATGGTAGGTTTTGCTCATGAATTCCCACAGACTGCCAGTTACCCAGGTCTGTCTTTACCTGATTTCAAACCCTTCCTAGCAATATATTTATTGTCAGCATTGTGCATGTACATCTGAGGGGAGAGAGCAAAGAGGGAAAGCACCCGAGGGGAAGGCCATCAGTTTGCAGTAATATCCTCAGGATGATTGCTAAGGGAAGCAGATAAATTAAAAACCTTTCCCAGCCAGCATTCTCCCGAGGGGCTGTCCATGCCTGCCCCACTCTCTCACACTTCACTTTTGCAAGCAGCCGGCAGCCCTGAGATGCCTTTCTCCGTGGAGGCTTCTTGAAAGGGCTCATCCTTTCCAGCGTGCCAGGCTGTTGTTTATTTATGGTGCTGCTGCTGCAGCAGGCGTGGGGCCCCTGCAAAAGAACACACGGCGCTGTAAGATAATAAAACAGCCAGAAGGTTTTCTGCGTGTTTGTGTCACAAAAGGCTCTTCAGAGAGGAACAGTTTTAGTGTCTGAGGAATGAAGTGCTATTTCAGAATCTGGAGGCTGCGGGTTCTTTTAACAATGGAATGATTTGTCCATATTTTTCATGTAATAAAAAGAGCAGCACAATATGCCTCCTTGCTTGCCTAGAGACCATTTGAAATTTTTAATGCTTAAACCAGAGAGAGAGAGAGCATGGAGTTCATTGCCAGGTTGACATGAACACAGAAATGCTTTTTCTCTCTTTGCTGGGAACTGAAAGGTATGGTGAAAAAGACTTTTAAAAGAATTGTGGTCAGGAGGATGAATTGGGGGATTGATAGTCAAGATCTAACTCTAGCTAGATGCAATTTCAGATAACAGATTAGCATGGCATAGGATTGCCTCCCACTAGACTACTTCAGTTGAAAGGTCTTTATGATTTTAATTCTAAATCTAAGAAATTAGGTTTCAGTGCTGCTCTTTTTTAAAGAAAACTGCTTTAATCCAGACCTCATCAGATTATCTGTTGCAGCAGCCAGTTGAGATTCCTAATTTTAAAGAAAAGGTGATGTGAATGTTTTTTTCTCACAGTATTGCAAAAGCTTTTTATTAAGATATTTTGGGTTGAATGCTCATTCCGTTACATGAAACTTGGACAATTTTCTGTGTGAATCCTGGTCATCAGCCATTTTTCATGGACTCTCACATTTTCAGTTTCTAGATCAATTCATGTGATAGATCAGAGAGGCTCTGGCACATTTTGGTAAATAGGGTGATTGGTGCTGCTCATCAACATCTTAGTCTTAAGGCTTGTTGTACATTGTGAACAAAATACCTTTGTTTACATTTCCAGGGCTTGTTCTACAACTTAGGCCAAAAGACAAATTTATACTGAAGCATAAGCTTTACAATAATGGAACAAAGATACAAAAAAAAGATTAAAAAACAGTGTAAGTTATAATATAACAGTTATAGCCTAGTGTGGAAATTGGCATGTAAGGTACAGTATTGAGTCTCCACACCCTGCATCACTGATTGCAAACCTTAGAGAAAAGTACATTTTTTCACCTCCAGCTGTCCAGAATCACACAGCACAGAGGCTTGGGAACTTCTCTCAAGATAGATTAACCTCTTCTTTCTTTTCATTTTAGCTTTACATGACTCAAATTCATTATGATTTGACAGTACATCCTGGCATCACATGGTGTGGTGAAATACATTAATTCTTTCCTCTCCTTTCAGTGCTAATATTACTGTTGGATACCTCAATGAGGTAATTGCTGACTGCAGGCTGCACTCTCCTGACTATTGCCTCTGCCTAAGGTGCATAACTTCATGAATTGCATTTGAGGAACAATATTCATGTCCTGTCTTATTACAAAATGTGTGCTTTTTCTCTTGATACATACCTTTCTAGTTTATTTGCATTTCTTAGTCATTATATACCTGAGATATTTGTTTCAATTATTTTCAAAAGGACTTTTTTTCTAAGAGATTATGAGTTTATTGCATTCATGATTATAATTTCAAAAAGGAAGTGCTGTTTGTGAAGTTAATAGCCATGTGTTTTAGCAGTTTCTTTATTTTATGTATAAAACTGGGTGACTTAATTTTGAATAAGCTTCCCAATGCTGCTATCAAAATATCTAGAAGGTCATAAGTCACTTTTATTTTTTAAAAATAAACTGCTGTTTTTAATAAATCTCCATACTATAAAACCATCAGGTAATGAGGAATAAGAAAAGACTAAGAGAAGAATTATATTTCCATGTTAGAAACATTATTATTATTATAAATCATGAACTGGAGGAAGAAAAGCAGCTCTTTTTAATGTAGCTCTGAGGAAGAGATACTGTATTGATAATGCAGGTGAATGGAGTCCTGTGCCATATGGGTAATGGTTGTCCAAGTCTCTGCAGCTTCCTCTAAACTGTGTTTATAACACCTCAGGCTGTGAAGTTTAGCTTTCTATGGTTTATTCACTTCGATGCCTATTCAGCTTATGGAATACCAGAGGGAACCATGAGACAGAACTGGTTATATTATTTCCAAAAACTAATACTGGATATTAATTTTCTCTGCTTTGTGAATCAGTCCTGCTTTCCTTTGTGGAAAAGTTCTTTAAATGACAACACAGTGCATATTTGAGATATCCTGGTTCTCTTCTGCTTCTGTATTATAACATACTGATTTTATATCTAAAAAAATATCTGTGAACTGGAGAAGTGACTCATTTTACTAAAAGCATGAAAGCATTTGAGAGGCAGTAGATAAAAACCTAGGCAAGGACAAGGAGGAAGTCATCATGTGCATCACAGGTCTAGTGGAGTGGCATACTCCTCCCTATCCATTTACATAACTGAAATATTTTCTCCGTAAATGTAACTTTTTCAATTTAACCTCTGGTAGCTTATTAATAGCAAAAATACCTGAAATGACCCAGCATGCAATCTCTGTGGTTTGTATGCCTAACAGGCTGCCTGGCAACTGTAAAGGCTTTGCAAAGTTTTAAGCGAAAGCACAACATTTTCTAAAGTTATGTCCCATTCCCTTCACCTCAGACACATGTAATTCTGATTATTTAGTTTAGTAATTGTATTTGCAGTCTTTGAGACCAGTTCCCAAAGAGAGGAAGAGCTGGTCAACTAGGTGCCATGAAAAGAGAGGTTGAGGAAATAACTGCAAAATTGTGAAAAATAGGGAAAGTTGTTAATATTCTAGAGTAAGCACAATATTTTCCACACAAGTCTTGACGAGACTGAAATTTCTCTGATCTCAGTTTCTCTGAGTAACAAAACCCTCTACTAATGGTCTTTGCTTTGAGGAAAAGGACTCTTTACCACTGTTGGACTTGATCTCTGAGACACTTAAAACCAGGCTTTTAAAGATAAGTTAAAAAAATTCTTGTAAGTGGTCCTTTTATTTTTTTAAATAATGTAAAGTACTCTAATAATTTCTACATTTGATTTATTGAAAGAATATATAAAGCAAATATAAGAATAAGGGGCTTATACAGAATTTCCGTCCTTCAGTTTTGTAAGATTTAATGCAGTAAGACAAATCTATTTATAGCACAGACTAACTTAATGTGTTTCACTGCTGCAGAAATCAGTAGTCCGCGGCTAAGAAAGCGAAGGAGAAGCCCTATTAATTCATTAGCAGGTTTAGGTTACATCTTACAATGCTGTGGAAGTGAATCAGGAGTAGTCTCTGTAGTACACTAGATTGCATTTGGCAGAGAAAAAAATGTTTTGGTTTTGGGAAACATCTCAATTGCATATCTAGCAGACCCTGTGACTGAAAGATGTAGGAGCAGAAAAAGTCAAAGGAAACCTGCACTATTTACAACTTCTCTTATGAGGTACAGCATGCCTTCTTGATGGAGCAGTAAGGACATTTCCGCCCATTTCAATGTGCTTTACCATGCACTGAAACCTAGAGGAGCTCTTTCTCTCTTCCTTCACCTTTCTCAGATCTGCAAGTGAAAATTGTGTATGTAATATATTAATTTCCTGCTATTTTTCTGTTGGCATTTTTCTATGGTAAGCATCTAATCTGAAGAGTTACTATTTTCCTGAAGTGCCAGCTCTGGGAAATTATATGTTATGATTCAGACGATAATTCTAAGGTTGGCAGTGAGCATGGGAAGTAATGCATACTTAGTGTAATGATAGTTGTTTTATTTTTCAGTCAGAAGATGTAAACTTCCTTGCTAAAAATCTATGCGAACGCAATGGGAATTTTAATTTTCTCCTTCTTTTACAGTTTCAAAGATTAAAGCTAAAATCAGTACTTATTTTCAAATGCCACTCACAGAAATTGTGAGGAAACGATGTAATTCACGCATGAATATATAACTAAATATGGATCTTGATATTAAGTAGCTATGATTGGTACCTCAGGTACAGTGTACTTCAGGTGATGCACATGTTCTGAAGCAAAAGTCAACCCCCTGGTCAAAAACTTCTCTGGTCAGAATTTTGTTTTCTTTGCAGTGTTTTATGATCACAATCGCACAATCGCTGTGGTGAAAGTTTGGCAGCTCACCACCTCCTCAGGGTCATGTCAAACTGGCCACTGTGATGGGTGTGCCCAGGACAGCATGCAGCCATGGCCTGACCTGTCTCTTCCAAGCAGTCTTGATAGTGATATGTGGTCTGCTCTGCAGTCATGTAAAACTCAGACTGAGTACTTGGCCTACTGCTTCTGGCCCAAGAAGGTGAAAATAATAGGTTCGCATAACTGGAGCACGTTGTCAGCTTGCTGAAATATAAATATGTGCTCCTTTTAGACATGAACAAGTCCAAACATAAAAATTAATTAGATAATGCATATATAAGTGACAAATCTGTGGGATTTTTTTTGTCTTTAAATAAAGCCATGAAATGTTGTCTATGAACATTTGTTAAATTAAGTGTATTATGAAAACATTGTAGATTTTTTTCTTTTGGTAATGAAATACCTAGTGATTCTTGTTTATTTGCTTGTACAGGTTTATATGCTTTTATCACATATTGTTGCTCCTAAATTACGAAAACTCTGACCTAGAACAAGAGAAGATCCCTTGCATAAGATGTGATTGGAAATATCCGCTGCTGTCTCTAGACTTATTGCTGGGTCATGGATTTGCATAGCCCTTCTGTTGGAAAGTACTAATTTTGAGTTGTATTTTTTCTACATTCACTTCATGACCAGCTCCACAATGGTAGTTTTGGCACTGTGTACAATATAGTGCAGAAATGGAAATAAATTTTGATTAGAAAAATTTTTAATCTGAAAAATCATTACAAGAAGAACAGCAACAAATTAATTATCAGATCCTCGACTACCACATCCATCTTCAATACAGAAATGTGCTGATCTTTGGAGAATTTATCACCTGTAGCTGAACTACCTAGAGGTCTTCCTACTTTTCTTTCATTTCAGCCCAATCTTTTGTTGCAATAACAATGTGTTGTGTCTCTGTAATTGCTGACAGTGCAGTGCCCTAATGCTTTAAATTGTATCTGACTTTGATATCTTATTCTGAGTGAACAAATGCTATTTCCAATATTAGTAGAACATTAAAAATATGGAATTAAGATAAAAAAGCATAGTATTTTTTTAAAAGAGGATAATTTCTTCATTTACCTAGAGGAAGACATATTTAAAGACACAATTTTATAATTGCTTGTCTAATTTTTTTTTTTTTGTATGCTTTAGGGAATAATTTGGCCAAACTTGTTTTGGAGTAACCAGGATTATTTTTATTATGACTATATTTAAATCAAGGCATAATGAATAGCCGTGTCTTGCTTATCAGTAAATTAATTCCATTTATTCTGTGGCAATCCCAAAATGAACAGCTTGATATTCAAGTACTTTCTATAAAGGAAAAGAAACTAATCCATATATCTATGGCAGTGGGTAAAAAACTTGTCAAATTTACAGAAAAGTATATTTCAACATACTTAACCTGAAAAGAAAATGACTTTGCAATAAGGAAGGAGCCTCACTCTTAGAGCTACATTCATGCCTTCTTTCATATATTTTATTGCTAACATTTTTATGTCATTCACAAAAGAAAATATGTAGCATGATAGATTTGATAAAGATTTTCAAATGAGCATGCACAAGTTTTCAAAAACCTGTATTGTGCCTTCATTTTGAAAGAATTGCTCAAAAAGTCCTCTCCTCAAGACCAGTCCTTTGAATTTCTCAATAAACAAGGGCCCATGGGAAATCTGGTCTTTTTGGATTAATCTCTAAGCAATGCCAACTGTCTCCCCTCTGAGATGTCTGAACCTTTTTCATTATTTTATTTGTAGTATTGCTGCAGAAAGGCACACACAACTGACTACAGCAATAAAAATTTTGCCTATTATTTACTAAAATCTAGATATTGGTCTTCTTTGATTAAAAAAATATATACAGTATCTTTAGACTCAAAATCAAAATAAAGCTAAATACCTTTGTTTCTAAATTTCCAAGTTAAAAGCAAAAAAATTATAATAGGAAGCGCCTCTTCTGTGGCTGGCTACAGTATTTGCCATATCAGGCAGCTTAGAACAAAAAAGCTCCCTCTTATCTTGGGGTTACAAGTGTTTTCCAGTTGCCTTTCATGATCATAAACAGGAAATTGGTACTGTAAAAAAGGAAAGTAATAGGAGAATAATGAAAGTTATGGAGGATGTTTGTTTCCATCATAATTATATTAATATTCTTCAAACACATTTTCCAAAGCATTATTCTAAATTATTAGCTCAAAATGAACATGGGAAATACAGTCACAAAGAGAACCACTGGATGGAGCTGTTTGTTGTGACTTTTATTTTACTTTGTATATTAAACACCTGTAGGTGCAAACAAACTATCCTCAGGGGAAAAAAATATGGAAAAAAGATAATAAGGTACAAACGACAGAGCAAATACACAGAAAATTAATGATAACCCTGGATCTAAGCAGACAAACTCCCCAGACCTAATTAGACAAACTACTGAATGGAGAGATCTTGACTGAAGGGGACAGGACAGAGTACACTAGGAAACTGTGAATAAATCTGAAAAGTAAAGTTTCCCTCAATCTTTGCTGTAATATCCTATGCAGGTCCCTCACTGGATGTTTATTACTAAAGATATTGTGTTTGCATGCATTTTTCTCTTCTATCTTTAAAAAAAATAAAAGACTTGCAATTTAGTGAAACAGACAATGTTTATTTGTAACTGAGGAAGGATGGGAACAATAATGAATGATACCTTTTCAAAGCAGCACTAAAACTCCACTTACCTAGTCTTTCAGATGTTTTCTTCAGATGCAAGTTTACTAATTGAAGTGTAAGTCGTTTAAAATAAAAAAGCAAAATCTGTGAAATGCAGCAATAAACACTTTGTCATATGCTCATTTGTATTTCATGAATTTTAGACTTTTATATTTCTAACACTTGGAAGTGCTAGAATGATTTTTAAGTTCATGAAAGTGGTGATGTTGGTGGTGTATACAGGGGAGATCTAATACCTTTATTCATTTGTTTCATGCATCACAGAGCAAAATGTGGAAAGGAAGTTGTTCTGTAAAACAAAGGAACAATCCTAGCAGAACATCTAGACAAATTCAGTATATTATAGGATCTCTCCTAGAGTTATTAAAAAACCCCAAGAATTAAATGACAAACTTTAAAGAATTATTCTTAAAATGGTAAGCTAATTCCCACCACAATCAATACTGCAGCTTAAAAAAAGGTGGAAAAGAGCAAGTATTGAAAATTAAAACTATTAGAAGGATAGTTCAGAGAGGTGTTAATGGTAAATATGGATAAGTAAAACTAAATTCTAAAACCAGAGAGCATTCAATTGAAAATATCTAGTGCTTTTTTTCAAGAAAAATTAAATTAAAATAGAAAAAGAACCTAACCTCTTTAAGGGGATAGTGTCAAGCTAAAGAACCTCAAAAAATCATAATAATCATATGATTATTGGAGCTTTTGGTAAAAAGAAGCCATAAAATACAAGATGAAAAAAGTGAAAAAAATAAGCCTTTGAAGAGATCTATAAAATATTTATTGAAATTCCTTCTGTGTACTCAAGAAAGTACACAGGGCTAGTGACAGAGATTAAATGTTCAGCATTTACATTGAGATATGTTGAGGTTTTAATGTACTGAATATTGATTGTGCGATGAGTCCTAGAAGTTTGTTTCTTGGAGTTTCTCACAAAAAGAGGGAGAAACTAAAACATCACAGAAGATTCATGCACATAAAATAGGTTGTTAATGGCTTTGTTGAAAGGAGAATCTTCAGTCTGTGCACATCACTAATAATATCTAAAAGCCCATCAGAATGGCTGAACTTTTTTGTTCATGAGGGTTAAGTCTGAGACTCAGTTTACAGTTACTTTTAGGATGAGAGCTTCCGAATAAAATGCTGGGCTCTAAAAGAGACTCTTAAGAAAAAGATTTAGTTTTTGCTTTAGGTCATCTTTTCACAGTACTTGGGAAGTAAAAATTACACTTTCTTTCTAGCACTTTGGAAGTAAGAATATACAGTTCGAGAAAATGAATAAATTTCAAGTCTTTTTAGTAACAATATATAAGAAAACATATAGTTGATCTCAGGTGGATATCCCTGGTACGGTCACAGAGTTTACCAACACAATACCCTTGCACCATGATCCATTAAAATAAAAAATTTTGCAAG
The DNA here is from genome assembly GCA_009812075.1 of Sialia sialis. Taxonomy (NCBI): domain Eukaryota; kingdom Metazoa; phylum Chordata; class Aves; order Passeriformes; family Turdidae; genus Sialia; species Sialia sialis. The sequence continues at coordinate 56,081,282 of VRYO01001463.1, forward strand.
GTCTACAATCTTCCTGACATTTTCTCAAGCTTAACAACTGAAATGATGTGAGAAAACAATGGGCAGCACTTCAAAGAATTAATTTATATCTGATAAATCCATTGGCAAAGAACTTTGCTGTGCAAGCGGTTGCTCTCAAAAACTTCAAGCTGAATTTGGCCTGCATGAGTTCTTCAGGCCATCTGCCATTTTTTAGTCACTGGATGTTGTCTCATTTTCCAGGAATAATTTGGACCCTGCAAAATTATCTTTTAGAGGGCTGAGCAGGCATCAGGCCTCACAGCAGTGTACTGTCTCAAGTGTGATGGGAGTTTGCTTGTAGTAGTCATGCATTGTTTCCACTGCTCCCTATCCACAATGTCCTGTTGCTCCCTTGTGCCACAAGCAAGGTGATTCTGTCAAATAGGGTCTTAGAAAGTGATGCTGCATGCCTCTAGGTGGTTTAAAAAATGGAAAATCCTATGGCCTTACACAGCTGGAGGGAGCAATCCTATGAACAAAAATGAGAATTAGAAAATGTTGGTTGACTAATGGAACAAAGTAGGGAGCCTGCTTAAATCATAAAAATGTTAACTGGAGTTCTATTTTTTTGTTGTTTTTATTTTAAAAAGTAGAATCCTTTTTTTATTTATCTTCTTTGAAGATTTTTAAAATCATGAATTTAGCATTTTTCCAGATGTTGACATGCAAATAATGACACTCACTGATGTTACTGTGGCATACATATCAACAATCCTTCCTGTGTTGACGTGAACAACATTTTCACAGGTAGGAACGTGATCTGTTCAGTCACATCAGTTTCCAGGCACCACTTTGAAAAATCATGGCTGAAAATCTATTTTCAACATGGAAATTCAGCTAAAATTACAGTAATTTCACAATTATAAGCTGCACCTGATTATAAGCCATACATCCCGGTAGC
>VRYO01001463.1:56098976-56124899 GCA_009812075.1 Sialia sialis
ACTACTACTACTACTACTACTACTACTGCCCCTTACAGTCTGCATTATAATATTTTATTTAATATTTTAATATTTGGTTATACAATGATTATATAACCAGGGGAATTTCATGAGCTACCTCTTGCCCTATGTTTTTATGAGCTTGTGATTTCAAAATGCTTTTATTGCCTCTGACCAAGGCAGGACACGTTGCTTGATCTTTGGAGATTTGTTCAATGTGGGTATTTTAACCTAAAGCTTTAGTTGAGTTAGAGGAATTTTGGACCTTCTATCTTTGTCAGTTAATTTATTTTCCTTCACAGATTGACCAGAAGCATATTTCATTCTTTTGCAGTTATCATTTGCATTCCTAGAAATAAACTGTATCCCTAAAATATTAGAGGCAAACACTGCCATTTTCTTTGCAACAATTAGTGAATGCAAAAGCAATCAGATTGTGCTTCCCATAGGAATGCCAAATGGTGTTTTATGAATGTCATTAATAAAATATGCAAATGGTCTGCTTGGTTTTTGCTTCTCTGTTTGGGTTAACCTAGTCAATCAGTCAGATATTGCTAATGAGAAAGTTGATGAAAGCTTATCCAGTTGTTGAGAAGGTCAATGAAATGACAGACCCCTCTCTCTTTTCACTTGCCCTACAGCTAGAATGCCATAGATAGCAGTGTTTGAATGATTAACTGTAGTCACCCAGGTATTGATAAGGGACTCTGAGGCAAGTTGTTATAAAATTTCCTATAACTTACATTTATCACAATGGGAGCTATTATAAAACAATTTAACTTTAGTATATTTGTATTTATAACGAGTGTTTAAATAAAATGAAGAAAATGCATTTAATCATAAAGATAGCTTTCTAGGAAAAAAAAATAACAGGCAGTCCCTTCAAGGTAGAATTTTTGATTTTCAGTCTTCTTTTTAATTTATTTGGTTTTCCCCTAGTATTTTTAAATCATTTTTTTTCAAATGGGCAGAAGTGAAATTTAGGTTCTCATCTTCCTAACTCTATACTGCTGTGCGGACACAGAAAAATTGCTAAAAACTCCTCTTTGCATAAGGCAATGCTCACACAGAAGATGAAATCTCTAAATAATGATTGTTTGCTATCTGAATAGAAATAGAAATCTCTGTTGCAGGGGTGCTTGTAACAGCATCTTCAGCTGAATCAGAATAGATGTCCTGAATCACTTTTCTACTTGGTTTTTGTACTCCAGCTGCCCAAGGTCCTATATAACCTCTTCAGTAGCACCTGTAATTCTTCACTATTGATTGTATTAATCTTAATACAAAATATTTCCTAATTTATTGATGTACAAACAGCTTATCTTATGATGTTGCATCTGTGGCAACAGTTTGTACTTACAGCTGTGTATAATATGGCCAGTTCTACAATTTGGAATCGCCTGAGATTCTCTGTGATAGTCCAAGTCTCCACCAAGGATATTCATCTGCACATTTAAGCATAACTATTGGTTTATACACAGCAGAAGCTGCCTAGGGAAATCTCTAGACCTTTCCAAAATTCCTAACTCTAGAATTCCTGAAGCAATTAGTGAAAAATCCTTGTTGTGAAGGAGGCTGGGAAGAATCTCAATCACCTTTTCTTATCTCAAACCAGTCCATTATATCTATTCAGTCTCTATGCAGACACCATCTGGGGAATTCCTAGACCAGGCAAATTATAATTTAGTGCACTGAGTGTGTACACAGGCCTTGCTCTGATACCAAGTGACACCACAATTACAACCAGAGGGCAAATCTGAATTTGAATCTTATTTTTCCTTCATGACTTACATTCTAAAGTTATTATCACTGTATATTTTCCACTTACATTTATGACTTGGCGAAAGAAAATCCTTAGGCGAGAAATTATAAAACAATACTATAAGCTTTGCTCAGAATAATTTGAAAACTAAGTGGCTTTAAATGTTGAAACTCAGAAAAGAAAGTCACACTCTAAAAACATAATTAGATTTGACCAGTGTTTCCTTGCAGTGAGAATCTAGCTGGGGATGCAAGGACATCATGATGCTTCTGTGCTTTGTACTTCAATAATTTTATACTGAAATTTCTTCTTAGATGATTGTATTATGCAGAAATATCACCAAATGAAGACTGCTTTTTAGAAGCTATTATTCTAGGAAAGCTGAAGTACTATAACTTTAGTCAAGAGGAGATGACTGAAGGATAGCTCAGCTAAGGAGAGAGTTAAGCATTGTTTTGGTCTGCAATATTTTTTCTAATTAAATATAACTTCTGTGAAATCTAAACCAACAATGTAATATTTTTAATATTAGATTTCAGTGTAATATCTTAGTGACTTTTTTATGGGACAGCTATTTCTCTTGAATGTCTGAACCTCTGGACTGAAGTATGTTACCTGGTCTGTCTGAACTTCTACAAGGAATTTCTGTAAGAAACAGCTTTGACCGTACTGTCTGGAATTTCCTTTACAGTTCAAGGAAAATATGGCATTGAAGATAATCTTTCCTACAAAAGCAATTGTCTATTGGTCAGTGCAATGCAGCAGTTGTGTTTTAGCTCCAGTTCAGCCCCACACAGCTTCTCACTGAATCAGAACTGTACAAGTGAGAGAACTCATGGGTTGAGAAGATGATTTCTTAATTTAAAAAACCCCAACAAACCAAAATACCAGAAATCAGAGAATAGTTTTAAAGAGGAAAATATATTAAACCAGGTGGTGCAAAAAAACCCCAACTGCTCACAGCCTTATACCCAAGCAGTCCCCAAACATCAGCAGCCACAGATGACCTTCCTCATGGCCAGTTTTATTATGGAGCATGATGCCATGAGGTATGGAATGTCCCTTGGGTCAGTTGGGTCAGCTGTCCTGATTGTGTCTCCTCTCAGCTCCTTGTGCACCCCCAGCCACAGAAAAGACTGTGGTTCTGTACAAGTGCTGCTCAGTGGTATCAAAAGCATCCGTGTGTTATCAGAACTGTTTCCAGCACAAATCCAAAACACAGCCCCATACTAGCTGCTGTGAAGAAAAGTAACTCAACTCCAGCCAAAACCAGCTCATGCAATTCCTCAAGTTAAGATGGAGGGCACTTCAGTAAGAGAGCTGACCCAGCATGACTCCTGGAATCCATCTTGTCTCAACATCTCATGTTCAGCTGCAATAAAACCTTTCTAAATTGCCTACAATCTCAGTAGCCTATTTGCTCCAAGGGCTCTTACTCCTTCTTCAGCAGGTGAGTAGGCATACAGTGTTTGTTGTCCCGAATTGCTATGAGAGTCCAATTCCAAATGGCTCATTTTGCACAAACTGATGTGTTATTTATTTCCTCACAAACAAGATATTAATCCATTCAGCTTTAGCAGGGACATAAAAATGGGGCTATTCTGTGGGTGTAGAGTTGTAGCACTTTGCAGTCCTTGGATACATGACAATAAATGTCTGACAAAGTTCCCACATTGTCTAAGTCATCTCTGCACTAAATACTGTGAATACTTATGTAGTTGAAGGCTTCAGAGTAGTAGCAGATTCACCCTTTTCATGTAAGCAAAACTTGTTCTTAAAATCAATTGAAATAATTGCAAAATATATTCCTTAGATTTCTGTGGCCTTTGCTTTGTGCCATAAAAAGAACAGATGAAAACATGATTGCTTATTTTATGAACATTACTCTTTATGTGATTTTCTTAGGCATTTCTTAGGAGGAATATTTATTTTTAGTTTTCACAAGGCTTAAAAAAGTAATATAAATATGATCTTTCAAATATCTGAATGCTAGGCATATCTGAAATATTAGCACCTTTGCTGTGAATACAAGCAAAAAATTTTTCTGTCATAACAGAAGCAGGAAATTAATTTATTGTAACAATACCATTAGAGACATATTCTGCTTGTGCTGTCAAAAGTGATATAAAGGTATTTAAAGCAGAAGATTTCAAGCCCCATTTTGATTCTACAGGAGAAATCAATAGGCATAGAAGAAGACTGGTTTCGTTTTGATATCTTTTTTTTTTGTTCACTAGTGTCCTGAATTTCTACTGTTCCTTAATTACATTGCTATAATTTAGAAAAAAGGATAGTGCAACAGGTTGCTCTTCCCAGACTTGTAGCCTTCAGGAGGGCCAACCCTTGGAGCTGTTCTCAGAGCTAACATGCAGATATTCCCTTTTCCTGGTCTTCTGCTCTAGCACTACCTATTCCAAAAAGAGAGCCTAAAAAAGATTTACAGTAATTTCACAATTATAAGCCATACCTTTTTCACTGACAAATCCAGCCTAGGACAGTAGTGCAGTGTTGCATTCCCCTAACTCAACATGTTTGCCTTCCAGTCTGAGATCTGACCAACAGGAAGAGGTCAAATTACCCAGACCCTCGACCCCTCTTCCCCCTGGAAAGCTATATAAACCTATGCATCACGTGTGTCTCTCTCTTTTCCCTTTGTTCCCTTTGTTTGAATAAATCTTGGAACCAAGCCAACAGGGAAAGAGCCATCCTCTTTTCGCTTATTCATAGCACAGCAATATTCCTATTTCTAATTAGCTAGCCGGGAATATTGGAAATAGAGAAATTAGCTGTGTTAGTGCAGCTAATCATCAGGTGCGGCTTATATATGGACAAATCCCATGGTCTACCCAGCTACACGGATGTGCGGCTTACAATTGTGAAATTGCTGTACCTTCAAAAAGCTGAATACTTTGTGTAATGATGAGTGTGGCTTCTTGGTTGACACTGTCTGCCAATAGATGATGAGCACTGCCTGTATAAGCAAGGTGTCACTGCTGAAATCTTCAGGTAACACGAACATAGCTCTCAGCAATTCAAAAAATAATTGTCACTTCATTGGTCTTTGCAAAAATAAAAAACCCACAAAAAAAGAAAAAGGCAGCAGAAGGGAAAAAGTAAGCTGTACAAGGAAAAAGAAAAAAATAGTGAGGGGGTGATTTAACAAGTAATAAAATGTAATAAAAATCTTTCCATTGAGATGGGTTTCATGTCCAATTAATTCAAAGTCAATTTTCATAAATTCAACATTTCTGGGAAAAAATGCAAGCTATTCTGCCTTCTATTAAGGTGAGTGATTCCAACTTTCTTCTCTGCTAACAAGTCATAGTTATATTATGTGTCATGACATGTAACTGACAGTGAAATAAAGTCAGATAATTTTATAAAAAGCATAACTGAAAGAAGTGTAATTAGCTGGTAGCATTGCAACTTGCTTGAACCTAAGTGTTTTGTGAAAATCTAGTTCAGAATAAGTTCATTTACAAAGAAAGTGAGGAGTCCCTAAACACTTTTCCTCCAACATGTTTATAAATTAAGCTGGCAAGATGTATTTCTTCTGCTAGACATATTTTTAAAGCCATATCTTTAAGTAATAAAAAAATGAAGCATTATGGCTCCCAGAAAAAACATCTTGTGAGATCTTTTATGAAAAATCATTATTCGTTTCCATTATCTGATTTTTTGGAATCATAGAACACTTGAACTAGCTATGGAAGCAACCTCCTGAAAGTGTCAAAAATCCATATTCTTGGGGACACAAGAAAGCAACACATGCTGTGTGAGTGAGCAGTTTTAGGCAGACAGGGAATGTTTGCCATGGAGCCAGCACGTACTTGTGGAGCAGGGGAGGGAGCTGTGGCCAGCCTGAATTTCAGTGGTGCCCCCATGCTGGGCAGAGTGATGCTAGCAGGGCCTGGCAGTGGAAAACAGCCTGGAATGATTGAATGGGCCTGTGGGCATCCACACGGAGCTTCACATGAAGACCTTCCAACCTTCTTCCACCACAAGGCAAAAGACATGCTGCCACTTCCAGGAAGTGTGCCTTCTGCCCCAGCCATGCAAACAGACTTTTTAAAATTTTTTAAATTTTTTTTTTTTACTTACTTGTTTTCTCAGACTTCACAAAGTCTGATAGTACAAATTGAATTTATTGAACATGGCCCTCAATTATGTGGGGTAGCAGTCTCTGAAAAAATGGAACTCATTGTGCTGGTGCTTCTCTTGAAATTCAGCAGATTTAAATCTGTGGTATGTATATACTGCAAAAACTGAGAAACAATCAATAAAGAAAATATTGCAGTTTTTAACCAAGATTAAATCCACATCTCCTAATGGCTGCCACACACAAATGCCAAATGTTACACATCAAGAGCTGACTGACAGCTTAATATTAACATTTACCAAAGCATCCTCAGAATAGGCTTGAGTTTCTTTAGCAACAAAATGGTGGGAATATTTGTTAGTTGTACTTTACTCATTCATTGAAAGCCTGGATGTTCAACCATGAGATACTTTACTCCAGACTCAAAGAAAGGTCATAATTTCAAACTCTTTATTCATTCCGGTGTGATTTGTAACAGCTTGTACTGTAATTCTGCAAACTCTTGAAACTGGTGAAGAAATTCATACTCCATGATGCAGCTGAGGGAGTGGTGGAGGTTTGTATTATCTGCAGTATTGAGGCTCTCACCCTTTACCTCATTTGAGCCTTTTCTGGTAAAGAATATTTATACTGCATGGGGCAGATGAGTGCATCTCTGTGTGAGCTCCCTCCCTGAGCTGAAAACTTCCCTGCTGCTGGTGCCCTAAAAAACACCACAGCTTCAGCTTTATTTTATCTGGAGAGAAAAGTCTGAAAGGAATTTATTTCTCCCCTCACTCCTTTACCTCCTTATCAGCTAAGCAGTCACAGGAAGACCCCTTCTGCAACCCTGTCTTGTACCTGCATTGTTAAGCTCTGTTCTGCTGTCATGGCCCTTCCTTTATCCTGAGCTCTACCAGTCAAAAAGGGCCACAACCCTTTGAACTACAAACAGCAGCTGCTTGGTTACATCAGTGGGCACAACAGAAACCCCATCTGATCTCAGCTGTAAAGATGAGAAAAACTCCAGTGATTCACTCAGTATTCCCATATCCTTAGGTCTTCCTCTGACCAGCCATGCCCTGCCCACCACTTCAGTACAAAACCATTGATAATATTTGTGGGTTTTTTTTTTTTTCTCCTTTCTCTATATTCAGACTCTTTCTACCAAATTCCTACAGTGACAGGTACTTTTGGTTGAGATTTGGTACACCACGATATGAACAGCACTGGAGCTGTGTATGATCCATGTGTTCTCTATAAAAGAGACACACCTCTATACACATGAATAGAAGTTTTAATAATAAATCAAATCCAATTTCAGTAAACCAGTGGTTTATTATTTAAACTACATAATGCATGCTATTGATACTAATATAATTTTGATTTATGCTTAAAATTAAAAGAGAAACTATTCTATTGTATTATGAGTCTGAAAGAGTCATAGTATAGAATATTTGTAAGTCTGTTACTTTTGATTGATAAAGCATTTTCTCTAGTAGCAAAAGCATCCTCCAAAAATCTGAAACTGTTACACCTCAGAGATAATGACTGAGAGAAGAAAAATTGGTTTTGTCTAAATAGCTCAATAAGCTTACATCGGGTCAAATTATATCTGTATCTCCTTTCAGTTATAAAGAGAAATCCTAAATAAACCCTAGCACACTAATGGATAGTGTGGTAGAGAAATGGAAACCACAGATCATACAATAGATTTAAATGTCAAGGTCTTAGAAGTGCATTTCTTTACTGTTTCTGAAAGAAAGTTTGGCTCCATTACTCCAGCATTTAAAAGTAAAAACTTCATTTTCTTCTGCCTTACTCGCACAACCTTTTAACATCAATAAAGTTTCAGTGGCTTAAAGGAAGCCACTGGTTCTAGCTTTTATCCAGAAATAATGAATAAATAAATAATGAAACTTCTATTCATTGTGTTCACTCTGTTTCTGCTAATGAGGAAATGAAAGTTTTGCTGCAGAATGGTAAGTTCTTTCTGAATGACAGTAGTTTGCACTGTACTTGTTCATGGATGACCCGAGATTTTTTTGTGCTGATGTAGAAAATATACCGAGGAAAACTGCATGTAAGGGAGAGTGGGTATTTCACAATTATTTTCAAGAATAATTTGCACTTTTTTGTTTAACTCTGGTCTGTAAGTTCACTGGAACATTTAAAATAGTGATTTGTATGTGTGATTTCTCAATAAGTAGAGATTTCATCTATTATTCATATAACATACCCAAAAGATTAATAAAATGGAATTAAATAAGTGTAAAAAAAGAAAGACATTGAGGTGCTGGAATGAGTCCAGAGAAGAGCAAGGAAGCTGGTGAAGGATCTAGAGGCTTAATCTTATGAGGAGCAGCTGAGGGATCTGGGCTTGTTTAGCCTGGAGAAAAGGAGTTGCAGGGTGGTCTCTACCCCTCTCTACAACTGCCTGAAAGGAGGGGATAGCCAGGTGGGGATCAGTCTCTTCTCCCAGGTAATAAGTGGAAAGACAAGAGGAAATGTCCTCAGGATGTACCAGGGGTGGTTCAGGCTGGACAAAAGGAGGAATTTCTTCACAGCAAGGGCCATTAAACTTCTGAATGTCACCACCAGGTAGGTGGTAGGATCTCCTTCCTGGAGGCATTCAAGAAAAGACTGGGCTATGGTCAACCAGACCATAGAGCCATGGTCTGGTTGACAACTTGGTGTTTGGTCAAAGGTTGGACTTGATATTCTCAGAGGTCTATCTAAATCATTCTGTGATGCAGTGAAACCATTTTACTCAAATAAATTTTTCTAAGTGAACTAGGAGCTTCAATAGGACTTAGATGACTAAATACTCCTAATGCTTTTGACTATTTATTTCAACGAAGTTAATTTCTGCACTATTAAGCAAGAGACAAAATATTTAAAGGAGACCAGAAAAAGAAATTAAAAACTTACTGGCAATGAGCTTTAACATTTCCTTCTGAATTTTAAACACTAGCTTTACATGCTAAGACCTTCTTACAGTTTTTCTCTTCTGACTTTGAGATGGTCCAATTTTAAAAGCGTGTAGATTATTTTTTGTCTTCCAATAAAGTAGTAATGAAACGTGTTTTCCCTTTGATAATTCAACAGGCATGGAATGTATACGCTCTTAGGGACAAAGAAATAGTGCTAAATAAGGTGGCTGGTTATCCTTCTATGTTCTGCACATAGCTAAATTGACCATAGCTAATTTTGTTTTCACATGATTGGCAAGAGGGTAGGTATTTTGAACCAATATGTTAAATGTTCCACTTCATAAACTGGAAACGTGCCTGGAGCAGCTGATTGTGCCAGCTGGCTGATCTTCAGCATAGGGCTCATGGCATTGAATTAGCCCACTGTCTGTTGTCCCCTTTTGAATCAAAACTAATAAGAAGTGTGATTAAAGAACTACAGTAATTTCACAATTATAAGCCACACCTCCCGGTAGCGGGTAGACCATGGGATTTGTCCATATATAAGCTGCACCTGAATATAAGCCACACTTTTTTTTTTTTAAAAAAAAAGTGAGGATCCATGTGTAAAAAACTAACAAATTAGTAAGAGAATCACTGCCAGCTGGGTTTGGTGTCAGGTGCTCAAGTTGCAACAGTTTTCATAGACCAGCAAAGCCTTTAAAGGCAGCCCCAGGTGCCCTCCTGGCCGGCTCTCACTTCTGGGTTGGCATTTCACTGGGATTTGTCCATAGATAAGCTGCACCTGAATATAAGCCGCACTACTGGGGTAGGCTGAATTCTTCAATGAAAAAGGTGCGGCTTATAATTGTGAAATTATTGTACTTTATTTCACTGATCTTTGCCTCAAAAGTAGACAAAAATCCTATGCTAAAGGGTAAATTTCTGCCCCTTGGTTACCCTGTAGGTTTGCAATCCAATTAAAAACTCAATTATGAAAAAATATTCAAAATTTTGGTGGCAATACCTTTGCCTTTCATATCTGCAAATGGAAACTTGAATGCCCATGTATGTCACAGATGAAAATGAGTACCATAACTTGAATTCTCAACTATTTATTTACTGATACTTAAATATAGGCAATTGTGCTTAAACATAAGAGAACAAAACCTTTTTCTTCTTCAGTGGTAGTGTGTCTAAATACTGGAATAGGTTTCTATAGAGGTTTTGGAGTCCCCATCTTTGGAAATACTCAAAAATCGACTGAACAAAACCCTGAGCAACATGTTGTATTTGACCTTGCTTGATAAGAGCTCTTGAACTGGACAATCTCTAAAGAGATTTTTCAAGGCTTAATATTCTATATTTCTGCGGTTCTATGATGCTGAACAAGATTTCAGGACAGCAAAAGGGAGAGTTATTTATTTTATTTGCTGATTGAATTATATTTTGTTTATTTTTGTGGTTTTCTCTCTTATGAAATGCTAGTATCTGAAATCTGAGCTGCACAGGTTTGTGTTTTTATAAGTGTTTGCATCTTTATGAGCACTACAGTTTAGACTCTGGATGTTTTATAAAAAATTGAATTTGCTGGGAAAAAAACAGGTTGCAACTTTATAATATTTTATGGATCAAAATGAAATAGATGCTTTAACAACTAGTATTGTTTATACCACTTAGTTTAGAACTTTCTATGGATTTTCATTGTGTAGGAAGTCTGACCCATGAAAAGCAGTCTAATCTGGTTCCCCAGAAGCTTGCTTCATTTCTTAATAGCAGCCACTTCTATCTGTTTTCTCTGTATTGAAGTTTTCATACTGACTGTAAGAATTGCTTATGCCCGTATGAAAATGGAAAAAGAATGAGGTGGGAAGACAATGAGTGCTTGAGTAGATATGAATAATAGTTGTTGAGAGACCAAGTGGTATCATCAGATATGCACATCTGTGAGGCACCAACTGTTGAACAGCATGCTCTGATGAGGTGCTGTCATTCCAAGCTCTTCCACAACTGGAAGCTAGGGCGAGTGGAACCACTTGGCAATAATGCCCCTGGTCTTAACCAGCACTGACAGAATCGATGTTCCAGGTACTGGTGCAGAATGTTATTTAAAGGCATGGAATCTGGGTTAGAGGAAGTATAGTTGGCAGGGTTACTTCTGCAATTATTGTCATGCATAGAGGAGCCTTTGCAGTCATCACTTCAAGAGTGACTCAGTTTTTGTTTCTGGATTGGTTCTGGTGCAAGAGGCACAAGCGAGAGTGAAAGAATCCTTCAAAGCAGTCACCCTGCTGTTGCTGCACGCCATTAATGTCACGCTATTGTAGCAGAGATACAGCAGCTTGAAACTGAGCTTGTCCCTGAACCTTAAGAGTGGATTGTTACACTTTTTACAAGTTATCAGTGATGGCCTGAGCAAGGAGGGTCTGCTGCTTGGTGGAGCAAGGGAGATCTGGTAATCAATGATAAGATGGAGCAAAGAGGTCTTTTTGCTGCTTTTAATGTTGAAGAATGCCAAGACAAGCTTGACCAACTATCAGATCCACCAGGAGAACATGCAAGACAGATGCTTCATGACAGCCTGACTGCAGCAAGAATGTGCAGGCTCTGATAGAGAGGGGAGACTCAGAATGGACCAAAGAGCTGCTGACATCTTTTTCAGCACAAAACATGTTTTTCAGAGTAAACCTGACAACACATAATCTAAAAAAATGCATATGAATAACGATCTCTTTATACTATAAGAGGCCAGTCCCACTTCTGCTCAGCGAGAACGTCTAGCATGTCTCCCTAAGGTGTGTGAAGATCCTGCCTTTGAGAGGGGATGCCACTCAGTGTTATTCCCTGAGGCTGAGAGAAAGAGATTTGCCCACAGACACTGATATGGCTTAGTATCCTCAATCTCTACTTAATAATTGCTTTGCTATTTTTATTATAATTGTGTCACTATAATTGCTTTAATATCATTGCTTCAAATTAGATTTTGCTATACTAGTAGTTTAAAATATATATACTGTATAGTGAATAATTCTGATTAAGGTGCTTTCAGCTAATAATTGTAATTATTTGAATAAATTGAAATAAATTATTTATTATATTTGTATCAATAGATTTGTTTTGCCATGCTTAATCCTGTAAGAGGGGAGTTCATAAACGTTCAGTTACACCTGTATAGTGCTTTAGATATAAACTGTTGACCAAGTCTGGGCCTAGGATTGGATCCAGACAGACCCAGGTGGCTCTGAGGAAGTTTAGAAAGCAAGGGGACGTGTTTCCTCACCTTGAGACTCAGTGGGAGGATTTTTTTAATCCACTTGGTCTGAAGCTCCCACTCTGCCTGTGGCAGCCATGCATTGTTGGTGCAAAGCCAGCAATGACAATGACAAAGTTTGTCAGTTTTGCTACATTGAGGACCAGCAGAGGAAGAACAGCATTTGAGAAGGTTTCCATTCTATGGCTCTGAAGCAGCAGTAATGTGCTTAGGATACCTTCTGAGATCTATACTGGCAAATTGAATCAGACCTTGGCTTGAAGATGGTGCTGAATTGCTACAAAAATTAGGGACTTGTAATTTTTTGTGTTTCTGATCACTTGCATGCCATCCATGACTTCTGGGGCCAAAGTGCAGTCATTCAGGAAATTAGGATGGGAAGGGTCTCCAGGAACTGTGCGTGGACCCACCTTATGGTGATTCTCTCCTACAAAAATTCACTCTGTTCTTTTGAACATTGCAATCTAGGTAATACTGTTAACATTTAAGCAGTTTTATTTTGTAATTTTAGGGCTCATTTTTATATTCCTTAAAGATGAGGAGAAATATACAAGAGGAATACTTTACTAGTAATTTTTCCTGTTTTCAAGAATAATTAAACTGCAGTCAGGTTATTTTTTGCTGAGTCTGATGAAGAAATACATCTTACTTTATGAAAACAATGAATTTATGCTTTTGAACTACTACAACTCAGAGTAAAAAAAAAAAAAAGGAACATTAAGTATGTACTTCTGAATTTGAAAATTCAAGGTGTTCCAGGGAAACTGCTCCATATATTTCTTTTCTATGTTGATGGAGGAAGGATGATTGGTAACAGACAACTTCTTCCTAAGTTGATGATATATATTTGTGTTGATGCCAAAACATCACATAATTTTAAGATTTCACTGACTAGATGATTAGCATGTTGCTCATTTTGCTCGCCACAGGTTTATTGGACAGAGATGGAGGAAGAGAAATTTTCTCTGAAAAATCGGTACACCCGTTTTGAGGAGGAACATTAAGCAATTTAAACCAGCATTGCCTACTAGCAATTTAGTTGCTTCCCTGCTGCAATATCTCCCAGCACTTCCTAAATATTGTATGAGGTACTTAAAGGTGAGGACACAGCTGTTGTGCATATCTATATCCATGAATCATTACTAATGACACTGCTTACTGACAGAGTTCTCTGGGTGACTACTGCCCCCGCCTCGAGTGGGACTGACAATCCCTTTAAAAATGCATCAGTTCTTTTCACTGTTTACATTGCGTAGACTTATCAAACTTTATTAACCCTGTTATTTCTTGGACAGACTGTAATAAATGCTCCAGCTCTCCCTTCCAGGGCTGGGCTGCTTCAAAATCCGCTTTTGCAAAGAGTGATTGAAATATATCTTTCAAATTAGAATTCTAGGAAAGTAAGAAAGATAGCTAGAGATGTAGTTTATTCTGAGCTTCAAAATAATCACCTTTTTAGCACCCTTTAGCATTGGTAATGCTTGACAATACCTTTACATTTACTTCCTGATATCCTCATAAGCCACATTGTGCTGTCAGGGACTAGATTTCTCAAGGAACTATGTAATAAGATTGACACTAAGAACATAATACGTCTCACCAAGCTTGTGGAAGCAAACAGAACGTACACATTTTCTAGGAAAGATTTCCTGTGTGGAGCATATTGAAGCTACCCAATAAAATAAAAAAATATTTTTAAAAATCATGAGAGGTGTTTTCTCTTTACTGCAAATTCATGTGGCTGGAAGTTTCCGAGTCTGCTGTTGGATTGCATAGAATAAAATACTTGGTCATTTATTGTCTTCTGTCTAGACTAATGTTATGTGTGTCATGGATCACAACACATTTATGTGGCTCACTACCCTTTGTTGCTTTCTTTAGATTATTGTGTACATATGTTTCCTTTCCTTTCCTTTCCTTTTTTCCCCTTTCTTTTCCTTTTTTTTTTTTGATATTTTATTGTACCAAATTAAGTTCTTGTTGCTGTTTCTATATCAAATTCCAATTTAAATTTGAAAGATTATATTATTTTTATTTTATTGTGCTCAAAAATGATTTTGCCATAAAAATGATTTTCTCTAATACTGACAAGTACAGAGCATTGATTTGATACCAGAAAATTCATTGTAGTCAAAGCTAAAAATATTTGGATTGATACTTAGGCAATTCTAATTATTGATATTTTTGTATTCCTTGATTTTCTGTTTCCTTTAAACTCCTGCCTTGCAATTAATATTTAGCATAGACAGAATCTGGTTCAGACTTTTAGATAGTTTAATGCTGAGGGATGGAACACTTTTATGTTTAGAAATCACTCTGCTGTTTTAAAAATACGGTCATTATGCTTTCTTGAGTAGCTTTTTGTTTTGATGTGATACAAAGAATTGAAATCCTTTCCCAGAGCTAGTAGTTTATTTTAATTTCTTTTCTGGAGGAGAATAAAAGCTCTTCATGCAATTTCCTAATTATTTGCATTGTTACAGAATGGGGTCCCAGGTGTTGTTTACTGAGAAAGAAAAGTTGATCTCACAGTCTCTCACAGATGCTCTGCCATGGACACTTTAATCTACATTAACCCAATGGAACATAATTTTTCCTGTCAGGAAGATTTGAAAGAGTAACTACTGATGACCATAAAGTAAAAATCTTATAGGAAAATAAGGCATGATCTAATTAATAACTAGGATTTAGGATCACATGCAAAGAAAACAGTGAAACAAGAGACTTTGTATCACTTATTAAATATACTGAGTAGCTGTTCAGTGGGAAATATTAATCTGACATACTGAAATCTGGTTGGTCGAATAGGGGGGTTGATAAAAAATGGAGGATCTGAGCATCAATATAAGTACTCCATATCCCTCATAGCAGCCAGAGCCCCCTTACTCCTAATCTCTACCCCCTGCAAAAAAGCCCAAACAATAAATTAAACAAAAAACCCAACCCCTCAAACTCTTGCTTTTCTATGTTTCCAAATAAACACACTCCTAAGCAAAGAGATACAGTCTCAAGAATATTTTCTTTCCTACCCAGAAATTTCCCTGTCCTCTTCCTCAAACTTCTTTTGAGACAACTTTAGTTTTAATAAACTATCCTTTTCAAACAAAGTTTTCAGAAGTCTTCCTTCTGGTGGAATATTGAAGAAGTAAATTGTAAGAGATAGGACAGCATAAAGAAAAAAAAGTATTCAGAATTTTGTAGAACACCGGCTTCTAAGATGTAACATAACATTGCATAGCACACCAAAATATAGCACAACATGACATAACATAACAACATAACATAACAAACATAACATAACGTAACAGCATAACATAAAATATACAATAAGGAAACATAAGAACTATGTGTAGATGCTTTCCATGTAAAGGCAACTATCAAAAATGGCTGAATTTGGACCAGGAAATCACATTTTTTAGTTTCATTTTTATATATTTTTATTTAAATGTTTCTCCATTTATACAACTTCATGTAATATCATATGTATTTTAATAATTAAAAAGTACTTACTTTTGTTAAGATCCCTGTAGGATTATGTGCTGATTTAAAAGAGAAATAGGTTGCAGTACATATTGTTGCACTTTCTTTGAAGATTTTGTGTGCACTGTCAAACTACGTTTCTCATTTTCCTATTATTTTTCTCAGAAAATTGTTTCCAAAATTCCAAATTTTGCTAATGCTTTGATATACAGAGAGTTTTAACTGAAAATCCAAACATACCTAATATCAGTATTTTTTAAAATGAAAAAAAGAGTTCATCTTTTCATCGAAGATATTTTTGACACATTGAAGGCTTCAGTTATGAGAAAGTTTCATATATCTTTAAGCTTTTTCATCAGAACTGGGATCTAAAGTCCATGGATTTTGTTGACTTTATACTTATGTGCTGGATGTGTGTGCACAGGCCAAATCAGAGACTCGTCATATTACTACAGATTCCTAAGACAAATTACTAAAATACATCTGAGGACTCTGAAATCTGTGTATAGTCATGCACAGTAAAATAAAAGAAGGTTATGTTTTTGGATGTTATATAGATTTTTTAAAATGGCAGATTGCAATTTGTCAAAACTTTTGGAAGCCAAGCAGTTTCCACAGACATACAGGAACATTTTCATTACAAATCTTGACAATTTTTGACAATTGTGTTATATACTCTTGTTTTTTCTTTGAGGACTGTGTAAAGACCAAAGAGATTCTTTTAATAAATGAGGTCCTGATTAATTCTGTTGACATGGAGTTCTAAAGAAGTTAAAGAAGTTAGAAACTATTTTCAGTTTTTGTTTTTTAGCATTTTGCAGGTGAAAGATTATAGGTGAGAGTGCAAAATTTTTTGAAAGCTATAAAATAAAATTATAAACTGTTGCATGAATGGTTTTCTAAAGAATCTAATACATATATCATTGCTTAACAGTTAAAAGGATCCAGATTTAATATTTTGACCTTTTACCTCTAACAGAATTTATGAAACGCTTCATGAATTCCTATAGAAGGGAGTACTATCACTTGAGGTATTATATCTTTGGCATATTTCATTTGATTCAGTAATGGCATTTATGTTCATATTTTGTTCTGCGCATGAAATTTAAGAAAATATGTCTCTGTAATAGATATTTGTATCTGAAAAGATTGCAGCAATACCTTGTCTAGACAACAAGGAGGGACTACCTACCATGGGAACATAGTGTGGCTATGGTATAGGACTGGAAAAGCCATTTCCCAATTTCCTACTGGGACTTTTTGTTGCCACATTCTCAAAGAGTCAAAAGTTCTTCTACCTGTCTGGCTCAAATCATAACTTTTTATTGTGGATTTTACAGAAAAGATCACACTGTAGCAAGGAATCTGTGCAACTGTGATCTCCCCAGTCTGCTCAGATGGTTTCTATAGCTGTGGATGCCAGTTAGTGCCGAGCACCAGCTGTTCTGGAAATCTGGAAGCCTTTGTGGCTGTGACCCCAAGCTGTCTACCTGGCAGCTCCTGCCACAGCAGTGGCTTCTGAAAGCACCAGGTCCCTGTCCCCAAGGCAGTGTACATGCAGGGCCAAGCTTAGACCAGCAGACCTTGCATAAGATGGCACAAAAAACTGACATTAGCCTAAACAAGATTCCTGTTTTTCGAGAGAGAGGGCAGTGATTAAACAGCTGATTCAGCATTTGGTGGTGAAAACCTGATCTATTTAAATGTTCCTGAGTAAATTTCCTTCAGCTTTCCTAATGTACTTCACTTTTAGCCTGGTAATTTGGCCTGATGTCTCTATTTTTAAAAAAACTATTTTGCCCTAACTTTATTTTAGCATGGGTAACTGGTATTCTTCTACTTCTTCCCAATTGTATATTATCTTCTAATTATTTTTTTCCTACTAAGTATTATAAATTAAGATTGCAAGACTTGATGTAATTTGTCTCTGTATTTTGTATATTGTATTATATTATGAAAGCTAAAATTCTAACAAACAAGGATTTTGCAGAAGGTCAGGAAAAGGAGAATGGCATTTGTACAGACTCCTACATCCCTAATGGAGGTGATTATTAATGTTACCATGCAGAAGGACTGTGAGTAAATGATTTACATGGGTTTGGTAATTCTTGCCACTTGGCCTGGGATCACTGGCTGAGTAATTTCTTTCTGTTTCTGTGAGAGGTCATGTTAGAACTTGTGCATCCATTTGACACCCAACGTATCAATAAAAATGCCTTGATTATATAAAGTGATTATTTTTCCACATTGGTTTGTTTTTGTTTTTTTTTTTTTTTTTTACATTGGTTTGGGATTTTTAAATTATTATTATCATTACTCAGTTGCCTTCTCTCTGATTCAGGATTCTGAGTTCTGTTTTTGAGAGAGGTTCTCTGTATATGTAGAAAGTATTTTCCCTTCCTAAACTGTGTGGTATTCAGACTTTTGAGGTTGTGGGCCTTTTTATATGGGACAGAGGACCATAAACCAACAAACTATTGAACTTAGAGTGTCAGATAATGGGATTGTTCTTTTACATTTAGAAATATCTAGAAGAGTCCCTTGAAAATTCTCACAGATATTTGTGCACCATTGAGCTATATGTTAGAAGCAATGTAGTTAGATTAACCCACAAAAGAGTTCTTATTATTCCCTAAAGTCCTGGAAAAGACAAACTGTCTTTTGGGTTCTCACCCTGGAAAAGAGAGAGAATCAGTTAAAATAAAAACAAATTTGGAAGGAGAGGCAGAAGCAAGTGGTGAAAGGATTTGAACTACAGTGGAAATAATATGTTTCCGATGAGTAGAAAAATAATAGTGGTGGAATACGTAGAAGAAGAAGGAGTTATCAACTGATTTGATTTTAGCTTTTCTTAAAAGTGCTCAAATACTTCAATTATATGGAAATCTGTCATGCTGCTTGGTAAGATGTCCATGAAGAGAAAAGGAAGCCCTGAAGATCCAAACATAAAAATGAGCTACTATTTTTAGTTTCATTGGGTCATAGTTATAAGACCTTCTCTGTCATAATAGGAGGCAAAATCTGGACAGTATTAGTGAACCAATGGGTTTGGAAGTCCTCAGTCTAGGTAAATATAGTTGTTCTGCAGTTTGTTTCAGAGTGAAAATTATAGGTGTTTTGGTGCAACAACATTTTGTGCTGCTCAGCTTTTTTTTGGCTGTAGAAGGTCTGTTGCCCTTCAACAATCTTGGAGGATCACTTTATCAAGGATATTTTCACTTCTTATCCAGACCAGTGTGAGCAAACAGCACATGGCAAACAGCACAAAAGAGCAGCAGACAGACTGAAAAGCAGATAAACTGTACAAAGACTGCCCAGTTATCCCTGGAAAATAACAACTAAGGCAAGGGAAAAATTTTGGAGAGATAAAATGTGGTTTGGTGACTAGAACAAAAAAAAACCTAAATCAAAGTATGGCAGAATCCTGCTTAAATAATCATGTAAAGAAGGAAAACTGAAAGAAAGGATGAGAAAAACACAACCCGTAAAACTGAACTGTCTTCAAAAAACCAAGAAATTTAAAGGACTGTAAGGGACATATGTGGTAGAGCAATACAGTAAAAAATACATAATAGAGAATCATAGAAAATACACCCAACAGAAATCACATGTGAGTACATATAGTAATGTATATTAAACACAGGATAGGACAAACTGTCACAGTTACTCCACATCTCTTGATTTTTTACATAATCTTTATTTAAGATGCAATTTATACATCTGAAATGAACATATACATATCTCCATTGACCTTAGTTACTTCAGCATCCAGCACCTATTCAAAATTATATGCAATATGTAGATTCTGGAAGATATAATCCATGTATTTATTTTATAATTTGACTATGTATTGACATTTTTTCTTCCCAAATGATAATTTAGACTAGAAATCTTCAGCATATGAAAGAAGGAATACAGGAAAGAGCAATATATGAAAAGCAGGAAGATGTCAAATTTAGATGAAGTTGACTTTGTTAAGTTAATGCTGCTCTGTGTGTGACTCAGTCACTTAAAAATGCTGAATAATTGAGATTCAGGAAATGAACTGTCTCCTTAATAATATAAATAATAGTATCATTAGTAACAACACCTAATTTCCAGTGGGGGGGGTACTTACATGAATGTATGTAAGCATGTATAAATACTCACATACTTCACTCTCACCCATAGACACACACTTTTCAATTAAGATGCATAGTTTAAAGAATCACAGAGCCTTTATTTAACATACAAATGTTTATTTTGTTAATGAATTTTTTTTCCTAGGTTGACTTTGCTCATTGTAAAGAAAGGAGCAGTTCCCTAAGCATATGAAAAGCTGTTTGCCCCCTCTAAAATGCTATGTTCTGCATTTTGTTTCTTTGGTTCTTATTGAAAATGCATCCAGATAGATTTATTCTTGAGAAAGCATCAATATTTCACCAAACAACAATGAAAATTTCTCCAAGTTCAACTTCTAATTAAATTATTCTATTAAATTAGAAAACATAAGTGTAAGTGGTAGAATATGTTCGGCTATCCTGACACAAAAAGATATTTCTAAATGTACCTCATGACGGAATTTGTATCATACAATCATTAAGTTTGAAAAGACCTCTGAGATCATCAAATCCAATCATTAACCCAGCACCACTGATTTCCCATTAAACCATGTCCCCAAGCATCACATTAACATATTTTTTGCACATTTCAAAGGATGATTTCACCATTTCCCTTGACAGCCTTTTCCAAATCCAGACACAAGTCACCTTTTAAAAATGTGATGTAAACCTCATGCAAAATAGCTTCAGACATCAGAATTTAGTTTTAAATAGTGTTTATTAAAAAGTCAAATTCTTGTTTAATTTATTATGATTATGGATGAATACATGAGTCCATCTATTACACATGAAACCAAGAATAGAATCTGGCCTGTAGTGTTAATATTGTCTCACTGCAAATGGAATATTTAAACATACATCAACCATTGAACAAACACAAATTTGGAGCTGGACCTAAGTCCAAAAAGAAAGGCTTATTCAATATATCACTAAGAATTTCATAGTGATTAGCTTGAATGTTGAACCTTGGTATCAGCTTAATCTCCTTGCCTTTAAAAAGGGTGTATTGCAAATGCAATTTTAAATATTTTATGCTTGTATGGAGAGAGGTTAATATTGATCCATAAGACTTTAAGTCTGTATTTCTCATGCAGAGACTTTACCTTTGATGTGGATTCATGAGCTCATCACCTTAATATTGCACTTACAATGCCTTTCCTAGTACCTATTTTTAGGGGTCTCAGGAGTCTATTTGTATGGGCCTGGTTCTCATGCTTGGCACCTTTAGAGTTAGAACAATAATGTGGCTTTATTCTTTTTCAGCTTTTGAAATTAATGCCACATCCTTAAGCATTCCCATTGTATAATTTCTCACATTTAGGATGTGCTGTAGACCAGGTTGTGCAGATGCAGCCAGGATGAATGTTAGGTGTGCCCCCAGGCTGACTAGTTAATCTAGTTAAAAGCCTGTTTCAAAAGAAGTGTCTGAACCCTGATGTATATTGCAGAAAAATACTTCTTTTTTATTGTGCTGCTTTTGGGTATATCATTCTGGGAAGACTCTGTGTTATATGTTGAGACTGAAGTTTGATGAATTATAAAAACTGTGCTGAAATGCTTTAGAAAAATGGTGCATTCAGTATATTTTATGTCTTTTAATAACTCACACAGTGTCTGCAGGTGTATTTTCACATTAAACTAGCATTTAATGACCATGGAAGCAGAATTCCTGATTTGTTCCAGTAAATAACTGTTTTAATGCACCTGACAGCTAATCTTTGCATTATTTTCTCCTCCATTTTCCTTCAACTTTCTGCTGTGGTGGACCTTCAAAGTAGAAAGGCTCTTGTTTAGCAGCTTTGTTAAATTGCTCCATGTCTCACACTCAGCACAAATCAGTGCAGGACACTTTCACAAAGTACTCTATTGTCTCATGGATAGAGGGAGCTCTACTCCCATTAAATTAAATACATTTTATCTGTTTCGACATACAGTGGAAAAATAATATTGTCTTTTGGTTAACGTGTCTGAATGGTGTTGAGTGGATGAAGAGGCAGAGCTGAATTTCTGAGTACTGTTCATGTTTTAATCTGCCTACAATGAAACTATCTATAAAATCCTTAGTACGAAAACATATTTTCTATCCAAAATTATAGATAGAATATATTATTTATAAATAATAGCTTAAATACTCTTATATGCCAGAATTAAGGTATCATAATAGTGATTTCACATTTTGAAATATGAAATTTAACTTAATTTAATTTTGATGTCTTACTGTGTACAATATTACAGTATTTTGCAGATTTTTGATACTACTCTTGATGCTTCAGAGTTAGGGAATATAGCTTAGCAAATTAATTAGAGCAGGCCCACTTACTTCAATGCAGCAAAACTGTGCAGAAGATTTAAAAACTTCAATTCTTTTCAAGCCTGCTTTGCAACAGTTGCCACTATGTTGACTAGCTTGAAACACTAGTATTGTGGAGCAGGTGCATACAATAGTATCCCCACTCTATTTTAGGAGAAAGAGATATGACTATAACAAGGGCAAGTTTTGCAAAATCTCAACTGCTTGTGAAAAAATATGGAATTTTTCAATATATTTATTCTTCTGTATTAATATTTTTTTGCTGAAATGCAAAAGAAAAGAATCTTTGAGCAAAAAATGTGTCCTATGCCATTTTGTAGATAAACTCTCATTTTCAGCTAAGAAGACAAACAGAATTCAGAGGATCTATTAAAGTTCCAAGTAATCATAAGAAGAAACATTTTGCCTATGGCTGGGATACATTAACAAGATATTTAGCTGTTAGAGATATTTTTCATTCAGGTGTCCACAAGTTCTTAATGCCCCACTCAAGTACACTAATTTCACACGTATAAGGCGCACCAGAGTATAAAGCGCACTTCCTGGTTGTCAGCAATTTTCTGTACTTTGACCCTATATAAGTCGCACTGGTGTATAAGGCGCACCTTTTTTTTGCAGCGAGGATCTGCACGCAACAAAGGAAAAAATTAGTAACGCGTGATCACGGGGTTTACTGGCTCTGCTCGAGGCCGGGTGGGCTCGGCCCCGCTCGGCCCTGCTCAGGGCTGCCGCGGAGCTCGCACTTCCGGGTTAGCAAATTTCCGAACTTTGTCCATATATAAGGTGCACCAGTGTATAAGGCGCACTTCCAGGTTGTGATCACAATTCCAGTCAAAAGGGTGTGCCTTATACGCATGAAGTTACTGTCCATTTATTTAGCAGAGGTCCATTTGACAACTTAATATAAAGTGCAAAGAATACAGATAATTTATAACTTGTCTCTGCCCAAAGCTTTTGGTAAAAACTTGACTGATTGATAAAGTCTGACTGAAATCTTTTTATGACTAAGAGGGCTCTGAACTTTAAAAGAAACTTTTATGGATAGTGAATATATTATAATTTTTATATAACACCTCTATATCATATATGAAAACAATCCCTTGGGAAACTGGTCCTTCAGTGAAATAGAAGTAAATATAATTCCTTCCTTTCAAGGAAGTGTGGTGTGCATTTTTTGTTTTCTGAGTTTTGGTTATCTCATATAACATTCATGGCTATAAAATGTAAATATGTTGCACATCAATCAAAGTAGTTCAAAACAGATTTTTTTTTTTCATTTAATATTTCATACTTTTATGTGTTAAACATAGTTCTGTAGCTCTGAATACACTTTAAATGCACAGATTTTAAAATTGTATGTTCTAGTACTGCTGGGATCTCATACACTCATAATATTTTGACATGAAAAAAAAGTTTTGTTTTATATATTGGTAGACATGTATTATCACAAATGATACTGCAAAAGTGAGCAAAATCATTCTAAAACAACATTTCCTGGCTCAGTTTGTGTCATATAACATCACATTATTTATGGATTTTAAAGCACATGGAAGTTGTATAATTTACAGTAAGTAGGATTTGTAATCCAAGGTAGAGAGAGATATAGATGTGATAATTTTAATTTCTGAGAGCAGAAATTGTTATGATTTTCAGTTACTTTCCAGATTGATGTGATATTAAGATTATGCAAGGTGCCAAACCCAAGGCTTTAAAGAAGAAAATTGATAAAATAGAAAGACTGGTATTTAATATATTCAATATATAAGCTACAATTACATGTAAATTCTTAATGTGAGTATTTTCAGCAAGGGATTTTTGTTAAAAGATCTTCAGTGCCTGATTTTAATTCACCCAAATAATACAACTCTTTAATAAAAATTATAATAATATAAAAGTAAAAAATGGGCTAACCTAAATGCCTTCTTTGGTACTGATATGAATGCCACAGTGCATGCATGCAGCAGGAGAGAAAGACACAGTGAGTGCCAAGCACGAACCTGAACTTCCCATGGACATTAATAATACATGGAGAATAGTGCTTACCCAAACATTCAAAGAATTGCAGTCATGGCCTTGTGCTGCTCTTACAGAATAATGTATCAGAATTACAGCTGCTACCTGTTCCCCGCAGCATAGTCTTTATTCATGTAGTAAGTGTGCAACAAGATTAGGAGGCCTGCTTTCCTAGCTAACCCTAAGAGAAAATTCATTCCTGGAGAACTTTTTCTAATTCTGATTTAAAAAGCACATGTTTTCATGCCAATAAAAAGATAATTATGGAAAGATCTTGCTATAACAGTCACTATTGTGCTTTATTTCAAGGAGTACTTATATATTATTTTCGTATGGATGCAAAGCAGATTATAAGCTACAGTTGTGCTTTATGAAAGATTTATGGAAAATGAAGTAAAATCTGACTTTTTGGGCTTCCTGTAATCAACATTATTACATGTACATTAACATTGCATTATAAATATTGCATTATTGATAATGAAGCCAGTACCATGACTCAAGCATTAGTATGAACATGTTAGAGTGTTTAAATTCAGGACATTCTTGGATATATTCATTGGTATTTAAGGGAGATATATATAGTACATGCAAACTATTCCAATCTGATTGCCCAAGACATTGAAATATTGCAAGCATCTTTTGAAATATTGACAATGGTTGCTTCAGGATCTAAATACACAACAGAATGGAAGGAAAGAAAATCCTTTAATTTTAAAGACATGTGTAGGAGGAGATGTTACTCCTAGTTTCCATGAGGTTGTCTGATTGGAGGATTTTGCACTTAAAAAAACCCCAGTAATATTTTAAAATATCTATTTGCTAATATCTCCAATTGCCTTTACTTTTGTGTTTGTTTCAAAAAGACTAGAGTAAACAGTAATGCATAAAACCTGCTCCTCTACACTGGTCTTGTGAAACTCCACCTGGAATGTTGCATTCAGCTCTGGGGTCTCTGGCGCAGGAAGGACATGGCTTTATTGGAGTGAGTACAGAGGAGCCCACCAAGATGGTTAGAGGATGGAGCACCTCTTCCAAGAGCAAATGCAAACAGAACTGGAACTGTTCAGCCTGGAAAAGAGAAGACTTTAGGGTGGTCTAATTGTGGCCTTCCAGTACCTGAAGGAAGTCTACAAGAAAGATGAAGAGGGACTCTATGCAAAAGCAGGTAGAGATAGGACAAGGGGAATGGCTTAAAACTGAAAGCTTAGATAGATTAAGGAGGAAATTCTTATTGTGAGGGTCAACTGGCACAGGTTGCTCAGGGAAGTTGAGGACACCTCATCTTTGGAAGTGTTTAAGGCCAGGATGGATGAGCTCTGAGCAACCTGGTCTAGGGGAACGTATCCGTGCCCATGACAATGAACCAGAAATCTTCACTTTTGCTTCCAACACAAACCATTCCATGAAATCATGGAATACAAGAAAGTACAATGAACATGTAAGCTTGGTAGTTACATGTTAATACTGGTAATCTGACACTAATCAGAAAATATAAAAAGTCTGTGAGTAATGAAAATGTTAAATGAATAGAGAAATGTTAGTGTTTTTTGTTTAAAAACATTGATGTTTTTAAAATAATATACAGTAGTTTCACGAATATTAGCCGCACCTTTTTCACTGAAGATTGGAGCCCACGCCAGGGGTGAGGCTAATAATCAGGTGCGGTTTATCTATGGACAATTCCAGGAGAATAGTGAACCCGGAAGTTACCTGACACTCAGCCGCATGTGTTGCAGTCGCTTCAGCTACGTTGTTTCCAGTACGGGTTTGTGTGGTGGGCTCAATTTCAACGAATCGCGCGTTTCTGACCACTGTAAACCAACCAGATAAAAGCTTCTTGGCTAGGGGTGGCTTCAGGCGTGCTGGGGGTGGGGGGGCTGCAGCAGGGACTCCTATTCTCTTTTTCGGATGCGGCGCCTCGAGATTTCATGCACAGGATGCAAGATTTGAGGCACTCCGAGATTTGAAGCCCGGCACTCCGAGACTTCAGATGCGT
>VRYO01001463.1:56142166-56179374 GCA_009812075.1 Sialia sialis
CTGCTTTTAAAGGCTTTGCCAGTCTGTGAAAACTGTTTGCAAATTGAGCAACTTAACACAAGCCCTGCGCTGGCTTGATTCTGTTACTAACTCGTTACTTTGTTGCACATGTGTCCACACTAAAAAAAAAAAAAAAAAAAAAGTTGCGGCTTATATTCGGGTGCGGCTTATATATGGACAAATCCCATGGTCGTCCTGGCTACACGGAAGTGCGGCTTATATTCAGGTGCAGCTTATAATCGTGAAATTACTGTATGTATCTTTTTAGTCTTAAAATGTCTTTATTTTTCCTTATACATTTTAAGTGTACATTTTTACATTTTTATGCTTTTGTATCACTGTGTTACTATATACAATAACCAAAATGGTTACTTACCTGCTTTCCTTTGCAAATAAATTGTTCTACAACATACACTTGCATGTATATATATATGTATTTATGAACACTGATCATTCAGTGTTGTTTCATCCTAATCCACCCCAAGGGACCTATTAACAAGTACCTGGATTACCCTCACATTCTTAGGTGAGTTGTAAGAGATACAGCTGGAATAGTAAAAGTTCTCTATCTGGTGGTAGAGAATACAGGTGGAATAATAAACTAAATGAGCTGCCTTATATTGAAAGTTGATTTTTTAGTTTCATCCAGTCAAGGGCTAGCTTGACTATAATTTAACCATTTCAGTTTTCCTTCTGGAAAGAAGAACAAACCTTTAAAACACCAAAAGAACCTAAACCTGTTTAAAGTTTTTGTCTGCACATTCACCAGTAAGCAAATATTCAGAATTGTCTCAGCCCTGTGCTCCCATGAGGATCTATCTATATAGGACATTTGCTAGATAACAGCTTCTTAGTTATTATTTTATTCAGAGCTGTGTCTGAGTGTTTCCTCAGTAAAATTAAACCAGTAGTGAGTCTGCTTCTGTGGCCCCGAGTCTCTCCCAGCTGCACACGTAACTGATTCTACATCTCTCCTGTCCTTGTTAAGTTTTAGAACAATGATCTGCTACTTCATTTAAGAGGAATTCCAGATTCTATTGTGACCTGCCACTGGTCTTGTGGAAGTGCATAGCCTGAAGACTCAGGGTGTGAGGGAGTCCAGATACAATCTCCATTTCTGAATTCCTCTTGACTCAGGTTATTATAGCAGTCAAGAAACTTATTTTCTGACACTTATCCTTCTCTGAGTAATATGTGGGGAGTTTAGGTATGTGGCTCTGCTGCTACAAGAACAGCACATATAAAAACTGCTTTCAGTGATGAAGAATGAATTAACTTAAGCCTTTCCTGAACTTGTTATATCTTGTTAATTCACTGTCTACATTTTCTTCAGCAAAATTTTATTTCATATTGACTTACTCAAGGTAAAAGCCTTTCTTTCAAATGGGCACGGAGCCCTTTGGAATGCTAGAAAATTGACCTGTGCAATAAAAGTTTTTTAGAATATCGCATAATGTGATGTCTAGGACTTGCCATTTTTTAACACTGAAATAAACTAGAAAAGAGAACTGGACAGGACAGATGTATTGAGTGTCAATTAGGTTTGAGGTTCAATGACAGGATGTAATATAAGTCACTTTGTATACAAATGTTGTGATTGATTTTCTGTTTAACAGTATTGTCTTCATCCTCAGCAATTACTGTGTCTACTGACATTTTTTTCCCTTTAATGTCAAATATAGAATAATTCTCTTTTTCACTGAGTATTCTGCCTCTCTGTGTTTACATTGCTCTGATTTTCATCCAGAAAGTATTCTTTATACAGAAGTATTGTGATCTGCAACATCATTTTTCTAAATTCCTTGTAATTCAATAAAATAAAGGCCTAAAGTCAAGAATGTCACTGGTCCACGTCTTTGTATTTCAAGAAAGTACTGTATTTTCATGACCACGAGGTGCACCAGATTATAAGGCACACTTTTTTTTTGCAACGAAAATCCGCACGCAACTTTTGCAACATTTAGCGCAAAATCAGGAGGGAAAGACCCGAGGGACGTGTTGTCCTGGTTTAGAGGTGTAAGGGTCAATCCGAAGATTCCCTGAATTGCCTCACAATCATTGTAAGAGACTGAGACTCGGAGGGACCTCTGGGACCCCACCTCTCACTGTAGGTGGGAGTTCTGGCCTGACTAAGGTGGATGTTTACCAAGGGACTATGCTGTGCTTTGCCAATGCTACCTCCATGGTACACTGCTCTCTGGCTGAGTACTGGTTGTGATGTTCTGTCCTGCACCTGATTCTTGAAGCCATAGGCTCATTAACACAATAGTCCATAAATCTCCTCACCTTTTGGCAAGAGGCCACTCATCTTGAAATGGATTATAAAATTATTACCCTCTGAAGAGACCCCTTTGATTTGTTTCTCCTCAACAGATGAAGGCATTGACGGATGATCCGAGGACATTGTCCCATCTGTTGGTAGTTATTCCTCTCTCTCTGTCTGTCTCTCTGTCTCTCTGTCTCTCTGTCTCTCTTTCTCTGCTTCATCACCTTTATCTCTCTTCCTCTTACCACTACCCCAAAACTGATTTATTAGCCCTCAATAAACTGCTTTGCTGCTTGTTGCTGAACAAAACCTTAGTCTCTTGCCGTTATATTTTGCACTCTGTGGTCAAACAAACCATCACAACCCCCACTCAGGTTGTGCGGACCATGACAAGAGGGCAGGTACTGCCAGAAAAAGGCAGTAGTTTTTTCCTAAAATGTGCAATTGTAATTGTGGCCAGGGAAAAGTGGAGTGAGAACACAGGTGTAGGAGGTAGAGCTGGGAAGGAGGGAGGGGTGGGTAAAAAGTGTTTTTAAGGTCTTCCTAAACTTTCTTATTATCCTGCTCTATTTTTGCTAGTAATAAATTCAATTACAGTAATTTCACGATTATAAGCCGCACCTTTTTCATTGAAGAATCCAGCCTACCCCAGTAGTGTGGCTAATCATCAGGTGCGGCTTATCTATGGACAAATCCCAGTGAAATGCCAACCCGGAAGTGAGAGCTGGCCAGGGAGGGCTCCTGGGGCTGCCTTTAAAGGCTTCGCTGGTTTATGAAAACTGTTTGCAACTTGAGCACCTGACACCAAACCCTGCGCTGGCGTGATTCT
This sequence comes from Sialia sialis, assembly GCA_009812075.1. Taxonomy (NCBI): domain Eukaryota; kingdom Metazoa; phylum Chordata; class Aves; order Passeriformes; family Turdidae; genus Sialia; species Sialia sialis. The sequence continues at coordinate 56,145,262 of VRYO01001463.1, forward strand.
GTTATTAACTCATTACTTTGTTGCACATGGATCCTTGCTTTAAAAAAAAAAAAAAAAAAAAAAAAAAAGTGACTTCTATTCAGGTGTGGCTTACATATGGACAAATGCTGTGGTCTACCCATCTACACGGATGTGTGGCTTATAATCAGGTGCAGCTTATAATTGTGAAACTACTGTAATATCTCTAATTTGAATGTTTTTCCTGTGACAGTAGTTGGTGAATGCTCTCTCCCAGTCTTTATCTCAACCCATGAACCCTTTGTTATATTTTCTCTCCCCTGTCCAGTTGCAGAGGGAAGTGACAGCATATCTTTGGCTGGTTTCTGGCATCCAGCCACTATCAACCTCCTATACTATGTGGAAAGTTCAACTCATCTAAAAAATATTTGAAACTAAAATGAGTTTGCAGTTTTTAGTCAGCACTTCATTTTTTTAAAGCTTTTTCTATACCTACACAAATATCACCTTGCACTCAAGAATATGCATGCATCAGAAATTGTGTTTTGAAAAATTTTAATTTATGAAACAGATAAATACAAATGCCTATAATATTGATAGAGATATGATAAAGATGGAAATAATTATTCTGGTAAACATTATAAGTTCAAGAAGACTTATCATTAAAAATTATTAAGATTTTGAAACTCCTTGTACTCCATAAATTTCAGTCTTTAGGTGGTAATTTCATCAAACATATCCACCTGCTCTAAACATAACTACCTGCTCTAAATACGTAATTACATGAGTGACTTCTCTTTTCTCTTTTTTCCTTTTTAATATATGCCATTGTTAAACACCAAACTCTTCTACAGGTTTTATATTTAGAAGCTCTGTGAGGTCCAAGAGATTTGTAATGTGCTCAGTGGTCTTCTGTTGGTACCTGGAAATATTTAAATTTTGTACAGTTGACTTCATGTCATCTAGGCAAGACAACAACCAATAACACCCTGTGCCCCTGTTGAGCTTTAAAGTTGAAGTCACACTTTCAGAAAACTATCCTAAATTTTGTTTCACAGTAGTCAAATTGCAGCACACAGGTGGCCTCAGGACTACCACCTGAGCTACATGTAATAATGCACTTATCATAAAATGCCTATAGTTCACAATTTTTTTTTTTTACTTTTTTTTGGTTGGGTTTTTTTTTCTGCTTTTTTTTTTTTAAAGTTTTTTTTTTTGTTTTTGTTTGTATGTATATGCGTGAGTGTGTGTATATGTGTGTGTAGGCTTATAATGGGTCATGTTGGCACAAACCCCTCTAATCTTCTCCCTCTCCTTCTCCCTTTACCTCTCTCTCCTGTCTACGTCACTGCATTTCTCTCTCATATCCTCTTGGGTGGGTATTTTTCAGCCACTTGTCTTTAGAGACATTTGAAACAATAGTTATGAATGGCAATGGGCTATATTAATCTGCCATTACAGGCTGTTCTGTTCCATGAAGAAGGAGCTATCAGTAACTTCCAGAATATTTCCAAGTTTTGTGACCCTTTTCCAAATGCCTTATAATTATTGTCTCACCACACTTTCTTCACCAATCCATCTGAAAACTGACATTCCTTGGAATTTCCCATGTCTTTAATCTTCTGCTTCTTTGAGACTTCCCTGTTACATGTTTTCCTCATCCTTGTCCCCTCTGCGTGCATTGTAGTTATCCAAGAAATTGCCTAAGGAGTGTCTTGCTTTCTCAAGAAAAGCCAGAACAACCCATCTTGAGCCTAGTTATATCCAGCCTGAGTCTATTCCTCACTTCTTTAGTCTCCCTTAGGCATTTGAAGGGAAGAAAAAGTATATTGGATACAGGAGAGAAAAACACTCTCCTTAAGAAATATTTAAAACAAAAATTGAAAAATACTCAAATACTTTTTAATATTTTTTCATGCTTTTCTCTTAGTGATGAAGGATATATTCATGAGTTTCTGAAGCACTGGAGTGCTTTTAAAAATGAGACAGTATTGGACTCCTGATGATTATTACCTTTGAGAACTTCATCTGTTGGGAGGATCTATGCCTGGTGTCATTAATAAAAGCTTGTTTAAGAGTATTTATTTCAAATGGAATAAAAATACTGTTGTTTTTTTTCACAAATATTAGGTATTTATTAGTTTTTAATGTGAGCTTGAAAACAAACTGAAGGTAGAAATCATGTCATGATCATTAGTGTGTTTCATATCTGGAAAATCTACTCAAAGTTAATGAATAGTTCTTTTTTTAATATAGTCTTGGAATTACTTGTGGAAACACACTTGCCTTTGATAAGTCATGAGTAAAGTTTCTATGGATGGTCTTAGATTTTTTTTTGCTTATTTGATGCTATATTACACACTCCTCATTCCATGAAATCACAAAATGAAAATAATTGATGAATTTTCATTCTCTGTATGTTGCATTTGTTATGCAGACAGATAAGACATCAGGAACGCTTTCAGTGGGTAGAGTCTTTCTATCTTCAGATTCCACAGCAGTACTTTAATAATGTTTTGTATTTTGTACCCTAACAATTCTTTACATGAAATACTTTCTTTTCATAGTTCCCTTCTCTCGCTTTCCTTGCTACCTAAATAGCTATTGAAATATGAAAACAATTAGAAGATATAGGCCCAACACATCCACTCAGAAGCCAAATAATGGCTGTAAATGACAAAGCTGTCTTTGCTGATTTAAGTGTGGCGCTGCTGCCTTGCAGCTATTCTTTTGAGAGGTGACAACCTATGATGTTTTGTGGCAATGAGGGCAAAGAGAAAGGGTTCTTTAAACATATGGTCTGTTGAGAAAGCCTTTGTGTTTGTTTTTAAATGCTGAAACAAAAGATCACCAGCATGACTTGAAATGATTAGCTCTGGTCCTGCTAATTATAGCTGTTTGGAGAGAGAGAAGTAATTATTGCTTTGTCTATTTGTCAGAAAGCTTTCACTTTGTGTTTGTTAGCCTTTTCCCAGACTCCATCTGAACCAGTATTTTGCCATAGTTCAGTAATATAGGTCTAGTACAATCATTCAAGTAATTGTTCTATTTGCAAGCAGAATTCTTGATAAAGAGCAGTAGATGGACTAAGAGACAAAGAGGAAATGGCCTCACTAGGATTAATGTATGAAATGGACAATTACAGAAGGAGCACATGTTATCCGCTGGATGGTAGATTAAAAGGGCTGATGTGAGTCTGTCACTGAAGTGGCATTTCTCTTTCATTAAAAAATCTTCAGCTGAATGTGTGGCTGAAAGTGAATGTAGTCTGAATGAAAGCACCACCAAAGTGAGGCTTCTATCCACACACTTCATCAAGCCAGACTGAACTCCTCAGGAGATTGGACTGAATCTAGATAAGGAAAAAAAGGCTGGTGTCTGATAAGAACAGGAACCATGGAGTTGCAAGGCCTGAACTGTCTTGCAGAAATGTTTTTTATATTTGTAGGCAGATAATTTTATCTTGGTTAAATTGCATAAGTCAATGAGGTAGAGACATACCCCTTAGGAAAGGGAAAACTACAATCTATCTGAAAGCAAATTAATCATTCACTTCAGTCCTTGTGTTGTATAATTGAGAATCAGATACTGATGGGTTTTTGCTGTCTAATAACTCTGTACAACATGCACATTATTAAATTAAATTACTCAGTAATTTAGATTATTGCATTTATCAGTACATTCGTTTAAGACAAAAGTATTCTGAGCCTATATCCTCTTATTCATCTTACAGCAAGAAATCAATTCAGCTCAGAGTCCACTGATAGAAAGTTTCAAGAAATTATTATGACGTAGCTTCTAATACTTTGGTGGGTTACTCAACAAACTGACAATATATTCAACTTCTGATTCTCTGCACAGGATTAGGTCCTATTTTCTTTCTTGTTCTGCTTATGAAGGGATTTGATTTTCCTGCAGAGAAACATTGTGACTATCTTGCCCACTTTCCTTGCCCACTCATTAATTAAAGACAAATCTATTATGTCACTGTCCAGAAAATTGTGGGTATATTCAGAACAAAAAAGGAGTAATTCCTTTAATCTTCCTATAATTTTTTGTCTTCGGAGGTGTCTCCTGATGAAGTGACTTATGTGTCTCTTTTTGTTATAGAAATCCTAAGAACTGATTGACTTGCTGATAATTTGTTTTAATTTATAGATTGATAGTATGTACTAAGACATGCCAATTTTAGCAGTTTGAAAACTAAGAAAGTTTCTGGTATAAGCCTAAATTTCTCCTCAAATTGATTTAATCGACTATGTCTCTGACAGTTTTACCTTTCTTTAGGCCCCCAGAAAATAAACTAGATGCTGGAGGAGCACAGTGACTGCCTGATGCTTCCTCTGTAGTGAAACTGAGAGTAGTGATACAGAAAGTGTGTTGGACTGAGCAATTTGGCCTGAGATGAAGAAGGTGACCTGTGTCAAATTCATTGGCTAGGAATAATATAAAGGTGCATCCAATATGGACTGTGTAAATCTGTAAACTATCAATAATGTGTATATTATTATGTACCTAATACATTACATGCAATAAATATATTAATACATCAGACTGTCTACAGACTCCAGCCAAGAAAAGGATGGAGCTAGTACTCCAAAGCAGCCAGTGCTGCATCCTTTTCCCAGAAAATACTTAGATGCAATATAAATGTGTATATATATTATATATACACACATTTGTACGCTTCCATATGACATATAAGACTTGTATTCATGGAGCTGAACATACATAAGGAGAAAAAAAAGGGGAAAGCAGGGATATAGTCTGATGAAAACAGAGGTGTTTTGCTCAGTCCTTTGCCCATTATATGTTATCAACTTGACAGAATAAAAAACAGAGCTATCACTTTCTGGATGGGCTGCAAGACTGATGTCTCAGGCAATTTCTTCAACAGTTTCTTCTGAATTTGATACAGAAATATGTATAGAGCCCATAAAAAGTAACAATTGCTATGCAATGGAAAATGAGGATAGTTTTTTTTCTCTGCTATATGTAGTTGGCAGAACATGCAACTGAATCCATCAGTGAAGAATCAGGATAATTACACTCACAAACACCACAGGTTTGAGATTTTTTTATCAGATTAGACTGATAGGATATGTTATTATTTTCCCGGGAACGGGAATTTAGTAACACTGCCTCTTAAAATGGAGAGATAGAGTGGAAGAGTTTCTTGTTCAGAACACAGGTGTACCAATTCCTACAGCTAGAAAGACGGAAAAGTTAATGAGAGACAAAACCTCCTGCTTAGTAAATGAAAAAGTGGGTATTTGCTATCCAGTTAATATTATATACGAAGTCACCACTGAAGTGACTATGAGAACTTGGTTTTTTAGCAAGCAGTTTTTTCACCCAGTAGAATGTATATAAAGATACCTTAACTGAGTGGGTGATTATAATCTCAAAATGTTAAATGAAACAAAATTTGTGCACTTAGGATTTCACTAGGGACAAGATCTGTGCTTTCCCACCAATGTTATTTTCAAACTGTGTATTTAGATTTATATCAGTGCCTCAGCTCAGTACTGCACACCACTTGACATACAGTGTTGTTCAATAAGAGAGATTGCTGCTCCACTTGTATTGTGAAATAATGCCTTTTTTTCAGATAATTATAGAATGACAATAGAAGTGGAAGCTCGCAGCCAGAGACCTGTGCTAATGCTGCAAAAAAATGTATGAGATTGATTTAGAAAATTGATTTATTTTCATTCTCTTTGCACTAATTTTTGTTTGCTTTCTAATGTGAATAAACAATCTATAAAGGTCTCTATATAAATCAGTGATGCAGACTAATTTGAAATCCTGCTTGCATTATGAATTGCCTTGCTTTGAAAAGCAAACTGAAAAATTAGACAAGTTTAGAGACAGGCAATAAGTACATTGATGAGCATAAAAAAATTCCAGATTTTTATAAGAAGAGAGTTTTTGAAATTATTTTTATTATTTAATTTTAAAAAGTCAATGGCATAAAGATGGCAAGCACAGCCTATATATAAAGATAAGAATGGAGTATTATATGTATAAAACATAACAAATATTTTATTAAGGATTTGTCATCCAAGCTCAACGTAGGAAGTTATCCTATGAATGATATTTCATTTTGATTACACTAATAGGAATACTGGAAATGAAAAAGTAATACTGAGCAGGCTAAAGACATTTTTATTTTGCTACAAATGCAACAAGTGCCTTTTCTGGATATTGAAGTGTCTGCCAGGGAGAAATAACTAATACAAGAGATCTTGGATTTGGTTGATTGGCACAGTATTTATGTGAAATATTAGCACATACGCGTGTTTCCAGTTTGGTATTACTTTACAATTTCAACATTCACTGAGATTGAACTCAGGTTGATCTGATTCCTTGATCAGGCTAAAGAAAATTATATGGCTTTAATTGTTTTCAACTCTGTAGTATTCCTAAATTTAAAATTGGGTTTCTAGATAAGGTGATATATTAAAATAGCCTGCTAGAAATTACTTTTTTGTAATCACGATGACAGAATTGTTTATTCATGAGAATAAAAACTCCCATGGAAACTTCTTAATCATATAAAGATATGATATTTAGCACTGAAGCTCTCTGCTTGAAAATATGTTGACTCATTTTAATATTACAAAGTGTTGTAATTGGAAAAATAAGGATGAGTTTTCCCTCATGTTAAGTTTTTGATTGTTTGTGTCCTTTAAGATTTAAGCAGTCTCCAACAATAAAGCAAACTTTTAATTGATATTTGGGGATTCCTCTTTTCAAAGAAGATATTAACACTTGTAATATAATTAATTTACCCATTTTGCTTTGTGAGCAGTCCCCACAGTTTGCTCTCTGTAACAAGCTGAAGTTGTGCCCATGAGAAAACTCCATCCTGTTTTTTGAAGTGTTTGTGAAACGTGAGCCGCACCATGCTGAGGACATTTTCTTGTTTCTCTTGCAGCTCTCTGGTAGAATTCTACAAGGAATTTCGAAGGTCATATCTCCATGCTGAAAGGAACAATTTCCTTTTTTTAAAATTTCCTTCCCATGTGTAATTGAATTTTAAACTTCTGTTAAAAGGAAAGAGTTTGGGAAAGAGTCCTGCTGACATCAGAATTAATTATTTTCATAACAGAAGGTACTAGGAACTTAGTAAACTAATATTCTACAGATTTAGTAAGGTCAAAAGCATAGGCCTTGTATGTACTTTGAACCTATTCATTTTTATACTCTTCAAACTGTTCTATGTCTTCATTATTTGAAAATTAGGTAGCAGAAACTACTTTTGTGTTTTACAGGTGAATTCTTAACAGCAGCAGAGAATATTGTGGTGGTGATTTGTCCCTTATCAGAGAATAAAACATTTAGAAGAGTCAGAAACATTTGTAAATAGAATCATATTCATTTTTAAATTAAAAAAATTCCAATTACTGTGAGGAAGATCACTGTATTGTATTCCAAACAATAAGCTTACTTGGATTTAAACACAGTTCTGGAGATTACAGACTAGTGCCATGAATTCACACCATAACCTACAAATCATCTTTAATATTAACTTATTAAATATATGCGTGGACCCTGTCTTGGTGTGCTAATTTTCTGGTAGTTTTACATCATTGACTCGTTTTTTTTTCTTCTCAGTTTTAGAAGACTGACCAGACTATTTCAGTAGTTGGTGTGGGGCTGCGTTTTGGATTTTGAAGGAAGTAGTCTTGATAATTCATAGATGTTTTAATTACTGCTGAGCAGAACTTACACAAAGCCAAGGCTTTTTCTGCCTCTCCTACCTGCTGCTGGCCAAGAAGCTGGGGGTGCACAAAGAGGTGGGAGTGGACACAGCTAGGACACCTAACTTCAGCAGACCAAAGAAATATTCTGTGTCCTGTGTCATTGTGCTCAGTATGTAAATCTGGGTGAAGAAGGAATGGGCAGGCATTTGGAGTGATGATATTTGTCCTTCCAAATCACTGTTATGCAGGATGGAAGTCTGCTTTCCCAGGAAAGGCTGAGCACACCTGTCTGCCCATGGGAGGTGTTGAATGAATTCCTTGCTTAGCTTTGCTCATGCATATGGCTTTTTGTTTCCCTATTAAAGTTTATCTTAACCCATGAGTTCTCTAGCTTTTACATTACTGATTCTCTGCTCCATCACACTGGGGAGTTCTGGTAGGGGACTGAGCAAGCATCGTGTACTGCTTAGTTGTCAGTTGGGGTGACAATCGTGAAAAATTTGAAGCAAAGGTTGATGGTTTAATGATCTAATCCAGTCACCTTAAGCATGCCTTTTTCTGTCTTCATAAAATGTATAACTAGGTGCCTTAAACCTGGTGGAGCTAAGACAGGGATCTACAGAATACATAAGGAAGCTGTTTCAAACTGTGCTTGTCTGGTTCACAGTAACATGTTGATCAAACTATAATTTTCTTCTGGATTTCTTTATGTAATACCAAACAAAAAACCAAATACACACCCATACATGCATATGTGCAATACATATTGCACAAGTACTTATCAAAACCTTGGTAAAGATCTTGCAGAACGCTCATAACGTCACTGGCTTGATTTAGTTTTTGTAGTATGAGAGCATATGCTGCTATAACCACTTTCACTGTTTTCTGCCTGGTGAAAAACCTCTGGTAACTAATGGAGACATCTGGATATTTATAAGAAGAGCATCTACAACATGGCAGAAGTCCAATCGTATTTTACAATGAAAGGTCAAGTTGAGTCATCATGAATCTGTTGCATAAGAGCACTCACCTTGTCCGGGAAGGGCACTTATGATATTTCCATGAGCTGTAATTTTATGAAATATTTGTTGAAATCCATTTGCTCAGAAAAGAAGTATCAAATAAATTCTATTGCTTTTAAAATTTGTATATTTCAAGGCTTTTATTCTGACTTGAATAAAAATATTATGTCAAAAGATTCCCATAATAATATTATCACTATATGACTGAAAAATGGCTGTTTTTTATTCTAAATGTGTTTTTTGTTTGTAAGGATCAAAGAGATTATGCAGGAGGGGTTTTTATTTTCTTAACTAATTCATAGTGTACTTGATACAAAACTTAAGAGCTTTATTTGATTCTTAATTCAATACATAATTTCCAACACAACCCACACTCAAGTATCAAACAGCTACTGAAGACACTTAAAATGAGTTTTAATATAGCACCTGGAATATCTGAAAAAGCCATTATCATTGTTTGCCTAGGTTATTTCTGTTAAGTTTCATTCATGATCAGCATCACAAACATTGAAACTACTTCCCCCAGCTACAGGATGTTCCCTTATAGCCTTAATCTCTCCCTTTTTGCAACTTTGTCCCCCACACCTTACTCAGAGTTTGCAACAGCATGTACAAAGAGTATTGATTACGGGTTTTTATAGTTCTGAGCAACCACTACAAGGAACTACATTTGTGCAGAGTGAGAAGAAATTCACTCTAAATACATAAGCCCAGAACTGCTGGAAAGGTAAATTGGCTTTCTGAGGAAATTGTGCCTAAAGGTTTTAGCCATTCTGGTTGTTCTCACCCCACGCAAATGTGAATAATGCAAGTGCTTGTGCAGCCAGGGGGTAAACAGTATCAGGGAACAGATCCAGCTGAAAGTACTTTTCTGGTTAACTTTTTGTCTGGACTGATTTCTCATCTGATAATCTGTTTGCACTGCTGCATGATGCTTGGGCCAATTGGCAATGCGAGGGCAGAAGCAAGTGTCCAGAGTATTTTGGGAGCAGGTGGCAATTAAAGGAAGTAGATTAAAACCTGCAGATACTCGCTGAATCACTAGGATCTTGGCTGTCAGCAAAGTTTTAGCATTCCGCCCTGCCTCTGCCTCTGAGCCTGTCCATGCCTCTTTTTCCTCACTTTTCTCCCTCTTCTCTCCTACTCTTGGGTTAGTGGTTTACAAACCCTTCTTGCAATGCTTGTTGGGCCTTTAAGTCATAAGGTAAGAAGTTTGTTTCTGTAAAATTCATGTATTTCTTCCATGAGTGTCCAGATATGCTGCAGATAGTGAAATATTGCTGTAGAGATGGGCAAGACACATTTTCTTCGTGCAGCAATAGCCAACCTCTACTGTTCACAGCTCGTATTTATATGGTTTTATAAAAGCATCATGTTTAATTTTAGTTGGTTAGTCACTGTTGCTACTCGGTTCGTTGGTTAGTAGTCACTAGTGTATGTGGTCGCCAAAGACTTTCTTCCCTAAAAATGTTTACGTTCTTGTCTCATGGATACAAGATGACTCTCATGGGTACAGGTCCCTTTCCTCACAGGTGCAAGTTGATTCCCACCAGAACAGGCTGATGTACATGCTGATTCTCATGGATACAAGGTGATCAAGTCCAATTAAAGTCTCTTGTGTCTGTGAAGCTTTCAGGTTGGCTGTTAGCTGTCACAGTGAGATAAGAGAACATTTATCTGGGACTAAAGAAAAATGAGAAGGGATTCCCTCTTTCTGGGACCATTAAACTGTTAGAGCGATCCTATTATCTAGAAAAATATTAATTTTGGTGGAATTTTCTATTGGATGAATAGCACTAAAATGCTTAATTTTTGTTGATGTTAATATTCTTCTGTGACTGACCTACAAATCTGAGAATATTTGTTCCAGCTCCTTTATCATCACCACAAGTGTATTTTCTGAATGCATTGCTGTGCTTGAAGCAGATACATTATTCTGCTGAGGTCAATAGATTGGGCAAACGTCGAAAGTGTGGTTTGTCAAAGAAAATCAACTCTCCTTACCACCACCAGATCTTACCATATTATATTTTCCTTGAAAAATTTCAGTATTTGTCATTTCCTTACTGTGAAAAATTCCAGACACTGAGATTTTTCTACTTGTCAAATATTTTCTTAGTTCTCTTTGTTATCACTCTTTTTATTCTCTCTCTCCTATGTGGAACAGAAAGTGAAGGGACTTCACAAAGGATGTCTTTGAATATCTGGATTCTCTAATACCACCAAACATCATTTATCAGAGATGAAAAGGAGTAGTAATTTCTGGCTGATTCATCTCAGCTATTTAAATATCCAGCTTTGGATGGGGTGAAGTGGTTCATGGCATCTCTGAAGTGCAATGTTTCTGAGAACTTGTCATGGTTTAACCCCAGCTGGCAGCTCAGCCCCACACAGCCCGTTGCTCACTCATCCCTCATGGGATGGGAGACAGAACTGGAAAAGCAAAGAGAAGACCTCTGGGTTGAAATGAAGACAGTTTAACAGGTAAAGCAAAAACCATGTGCACAAGCAACATAACCGAAATAATTATTTTACCACTTCCCACAAGCAAGCAGGTGTGTTCAGCCATTCCCAGGAAAGCAGAGCTCCATCACACATAATAGTGACTTGGGAAGACAAATATCACTCTGAGCAACTCCCCCTCCTCCTCCATTGCCCAGGACTATATGCTGAGCATGACGCTACATGGTATGGAATGTTGCTTAATAGTCATCTGTCTCTGCTGTGCCCCCTCTTAGGTCCTTGTGCACCCCCATCCTCCTTGCTGGTGGGACATGAGGAGCAGAAAAAGCCTTGTGGACGTGTGAGAGCTGCTCAATAATTACAAAAGCATCCCTGTGCTATCAGACTGTTCTCAGCACAAATCCAAAACACTGACCAATACCAGCCACGGTGAAAAAAGTTAACTCTACCCAAGGGCAAATTTACATTTTAATTAATGGCTACATGTAAGTAGTCAGGATGGGATTGGTAAAAAAGCTTTAACAAGGGAAGGAATAAAGAGCATCAGTAATTTTTAAGTGAGCTAAATAATTTTTATCTTGTGACAAACACCAATAATTTTTTTTGACTCATGCTGGTTAATAGACTCAATGTTAATTTTGTTTCCCTTTTTAAAATACTTTTGCTCAGACTTTTTATCTCACTTGGAATAGATAGATTTTTCTTTGAGTCAATGCACTAGGAAGTTAGCTGCCTAAAGAGGGTTTACACTGTGTTCCTCTGAGCTTCAATGTTTTCCTGGACATTTAATCTATTGTGGATTTAGGAGTTGCTGCCCTTACATTTCACACTTCGAAATCAATCATTTTATTTTTAATGTTTGATCCATGTCTGAGAAGAAACCCTTGTTGTTCCAAGATAAACAGAGGATAGCTGTATCAGAGGAACTCAACTGGATTTGTACAAAACAATCAATAGTCAGAAATATGTCCAATGACAGCCTTATGAATAATTTCTTCTCCAATACCAGCTGCAAGAACTATGCTCTGCTTCATGATTAACTAGAGAACTTTATGAGCAGTTTATTAATATAAAACTCATAAAAGTGAATTATTTGATGTATTTCATTTTTAAATGAACATATGGAAAAGTGGAAAATAATGTAAATTCTAATGAAAAAAATTGTTTGTGGAATAAAATAGATTGTGGATTGTGGGAAATGGATTAAAACACGTCATTTTAAATGACCACATTCAAAATGCTCAGCTTTCAATAGAAGCATGCATTTCCCTCTGCAGAAGTATTGTATTGATTGTTATTCTGGCTCTAATAACTCTCTGTGTAAGAAAAATAAAAATAGAATCAGTTTGCTAAAAAGTGCTCTCCTGTGTTACAATATTGAATGTAAAATATGATATATCTCATGAATACTTAGCATCCTCACAGCTAAAAAAATGCATCAAGACATATTACTAGCTAATTAAGAGTTTTCCAGGGCAGAAACTTACAGAAATTTAGCCAGAGTCTGTTTATGGTGGCTATCTTGGTCTGTGGATCCAGTCCCAAATTAAAAAAAAAATAAAAGAAAAAATAAGTCAGAATTCATTAAAGTTCTGTCTTTGTCAGCTTTAATTCAGTGTTCAACTGGTTTCAGAAATCTGATTTCTGGTCTGGGAGTGTATTATGTGAGTGAATAGACATAAGTATTTGACCTGAGCTGGAAATCCAGGACCCTATAGGAAAAACTAATGCAGAGCTGTGCAACATCATTGTTTCAATTGTATCCAAAGGAATTAATAGTTCTTTGCAAGTTTAAACTCTAAAAAGGAGTCCTAAATGGCTGAGCACAAAAGTAATACTTTATCTAATCACAGGAGTGGAAATATTTTTTAACTTCAAATATTTAAAAATGATCAAAATTTGTCATATTTTGGGGCACTTGAGAGCTTGTTCAGTGAGATTTTATGTGAGAAAATTCTATGATTGATGAGTTGGGGTTAAGATTCAAGAAGGTATTTTGTTAAAGGTAAATGAAATTATAAATTTTTAATCCTTGAAAAGTCATCAAAAGATAAATATTCTTTTAAATAACAGCCACATGGATTTGATTATTATCTGTTGGCGATAGTTCTGAACTGATAATGAAAAGTCCTAAGAATTACTTTTCAGTAACTAATATTTATTTTGCAACCAGGAAAAACAAAGATATACACAAATGAGGACTGGTTTATTTGAGAAATCTATGGCTGTGATTTAGCCTAGGATGACATTATTCTGTTCTGATGAAGAAAAAAAAAGGTGCATATTTGATCACTCATTCTCAAGACAAATACAAAAAAAGGATCATTTTTAAAAAAATGTTTGGAAACTGGAGTGGATTTTTTGCATTGCTGGTAAAACAGCTTGCAATTAGAAAAATAAGCTGCCTTTTTCTCCATGGCAACCTTAGAAAAACACTAAAGCAAAGGAAAATGACACTGATGCAAAAATGTTTCTTTGAAAGGGTGGATATACATATTCCAAAGAAGTGAATACTGAAGATGTTTCAGCATTTGGCAAACTTTCTCATGTCTGCATTTTATGTTATTCATCACCAGCCACCTCATTTCTGTTCTGTCTATCATGTTTAAAGCAAGCAAGCAAACAACCAAGCAAACATGAAAGAGTTTCTGAAAGACTGACTTTTGTTGGAAATCATACTGGTACACAAAGCAGGCACAGGCCTGTTAGGAGATGGAGAGCAGTTATAGCCTTGTTAAGATGTTAAGTACCAAAAATCAAACAATTTTTACTGCACATGGGTATATAAGTAGAAATAATTCACAAGTTACAGGTGATAATGTGGAGAGAATATGTATAATTTACTTCGCTGTTTCACTTCATTGGCAATTTTCCCCCCTCTAAAACATAGTAGCAGATTTATTTCTTACTTTTTCACTAGGAACAACCTAATCTCCAAAAATTCTTATTTTATTTTATGGTACAGTAATTTCACGATTATAAGCCGCACCTGAATATAAGCCGCACTTCCGGGTAGCTGGGAAGACCACGGGATTTGTCCATATATAAGCCGCACCCGAATATAAGCCGCTCTTTTTTTATTTATTTTTTTTTTAACTCCGCACGGCAGAGGGGGCGGGGCGCTTCGGCCCGGCTCCACACAGCCCGGCTTCCCAGCGGCACCCCGTTCCTGGCGGTCCCACGCTGCCGCTGGCTGCCGGCGGCACGGGGGCGGCTCCGCACATTTCCAGCCCCCGTTCCTGGCGATCCCACGCTGCCGCCGGCTGCCGGTGGCACAGGGGCATGCCTGCCCACTTGCCACTCTGCTTGGCCAGCTCTCACTTCTGGGTTGACGTTTCGCTGGGATTTGTCCATAGATAAGCCGCACCTGAATATAAGCCGCACCACTGGGGTAGGCTGGATTCTTCAATGAAAAAGGTGCGGCTTATATTTGTGAAATTACTGTAATATTTAATATTATTATTATCATATTTTTAGCAGAGTTCTCAGGATCCCTTTTAGTACTTACTTTCTTTCCATTATCCTTATTTAATGATGATTTATTTTACTTAAGTTTCATAAAGTTTTAATACAAGTTTAATATATGTTCTTTAGTGTAGCATTGCTAATATTTCTTAGAATCTTATGAGCACTTATGTTTTTTATAGGAAAAAACTATGGCAATGCAGTAAAAGTCAATAAATTGTGATGTGAGAAATGGGGAGTCACTGTCACAGGAGGGAGTAGTTTGCAATGAATAATTAATTCAGTGATTTTTTTTCTTTTTTGAGATATTTTTGAAAAAAGATAAATTGCAGTTTCTCACATTAATTATTTGAAGCTGTTTGCTGAAAAATTCCCATGAAGAAATGTAATTTATTCATAATCTCATTGTAGTAAATATTTAGTAGTCAAAATTTGAATTTCAAGCTTTTTTTGATATCCTATTGCACTGCCTGCTGACATAAAGAGAAACCATTTCATTGACATTTGTGGGCATTGGAGTGTGAGTGGTTGTGTGTTTTATCCCTTCTTTAAGATAAAGTGAGACGTCAGGGTCAAGTTTCTGCTGCTTGTGCCTCATTTGTCAGCCTCTACATATATTTACACAAATTTCTGTCATATTTGCTTTACCAGGGGAAATATTGCTGTCAATGCTGTTAATTCCTCTTAATTCCATGCCCTAGGCTGCTACTCATGTTTGAGGACATAATGAGGTATATTCACTTTAAATTAATTTTCATAAATATATATTTTGGGTTTTATCTATGTGGGGTTTTTTACTCAGTCAGACATACTTGTAAAGATCAGCATTTCACTTGCGCTATGAAGATACCACTGAGAAAATTATTGGAATCTGTTTGCCATCATTGTGTGAAGCCTCTGCTGCTATTGCACTTCATTACCACCTAGGGATATTGCTGTATTTAATAGGATAAATTGACAAAAATGTTAATAAACCTCTGCAGAGAAATTCATCCATCAGCTGAATTTGCCTTTCTAAAATGCCCTTTGTGATATTACCTGGGGACACACAACACAATTAATATAAAACTGAGACACCAATAAAACTTTAAAAGGAGTTCTACAGAACATTTTTTTAAAATGAAGTCTTAAACATGTTGTCTGTTTAAAAATTCATAGAGAAATTGGGCCACAGTGTCGACATCTGAAAAGGCACAGCCTTTTGTATATGTTTATAGGAATCTTTATAAATTGTATTTTATGAATGAATGGAACATGGGAGATTTAAATCCCTAAACTTTAAATTAAAATCCCTTTGATTTAAATGGTCAAAAGATTTAATTAGGAGAAATGTATCTTAATTGCATTTTAAACAGAGTTGCAGCACTGTTTGAGGCACAATATGTGTCTTTTCAGTTGAATTGCTCACCAACAAGAATTAGTTTGGAAAGCAAGAACAGAAAATTGCAGCATACAAGTTAAGGCAGTGAAAATAGAGGCCCCCTGAGCAGTATGAGCTAATATCTGTGTAGCTGCCCTCAGGAGCCCAGATCTCAAGTGCTCCATTTCTGAGGTGGTAACAAGGCACCTTGATTACATGACTGGTCTGAACTTCTAAATAAATCTCAGAACTGCTCCAGCTTCAAGGTTAGAGAGTTACCTGAAGGACAAAGAGAACTTTCACTGCTATAAGCGTCAAAATATCCGACCATCATTTCTTTGCCATGTCTGGGGTAAAGGCCAGATCACTTAGCTGCAACATAAATTTAAAAATCTACCTGATTTTGAGCCCAAAACACCTAAGAAAAAGGGGTTTTATTATCTAGCATCTTGTAGGAAAGGATTGTAAGGATGGTGATGTAAGTACATTTTTGGTTTCACCACTACTGCTGTGAAAAACAGCATTTCCTTCAGAAGTCCCAGAGTAGTACTCAGAGAAGTGTTGAACCCACCTCTTATATGAAGACAGACCGAGATTGCTTCCCTCAAACTGCTGCAGTTTGGTTTCATCTGAAAATAGAGTCTTGCTATATTGGAAAATTATTGTATAATTATGGCATCTGATTATATAAAATACTCCCAGTGATAATTGAAATTAATGAAGGAATTTAATAAAGGGAAAAATAGGGCTATTCTAAATGTCAGTGAAAGCTGAAAAAGGGCTAAAGGATAGAGTTATTTTCACATTTGTAAGCAAATGAGAAAATTAATATTTAAAACCACAGCATTATGTTAGACCTGAAACATGCCTGCAGAATCAGATCTAATAAGTGATGTAAATCCAAGGAATGTAATATTCACAGCCACTGAACTGTCAGGGAGTGATGAGCTCCATGCGCTCCCTTGTCAATGTGTGTGAACACATCACAAACACAGAAACACCTTAAATGTGCTGAAATGAAACATGTAATTCCCCAGTCATTCTGCCAAAACTGTTCAAAAGACATAACTAGTGGCAAGGAATACTTTTACATTACCTGAAGAAGCAAAAGGAAGACGCTCATGATGATTTAATTTTACCCCATGGTTTTCTTTCTAAGCAAATGGCAAGGTTTTGAGGAATGATTTCAGTAGATGACTTTAAACACAGCTTGGAAATTAGAGTCCTAACAACAGAAGCTCCCTCTTCTGAAAGGATTTCTGCCTTGTTTCTCTGACAGGGAAATGAAGGCCAGGAGCTGATCTAAGCTCTGCCAGCTGGCTAAAGGTACTGTCGCCACATGGAGAAGATTTTTGGGCAGGCAGTTACAGCCCATTTTATGGCACAGGCACAGCCCATTGTAATCCCCTCATCTCACAAGTGCAGTGAACAGTTAGCAGTACAAAACATATTTCAAGTTTTGTATTTTTTAAAAAGGATTTTTAAAAGGGATATTAACAAAATTTATAAAAATATTTGAATGGGAGAAAACTGACACAGCACAACGTATTTCTATATTACTCATCTTCTCCCTTTGCTCTTAAATCTGACAGGAGTCAACTTTTAGATGGAAGTCTTAGGTAAGTGTCCCTCAGGCTCAGACTAGTGAGTTTTTCCTATTTCTAATCTGACAGAACAACAAATACCTCTGCAGCACTCTGTAATGCTCCTGTGCTTTTGGTAGCATCTCTGTCATTGTCAGTCTCAAGGAAGAACATAAAGTACTTTTCTCTTTGTCTGTTCTTTTTATTCTTTCTTGTCTATTGCATCTCACATACTTTACCTTTTTTTATTTTTATTTTTTCCTCTTTTACAGCAACATCTAGAATGTGTTTGCTCTCTGCATTCCACCTTGCACTAGATGGGAAAAAAATACACATTCT
The DNA here is from genome assembly GCA_009812075.1 of Sialia sialis. Lineage (NCBI taxonomy): Eukaryota > Metazoa > Chordata > Aves > Passeriformes > Turdidae > Sialia > Sialia sialis. The sequence continues at coordinate 56,163,161 of VRYO01001463.1, forward strand.
GATGGTCAAATTCAAGTTAGTGCAATTTCTACTTCTGCCAGGTATTTGCCTAACAGTAAAGTTCTTTTTTCACCACACATATAAATATTGGACCTGATATTTGAAGTGGAAAGCTTCATATGACCATAAGGCTGAGACTTCCAGCCGTTCAGTCAGTTTTTGTGGCTGTGAAGTCATTGCAGCACTACCAGGACATAGAGCCAGTCTGGAGGGGAAAAAACCTGACTCTGACTTTCTTGCACGACCCTGGTACAGTATATTCCCTTCATCATCTGGATGTCTGAATACTTGTTTAATTTAAACTCATCCTAGCTTCTTCAGAAATACTATACACAGGCAGTTTATCACTGCATCTCTCTGTGGGTAGAATTTTGTTCTTCTTTACACTGTTTAAGAGGAAATGCGGCAGCATATGCTGTAAATTTACCAAATTATAAGAATATGGAATAAATCTAGAATAGTATGGTGTATAATGTCAGCTACTTCAAATGGATTTTAATTTGGACTGCTTAAGTATCAACACATAAGATCTTCAGGGACCTGGGATCCACATTGTGTTTGATGATCAATTGATATAACAAATATTAAATATTGGTATTTATTCCCACTTATACAAGAAAAAAGATAGCATGTGTAAAATCTGAAAAGATAAAATACTCACACTGTGTTAAAATCATATGAGGGAAAACAATGGGACTTTGAAAACTTTTTTTCCAATAATCTCTCTCCCAAAACTACGGGTTGGTTTGTTTGTTTGTTTTCAGGGGATATATTTCTTTTCTCTCTGTAGATATTTACTTTCAATGTATCTCAATGTTTCAATGTATTTTAAAGATAGCTGGAAGGCCGGATCTCTAAATATTTGAGCAGGTGAATAGCTTTTCTGGTGTGAGGAGTTTTACGAAAATTCCAATCTACTATTAATAAAGATGAAATTGTTCAGGCTTGAACATCATATTTTACTACTGACTAATAGCAAAGAGTACAAATTAAAAACATCTTTATAAAATAATGACTTCTGGAAACTAAACAGAGGTTACCATAAATTTAAAATGCAATCGAAACTATTGTTCATTGTTTTAAAACAAGGAAAGAATCAAAATGCGTGCTATCTTACTACTTTTATTTTTCTTTGCAGGTAGTTTATTTTCTGAGTCTGTTGAACTGTGTTCCCAGAAGAATAGATTAGAGTGTAAACATTTTTTTCTACTGCTCTTAGTAAAATTTTTTTGGCTCCTTTTTACCTAATTTAGAACAGATTTCTGACCATTTTTCCAATTATTTTCTTTCACACACATCTCCTTACCTCAGGAGAAAAGAATTAAGAAAATAAGCTAAATCATCCACCCTACCATTGTGGTAAGGGAGAATAAATAGACAGGAAGGTTTGTCCTCCTTCTCTTTTCCATCCAGACCACCTATACGGTTTTCCAATTATAGAGTGGCCATCTTAGCTCCTCCCTTGCAGCTCTGTGCACTTTTTGAGGGTTACTTTATAGTTGCTATATCAAAGATGAGGAAAATTGTTCTATAACTCAGTTTATGGTTTCTGCAAAGCCTGCACAAAAAAATGGCTTAATGTCTAGAGGAAAGTAAGCATTTATCATGTAAAGTTATTAGCATCTTGGTTTGCAAAGGAGGACTTTTTTTTATCCTGTATTTTTTGCTGAGGCTGATAAAAATATTTAGAGTAAATTGTGCTCCCTCTGTGCTCAACACCTGATTTCATCTGCTGCCCTGCAAGAGGTGGCATCTTCTATGCTGTCTTGCAAGAACTGCAAAGCTCAGCCAAAACAGAGCTCAGTCGCTTTGACAATGAACATCTGGCAAGGTGTTTATTTGTTCTAGTGCTCTTTTAAATAAAATTAAGTTATCACAAACCTCAGTAAAATTTATTTTCAAGCTGTCAATGACCAGGATATCTTTAATAATATACTCCCTGTGTCATGTCATAGCGTTACAAGTTGTTAGATATCATCTGGCATAAGTGTCCTTTGACATTTGCCAGGACACTTCAGTGCTAATAGGGAGCAGAGTTCTGTCATAAGGATCAAAATACATGCTCCTTCGAGTTGACTGGTTTTGCATTAGCTTACTTTTTTTTTTTTTTTTCTTTCTGAGAACAGCATGTGGGAGATTAATTTCTGATAGTCTTATTTTCATTTAATCTTCTGTTGGTTTTTAAAAAGTTCACCTATCTTCCTCCTGCTATAAAAAGTGTTTCTGAGCTACCAAATGCCATGCTGGAAATGAAAGGGAAATGAAAGTTTAACAGAGGCTTATAGAGCTCAGAAGTAGAGATTGGGTTCTGCAGGCTCCAGCATTAAGGTTAATTCAGTCAGGAATGATGCACAGTTAAATCAGGAAAAGACTGCACATATCTCAGTGTCTCATGCATTGTGGCTCCACATACATTGTGCTGCTCTTGAATATGTTCTTCCTGAACAGTATGGAAGAAACTTTTTGTATTAACTCAAGAGGATTTTTTTCCTGAAAGAAGTGATAGGAAGTGTGATACAGAGCATAGAAGTTGAACTATTAAACATTATTCAACAAAACACAATATTTTTTTGCATTTTCATTGCATGAGGAATATAATAGAGGAATATTTGTACTTTTTTTGATGACAATTCTAAATTGCTTTTAGGTTTTGGATATAAGTACTTCCTTGCAAGAAACTGCTTTTGAATTTTTCTTCAGGGACAAAAAACTTAAACTATTACAAAAACAGTCCCTTATGTTTCAGGAAGCTCATTTAATAAATGTTTCAGTGAGATAAGAGGAAGGCAAATAGGAAAATTACTTTTCTTTGGAGGTGGGTTAATCCTGAGTAACTGAGTTAGAGAAAGAGCCTGTAAACTATGATGGAATTAGTGTGAGACTGATGTGGTTCACGTCAAGTACCATGAAGAAAATTAGAGGTGTTATACAAAAGCAACAAATACCACCTTCTCTAATGATATATGATAATAATGATATGAAACTATGATTTGATCTTGTTGCATCACGGGCTTGTCCTTTTGCAGATGTTGAAATCCTGTTTCAGTTACTTTACCATCACAGCAATATTTGCCCTAAGAGATGTACTTGCCTTGTGTTGGAACATCAGTTTTTAAGATTAACTCTCAGCTCTATTAATGTAATGTACATCAGCCATAAACCCCAGAATTTTATTTTATTTTATTTTATTTTATTTTATTTTATTTTATTTTATTTTATTTTATTTTATTTTATTTTATTTTATTGTTATTTTTTATCAGCTGTTCTTTAGAGGAGACATTGGTCCCCTTTCCTGGAGGGGCTACTTCTGTTTTTCTAGCTTTATCCAAACATCCTCAACTGAAATCATGTTATCTTGGCAGAATGATTTTGTAAGCTTAAAAACAAAACCAAATTTGGGTTTAATGAGAAATGTATTTTGAACAAAGCATTCAGAGCAGTGGGTTATTGTTGTTGCTATGGCATTTACACAGTTATTAAATATATCCTTATGTCTATAATGTGGGACTTTTTATCCTATTAGATGCTGTTTTATTTTCTTTGCATAAATGATGTGAATGAACATGTACCTATACTCTCAATGTACCTATACTTGTCTAAAATCACATCAAGACTTATTATGCATCTTCTAGAAAGTGAGACAGAAAATCCTGTGTGTCAGCTACAGTCATTCTCTTGGTTTAGTTGAAGCATTGATATACCATTTTGACCATTGTGGAAGTTATTTCCTAAAAATTAAGAAGACTTGTAAAATTTTTTCCTTTTTTCCATTTTTTTCCTTTCCTTTGGGACTAAAGTCAAATAAAGCTCAGATAGCTATGTTTGAAAAAAAAAAAAAAGTTTTGGTACTGGTTTTAATTGTGAGTGATATGAAGTTTTTTTCCTGGTGTTTTCATGAAGGCATCATGTGAGCACACTGGATGTACCATTACAAAGGACGCTGTGGCAAAAACCAGTTATTAGCTAGCATTTTATTTATGTGCATTAAAAGTTTTCTATACTTTACTGGAGCTTGATTAATCTCAGTTTTCTGGCTTATATAACTATTTTGAGGAATATTTTGTTAGTGTTCAAGCCAAGAAGATTCAAGGGATTTTTTTTTATTTTTTAAATTTTTCTTCTTTATGTTGAGTTGAAAATTCCCTGTTTTAAATTCTATTAACAAGTCATGATTTTGTAACTAGTGCCAGTAGAGGACACACAGAGGAAAAATGGAAAATCAGATAAGAGAATTTAGGAGAAACGTGTGTATTTTAGACCAGCTCAGTAACAGTTTAGGAATAAAAGGCATGGGTCCAGCCAACATATTTCACTACATAGATACTAATTATACTAATCTCTTATTGCCATGTTTTCTGAAATTTTCTTCCAAGGAGAAAAGAGACAATCCAAATTTACTCTTGATAATCACATCAGAGGTAGAATTTTTACCAGTAGCTCTTTTTAAGGTTAAATTTCTGACTAAAGTATATATCAGGTTTATATAAAGTTTATATATCAAGTATATATAAGGTTTATAAAAAGTATATAATCTTCCTCTTTGCAGTAAAGTTCCCTCTGGTTTACTCCAAAGATGACTTGAAATTTATTACAGGTGAAATGAGCAGATTTATACAAATCAAGATACTCAGGGAAAAAAGGCTACTGCTTTCTTAATTTACCCATCTTCCCTCAATCATGTTTTTTCAGGAAATAGTCTCTGTTAAGCACAATTGCTATGTAAAATGTCTTCCAGTCTGTCAGTCTCTCAAGCAGATGGCAATGGTTTGGTTTATTGCACAAGAATATCTTATAAATCACTTGTGTACATGGTGACAACAAAGGATTCTGAAGGCTTCAGTTGGCAAACATGGTGTCATCATTACTACACACTTCCCAATGTTGTCAGGAAAAAGTGTCATTGATGTATTAAGAAAATCTCAACAAAATTAGTGGGAAGTCTTTCTTAAACTTCATTGGTGTAAAATAAACTCAAGTGATCAGAGTAAATGTAGAATTATTTTTTATATTGTTTTAAATGACAAAAACCAAAATTTATTTCTGCCTGTAAAAACAAACGTTTTTTTAAAAAGTGTTTAAATTATAACAGTAAATTGACTTTCTCAGCACTTAGTAAAAAATAACAGCTGAGAGATAGTAAATAGGTTGATTGGTGAAATTTAAAGAAATTTCTCAAATAATAATTACAAAAGAAATTTTCCAGAAGAAGATAGTCAGAACAGAAAAATAGAGCAAATTTGAACTGCAGATTTGATCACTATCCTTTCTTCCTTCTTAATAGTAAGACCATTTTAAACAGGGCTTATATACTCTATATAAGGAAACCAAGGCATAGGTTGGTGAATTCATTAACTTTGCCACTGTCATGCCAAAGGCTATTAACAGCCACACAAGCAGAACTTTCTCCTTTTCAGCTTCAGTGTCTATTTCAATAAGCCTCTTTGTCTTTTTAGCTGTGTCCTATCAAGGAAAACGGAACAGATAATGTACTGGGGGAAAAATCATTTTTAAAAATGGTTATTCAGAGCAAGAATTACAGTAATTAAAAAGCTTGGCATGTGTCCAGGTTTATAAAGACGTCTGAGTGCTCTCCAAAGGATTCAGTCATTGAGTACTTTTGTAGTATCAGAACCAAAGAACAGTTCGGGTTGAAAGGGACATAAATGGTCATCTACTTCTAATCCCTCTGCTGTGGACAGGGGCACCTTCCACCAGACCATCATCCAACCTGTTCTTGAACACTTCCAGTGATGGCACACTCACAGTTACTGTAGGCAGCTTGTTCCAGTGCTTCATCATCCTTACAGGAAAGAATTTATTCCTAATATTTAGTCTGAACTTACCATCTTCCAGCTGAAAGCCATTCTTCCTTGTCCTGTGACTACATGCCCTTGCAAAAGGTCTCTCTCCAGCTCTCTTGCAGCCTCCTTTAGTTACAGGAAGGCTGCTGTAAGGTCTCTCTGGAGCTTTCTATTTGAAAAATCCAAGTTCTCTCAGCCTGTATTTATAGGAGAGGTGCTCCTGTTGTCTGATCATCTCTCTGGCCATCCTCTGAATTTCCATGTCATCCCTGTGCTGGGAGCCCAGAGCTGGATGCAGCACTGCAGGTGGGCAGAGCAGAGGGGCAGAATTCCCTCCCTTACCATGCTTCCCACACTGCTTTGGATGCAGCTCAGGACATTTGAGTTTCTGGACTGCCAGTGCACATTTCTGGGTCATGTCCAGCCTCTCATCCATGAACACCACCAAGTATTTCTTGGCAGGGCTGATTTTGATTCATTCTCCATCCAGCCTCTCTTTGTGCCTGGGATTGTCCTGACCCCAGTGCAGGATGTTGAGCTTAGCCTTGTGAACTTCATGAGCTTCACACAGGCCCACATCTCAAGCCCGTCCTGGTCCCTTTGGATGACCTCCCTTTCCCGCAGCGTGCTGACTGTGTCATGCAGTGTGGTGTCATCAGCCAACCTGAGTGCTGAGGGTGCACTCAATCCCAGTGTCCATGTCGCTGACAAAGATGTTAAACAACACAGGTCTCAATACTGACCTCAGAGGCACCACTTGACTGATCTCAACAAGAATTTTGTTTCAGTGGTCTAATGGACACTAGCCGGAGGTAAGCTGTTAAAAAAAAAAAATTAAAAAAATCCCAGTTTGCATGGCCTGAAGATGATTTTAAAGGGTGTCACAGATAATTACTCAGACTGGGATTAACCATACTGAAAAAAATAAAATTGCCAAGAAGCATGAAAATGTGGACAAGCATAGGACCATTTAATTCCTAGAGACGGAACTTAAGAAGGCTTGAGTTAGGTAAGATTTTGGACTAGATAACCATAATGCTCTGCTTCATAAAAACTGCAAATAAAGGAGATGTGTGATAAGTCTGCAGCTCTTGCTCACTTAGATGTTCTGAGCTCACATTACCTTGATCAAAACTATTATTACAGCAGTCTCTGAAATAGTTTGTGCTTTGCTCAAACGTCAAAATGAAGTATGTCACTTACTGTTTCTGGAGTCTTAGCTGTTTTTCAGAGTTTGGTATTGTTGCTCCTAAGTATGGGCAGCTAAGCTAAACCAATGTTCTTTATGTGGGATCTTATCTGAACAGGAAAATACTGTACTTAACACTCTAACTCAAGCTAAATGTGTTTTTATCTATGATAAAGTCATAACTGCAGCAATAACAATAATACCAAAACTCTATATAAACTTTAATAGATGAAAAATAGCCAAACAAGTTTCCTGGGACATAATTCCTATGTAATATAAGTACTTTACAAACACAAGAGAGTCTGAATGTCATAACCCACTGGTTGGGAGTATGATGTTAATTTTCTCGTCACGTAGAACAAAGACATGTGAGGGAGCTCCTATGCTTTTATCGTACTTTTGCTTTAATTTTGGTGACCAGCCCACTGTTTTTATTCAAAAGGTATAGGCTAACACACTCTTCTTACAATGCATTTCCACAAAAAGTGTTGGCTATAAGCCCTTAAATTTGTACAGTACACTTCTCACCTCTCACAACACACTCCTCAAAAGTGCTGGCTCACGAACCACCACACAACCAAAAGTGCTGGCACACAATACACCATTACAGAAACTCCCCAGTCCCACAGCCAAGTTCAGTAGCAAGGAAATGCTAACACCACTCCTCAGATCCTGTGTTGGTCCTGCTGCATGGATGGTCCAAAGCTGGGACAAACAAAGAAAACAAAAGAGAAAGACAAGGAGAGAGAGAAAAGAAATAGAGCCAGGGGAAAAAAGAGGGGGCTCAAGAGTGTCCCTCAATTATTTCTTGTATCTCTGGACAGTTACATTTTTTAAAAATTCTGTGCATGCCCTTGAATCCTTGAGGCAAAATAAGAGGAACAAATGGCCCCTTTATGGAGGAGAAACAGGAGAACCTATTGGTTCAGGTCCTGAACCATTTGACTGAAACTGTTCAAGAAAAAAATAGTTCATCTGGGGACATCTCCATCTCATTTAATGAGCTGTCTGGAGCATGGCTACTACTGTGCTCATTTTCCTGCAGTAGTTCAGCTTTATAGCTACCAACAGGGTATGGCCATTTTATCCACTGATACTCTGCCTCCTTTTTCAAAAGGAACTGATACAGTCAAAACCTATAATTTCTGAAAAAAAAACCCCAAAAAAACAAAAAAATGTGATGACCAAGCATTTCTTATCTGAAAAACTACCTGTAACTTTCATGAGCTACTACAAAAATAAATAGTTATGGCAGTTCTGTAAGTTTTAGTGTGTGATTTTTGTCAATGGCTTATTTTGAGATTGTACTGGAAATTATTTCATTGAAGTATGGTACAAGGTAAAAGGGAACTACAATTGATTTTGAATAATATACACATATGATAGAAAGAAAAACTTAAGTCCTGAACTTCTGAAGGTGTATGATGATTCTGCCACTGACTTCAAGTGAATTCATATTGTACTTGAACATTTTCTGCATCATTTAGGGACCATTTTGGAAAAAACTAGACAGCATCCATTGTTCTTGTCAAGTTCATTTAAGTGAAAATTAATCAGTTCATTAATTCAGAGTTTAAAGTGTGGCTACAAATGTATTTTATGCTAGTAATTGAATATGCATACACTCAAATAAGAATTTCAAAATTTTAGGATTGTGCTATAGATATTTAAAATAAACCTATTATCATACATGTAAGGTTCTCTAAAAAGTTATATTCATCTCTTTGCTTGAAGAATTAAATCATGATTTTTCCACTTTAATACATCAGAGATGAAGTATTAGTAAGGAAGGTAGTAGAGCACAATCTTTCTCAATAATTCTGGAGGAAAATGTGTAAGAGACAGCAAATCTCATTCTGAAATGGAAAACAAGGTTGACCTTATTTTAATGATTTGCCCAGAAAACAACAACAATAAAAAGTATTCAAACTTAGCTACATTTTGAAAGTGAGGAGGAAAAAATACTCTCTGTGCACAGTAGGAAGTTCCTCTGCCTTTCATATTTCTAATTCCAGGCAGCATGCTATCTGCTCTAAGGAGCAAGAAAACAAATGCCAAGCTTTAATCAGAATTATATTGGCTGTGTTGGGACTTTCAGATCATTTGCCCATTCCTAACAATGTCATGCAGATTCCCTTCAGAATATCAATGCAGAAGCCTTTGCCCTTGCTGTGAAGAAAAGGTTGCAAAATACTGAAGATGAGCAGCAGGTCTGTTTGAGGTTAACTTTTCTTTTTGTGATGAGGAGAGGAGGAAAGGGTAAAAGTCCTGTTCTAATTTAATTCCTTAATGAAACTAAGAATTAGAATCCCTGCAGTGTAGCTCTAACCTTTTCTCTGGTGTCAAGCATTTTTTTTTCCTTAAATACATCTTGGATAATGCTGTAGACTTATGGCTATCTGAGAGTTGGCTTGGAGGCCATTAACAAGACATACTGTACTGAATTTGATGGACCTTACACATCTACCTTAATAAAAAAAAATCTTTTATTCCAGGAAGTAGAGCACTGTCTTTCAATAAGAAATTTTAGATCATTCCAAAAGTTGTTTATTTTTTTACAGAAAAATGGTATCTTTTGCCTATTTAACTGTTAAAAACGTAAAGAGATGTTCTTTTCTGCTTCCTTTTTCCTAGTGTCTCTAAAATCCTTGGTCTTCCTTCCCTTATTCTGTGAAGGAATAATAAAACATGCCCAGGAACAGGTAGTCTTCCATGGTCTTCTTTGACCATCATATCATTTGCACAGCAAGGTACATGGAGAAACTTGACAAGGAAAATAGCTCTGCTTTCATAACTTCTGATTATGAGGGGAAAAGGAAATTGTTTTGGATGCATTTGAAAGCCAGTGCTGTGTCTCCCCTTACCATCCCTTAGTCTTCTGGCCAAAACTTGTTCTAATTAGTTTATTTTTTTAAATGGCAATTATATAGCTATTTAGTTTCTCTTACTATTAGTACAGTTTGAATAAATCATTATCATTGACAGGTGTTAGAAAATATAATATTATAATAGCAAATAATTGTATCTTTTATCCATGTTTATTTTACAAGGTTTTCTTGAAAGGCATATGCTCTAGTTGATTGTTGAGCTTGGATGTTCTGATCAGAACCTCTTCCATTCTGAATTCATCTTTACCGGACAGGACTAAATATGACTGGAAATTCTGGAAGAGATTTCATCATGGCCTTTTACTGCAAATTCTACACCAGAAACATATTTCAGGGAGCATGTAGTACAGTGAAATATTTATAATGGTTTAAAAATAAACGACAGTAATTTCACAATTATAAGCCACACCTGATTATAAGCCGCACATCCGGTAGCCAGGGAGACCATGGGATTTGTCCATATATAACCTGCACCCTGAATATAAGCTGCATTTTTTATTTTTTTAAGCGAGTATCCATGTGCAACAAAGTAATGAGCTAGTAACAGAATTGTGCAATCGTGGGGTTTGCTGTCAGGTACTCAAATTGCAAACAATTTTCACAGACCAGAGGAGCCTTTAAACGCAGCCCCCCATGCCTGCCCTGCTTGGCGGTGGCCCGGCTGGACACCTGCCCACCCCGCTCGCCTGTGGCCCCCTCTGTCCTGCTCGCTGCTGCTCACCTGCGGCTCCGCTGGCTGCCGCTTGCTGTAGCCCTGTTGGCAGCCACTTGCCGTGCCCCAGCGGCAGTGCGGCGGGACAGCCGTGTGGCAAGCGGCGGTGCGGCGGCCCTGAGTGGTGGTGTGGCGGGGAGGCCCTGTGGCAAGCAGCAGCGCTGTGGCCCCGAACGGTGGAGCGGTGCTCCCCCACTGGCACTGCTCCCCTGCCAGCCCGCCCCACCTGGCAGCGGTGGTGACCCCGCTACTGGCCGGCCTGTCCCACTCCCTGGTGACCCTGCTGCCAGCCCACCTGCTCCTTGGTGGCCCTGCCGCAGGCACACCCGCTCCCGCTCGGCAAAGCCCGCTCCCCACCTGCCCGGCCACGGCTCCACCCTGCCGGCTCACACTTCCAAGTTAGCATTTCACTGGGATTTGTCCATAAATAAGCTGCACCTGATGATTAGCCGCGCTAGTGGGGAAGGCTGGACTCTTCAATGAAAAAGGTGCGGCTTATATTCGTAAAATTACTGTACTTGTATTTTTCTATTTTTTTAAATTTCTAATATGTGTTCTGATACCAGTTTAACACGGTGTTTGCCCTTCATTTTGCTCTTCTTTTTAATGTCTTCCTGATCATCCCATACTGGTTCTTCTAAATCCTCAGTTCTCTCTGTAATAAGACTTAGATATCTTTGCATCCTAGCTTTGCACTTTTGTTTATCTCTCTATTCAATTTTCTTTTACAAACCCTTTCATAATGTCGTAATGTGTGCATTCAGCCTACAATCTCTTCTTCTTCTAGAGATTTTTTTTCAAAAAAACATACTATTCTTCTTATCAAAAAACTTTAAAGCTTTTAAATGATTATTTTGTAGTCTATGTTTTTGAACACTATTGTCTTCCCAAGTGAAAATTACCTGCTGTTTAAACTGCCATAGACCTTCTTCATGCATAATGACGCATCATCCCATCTTGTTGTACCTGAAGAATTGACACGGCTAGTATAATTTTACGCTTGCATTTTGAATGCATTATTGAATATTAGAAGGATGATTCAAATATTTGCAAATAAACATTGACTAAAAGACAGCAATGAACGAATATTTAGCTTAACTCTTCTTACTATGGGAAATTTTACTGTCTCTGTTGCATTTCATTATTCTGGATCAACAGGTTATCTCTCTCTTCCAAACTTGTAAAAGGTTGATAACTTGCCATTTCACAGGCTATTACTAGAGTTGCTAATAACTGGGATTAAATGTTTGAGTGCATGATCCCAGAATAACAGAATTAAATATTCGGAAAAGACCTTTGAGATATTGGATCCAACTTCTGACCTAACACCACCTTGTCAGCTAGACACATGATGTGTTAGGATCTCATATTAGGAGCTAAGAATGTTAGAAAAGATTTTCAGATCAAGTTTTTCACCTCTTCCTCTTTTTTTTTGATGTATGCTAATAATGAATTGCTCTAGAGCCTTCTAGTGTGAAATCTGCCTGTCCATCTAGTTTGACTATGTAACTATGCCTTTAGGGGGCAATAGTCAGTTTCTTCATTATGTGATGCATGCAAGCATACATTCAAGATACTGTTGGCTTTTTTCCCAGTATTATATAAGGGATATTACACATTACATATCTACATTATTTTTCAGCACCCTGCCTATATTGCCTAATCATGATGAGAAACTGATATGCTGCAGGAGAAAAAGACATACCATCAAGGAACTAACAAAGCTAGAAGTAATGCATGCTAGCTAGTCTATCATCCTTCACCACTTGCAATGAAGTAAATTCACAAAAGAGAGAAAGGGACAGCATTGTGAGAGACAGTGAGATAATTCTTCTGAAATTGCATAGAAACTCCATGTTGGAGACTCTATCTCTTCCCAAGTCCATGTAACTTAAGTTAGGGGCTGGAAAGAAAAGCTGTATTACAGATGTCTCCTTTCTGCTGAATGGATGTTTTATAGAATACTTCTAAACAGTTGTGCCATCTTCTTTATTTATTTTCTTTCCACTTCTATTTATTTTCTGAGTTGTTCTATATTTAAATGTAGTATTTCTAACATCCCCTAAAATATTAGGAGACTAATATGACTAGCACGCATCATCTTAATCAAGGTCTAAGTACCATTTCCTCAGTATCTTTCAGCATAGGGCAAGCAGATAAGAAAATCAGAGTAAGTCCAGCTGGACATAGGACTTTCCAAAACTCCATTTTTATAAACAGCTCTACAAAGTAAATTGAATAAGAAAGTCATGCATACAGATATGTGCAATGAATGGCTCAAAGGACAGGAAAGTCACAAAAGTTCAAAAGGCTGGACAGAAAACTAGACTTCAAATTCAAATTTCCAAACCACAGTGAAAATTTGATATTTGGCAGAATTTTATTTCAGAAGTATTATAGATATTGCTCTGAATTTTCAGAAAAAGAAAAGCTTGAGAAATGAAGTAAATTGCCTTTTCAATGCTTGAAAAATTAAGAACATGGGTAAAATAGAGTCTCTACTTGTGTAAATATGTATGTGTGTGGATATTTTGTGCAGCAAATATGGACATGAAACATTAGCAAAAGGAGAAAAAAGAATGATACTACTCTTTTTGGAAAAGGAACCTGTTCCTTCATTCATTACAACATCAAATCTTCCACTTTTTCTCCAAATCACAACTTTCACACAGCTGTGTTTCTCAAACAAATATTGCTGGTTTTGGAATTAATGAAAAAGAAAAGGTAGTCTTTCAAAATGCAGCAGTATTTTATTTTTATAAAATAACATATAATAGGTTTCACTGAGCTATTCAGAAAATTAGAAATATGCAATTTATACTTTTTCTGGCCTAACTTAATTTTCTTAGCTTGTGCTATCATGATTCTCTAATCAGTGGTGTGTGGCACTGAAATATCTTACCTAAAAGACACCGAGCTATCTTGGGAAATGCAATGCCATGTTGGAGAAAAAGTTTTGTGTGAACTAATTTGCTTTAGCTATGCTGTGCTGAAATGGCTAGACTTTTCCTAGAAATATTTATATCAAATATCATTGCACTACAGAGACCTTATAATATATCAATTAAAAATAAAAGAGAGAATTCCTATTGTCATGGCAATCATTTCTGAGTATTTCTCAAGAGGAATTAGACGTTTAAATAAGATCTTACATGCTATCTTTGTGGACCTGGATCTTGGCCTCCTTAATTTATTTTCTAATTACAGTTTCACTGAGGATACTTGGCATGAGACATAAACATATGAAGTATTAAACTTGTTAGTAGCCTGCCAAACATATTTCTGATTGATCAGGTAAGAAACTAAAGGAGTGGCAAGAAAATTAAACAATGTTTCATACAAAAATGTGTTGTTCCTCAAAATGCATTCTTAAATGTCATCTGTCTTAGTATCCTTGAAGCACATTTTCCTTTCCTCTCCACCCTTGATTTTATTTTCTCCATAAGATGCAGTTGTTAAAAAAAATAAAAAATTCTTACAATTAGTTAGATTTTATTGTTTCAAAACACAGACCAGTTTTCCTGTGTTTTAAACCAAAAAAAGCTCAAACCTGCAAATATTTACTACTTATCATGAATTATTCCATTATTTTCAAAGACAAATAAAATTGAGTGCAATTAATCCTGTGTACTAGAACATAGAATTAAAAAAAAATATTAAGTTGTACCAATTTCTTTTTTAGTAGTGTTTTGCTTTTTTTTTTTTTTCACTGAAAATTGATATGATTGCCTTTTCAAATTGGTTTACAAGATGTGCTTTTTTGTTCCCATTCACAAGCTTTTATGTTACCCTTACACATTAGAAGTACAGCTCAGGATATCTGTAACTATTTTTTATTTTAGTGGAGTAGACCATAGTGGCTCTCATATGCTGCATTCTGTATTATGCTTTGCTTGGGCTTTCTGATAGAACATTGCTGGATGACTACCATCACCATTTGTTATATTGCCTTTCCCTGATCTGCCCAGTCTGGCTTTTATTCTGTTGCTATCTATCAGGCCAGAGAACAGAGTTTCTATCAAAGAAACATCATCTGGCACATGCTTCCAAACTCTATGAGTTCTCTCTTCTTTCTCACAGCAGTGAGAGATTGAGGTTTATTTTCTTATTCTTGCTAGGTCTCTTTGGATGCTGCTTGTATTTTAGGAATTATCTTATCAGTGGATTGCGTGCAGCTGGTGTGATAAATGTTTTTTAACCCTAGCCAGGAACTAAGCCCCACACAGCCATCTGATCAGCAGCCACTGGTGAGATGGGGGAGAGAACCAGAAAAGAAAAAGTGAGAAAATTATTTTTTTATGATAAAGACCATTTAAGAGGTACAGCAAAAGATGTGTATGCAAGCAAAGCAAAATGAAGAATTCCTTCCCCAAGTGCCATGTGCAAGCAGGAGTTCAGCCATTCCCAGGAAAGAAGGATCCATCACCTGTAATGATGACTTTGGAAGACAAACAGCATCCTCAATGTTCTCCCCTTCATTTTTCTGCATTTTCTTCCTCCAGATCTATATGCTGAGCATGATGCCATATGCCATGGAATGTCCCTTTGGTCGGTTGGGGTCGCCTGTCCCAGCTGTGTCTCCTCCCAGCTCCTCGTGCACCCCCAGCCCACTCACTGGTGGGGAAGCACAAGAGGCAGAAAAGGCCTTAACTCTGTGTAAGTGCTGCTCAGCAGTAAGTTACCTAAACGATTCCTGTACTACCAACCCTGTTCTCAGCACAAAAAGAAAACACAGCTGTATATCAGCTACTGGGAAGAAAATTACCTGAGCCAAAACCAGCACAATGTGCTGATGTAGCCCAAAAGCCCTTCCTTGAGTTGTTTTCCAGGACTTCTATCTGAAATCACAGTGATCCTCTCTCAGAAATCTTTTGCAAATCTGTGGATTTTGCATATATAGAGAGTATTGGGGTATCCACTCAGTGTTTCCTTGGTTTTAACAAGTCTCTGCTTTCCAACAAAACTTCCCTGTAATTCAGTGAAAACTTCCTCTAAAACTGAGAGGATTTACTGTGGGAACCCTTGGAGATATGTTTTGCTTTGTATAAAAGGCTATGGTAATGGAATAAGGAGTTTTCTTACATAGTAGGGAAGATCCAAATGCCTGAGAAGGATAAGTTTTGAATTAAGAAAGGATTTTGCAAGTGAGGATATGGTCTCAAAGAAACACGATGAAATTCAAAAAGGTTAAGTATTATATCTTTTAAGTCAACCTGGTCTCCTGCCCCCAGCAAACAGCAAATATAAAAGAGGCAGGAAAATCCTTCTAGGAGAGGGGAAATTACTGATCTTGGTGTGTTATCTATTCAAATATGGTATTTGTGTCAAAATGACTGAGTTGCAGATACGACAAATGTCATCAAGGCAACTTTTAAGAAAAGAGAAATACTATTTTTTTTAAATTAATTGTCTGCCTTACAACTACCATGTCAACATTTTTAATAGAGATGTTTAGAAGGAATTATTCCTAGGATGACAGAACAGGAGAGATAGAAGTAGGTAAGGTTAGAGGAAACACAATATTAATCTTCACATTGTAAAGTGTTACTGTGTTTATGAAGTATTTGTAAATACAAATACAGTAGTTTCACGATTATAAACCGCACCTGAATATAAGCCGCACT